>JAZKJV010006625.1:0-385366 GCA_037367405.1 Ottelia alismoides
TGTTCAATATTTGCATTTAGGTCCTCAGCCACATCACCCTCACGTGACCTGTACACGTGAGGTGTGGGCATTTTGCAGAGGAACCCTCGGACATTTGTGTATTTCGTTTTAGTCCTGAAACTTTCGTATCAAGTGTAAACTTTTGGATGTTTTGCAAGTAGGCCCCCAGGATTTTGAAATATTGCATTTTAGTCCTCGCCAGGCGCGTGCAAGTCACGCGCCCTGGTGGGAAAATTTCTTGCGTGCCCAGGCGGCTTTTGTAATTGCTTTTTGGTGCTATAAATTTAATATTAAGTTCAATATTTTTGTGGAAAATTGCATGTATGCCCTGGATGTTTTAGATATTGCACATATACCCCTGCCAGGACTGTTTAATGTTTGGATGTTTGCTCTAATTATTTAACCTATCATTTTAAGTCCGAAAATTCCACAAAAATAGACTTAAGCTCCTGGACATGTGTACTTTGACGCCACATATTTAGTTTTTGATTTTACTTTATTTTCATATTTATTAAAAATCAAAAACTTGCTTTTTGTGTACTGTCTAGCTTAGAAAATACCAAAAAAAATATTAAAACACCTCTACAAATTCCAAAAAAATTACCTAGTGTCTATTTTATCATATTTTAGTGTCAGTCCAAAAATCATTAAAAATCTCAAAAGAAAAACACTAAAAATTTAAAAACACTCAAAAACTCAAAAAAAATATATAAAATTGTAGAAAACTCCAAAAATCAAAAACTCAGTTTCTGTTTATTCCTAATTTTGTTTTTTTATTTGAAAAATAGTGTGAAACATTTTGAGTACTGGTTGCTATTTTAATTCCCATTTTTAGTCACAGCCAGCCCTATTTCCACTGTTTTGCCCTAATTCAGTAATTAAAAATACCAAAAACACCTTGAAAAATCCCCAAAAATCACAAAAACAGTAAAAAACCATAAACATATTTTATTCCTGAATTTTTGGTTATTTTTGCACCATTTTATAAATATTTTAGCTTGCCTTTTATTATATTGTCTTTATTCCCCAATATTGAAAAAGAAACAAAAAAAATATAAAATATAAATTATAAAAATTAGAAAATTAAAATCAAAATACAAAATTAAAAATTAAAATAAAATAAAAAAAATTAAAAATTAAAAACCCACAAAAATTCCTTTCCTTGCTTGCTTAGTGTAGACACATCACACATACACACTTGAGCATTTTGCTTGAGCTACCTTGTTGCTCCCTGTGTTCGAACTCTCTGCATACTTGCCCTTTACACCATTTGTGCAGAGTTAAAATAAATTTTAGCTCCACATTAGTTCTAATTCATTGATCTTTAGTGTGGGTTAATTGTTGATTAAATTCAGAATTTGTGTGGTCAAACACCGACTGTTGACTCGCCTTGTGAGTCGATACAACCACATCGATTTTTGAGTTTATCACGAGTTTACCCGCAGTAGCAACCCAACCTAAATGAGTGGAGATCCCACAAAATAGGTTCAATGGAAAACAAGCTGTAAGGGGAACTGGTTGGCACTCAATATGCAATACTTTGCATGTGAGTCCTATCCCTAGAAAGTCGAGTGCCTGAAAACTGCAGGAAAAAGTTGAGCATTATACTCTTAATGGATTCAAGCTTTTATAAGCAGGATGTGAGCAGTGCATCCTTGGAGAATGCCACCTATATGAGTATTTCCTGTGGGCCACAGATAAAGGATGAGGGTTTATCCTTAATATACTCATGAAACAGGGTCGGGTGCAAGGCCATTAATAACACCAAAACCAGAAGATTGTCACCATAGACTTCACTATGTTGTTACCTCTCGATACCATTACATCAAAGGATTAAAGTTCAAGACTTAGTTCACTTTATTCCTGTGATGGTGAACGGGGATAACTCAGGTAAAGGTTCAAACCGAAAGGTACCTTTACTGAAAGCAGAGTGTGGAAACCCGAGATTCTTGGCTCTTTGTGTTTCAACAGTGAATTTGTGGGGGATTGTTGGAATTGAATGTATTGGGATAGTTTGATGCAATTTGATGGTCAATATCAAGTTTGTATTAATGTATCTCAATTCCTGGAATTCTGTTTCCAGACTAGGCACGTGCGCGCCGCGCGCCGCGCCGGGCCGGGCCGGGCTCGGGCTCGGGCGTAGGCGCGGCTGCGTCTGCGGCGTGGCAAAGACCGGGTCATTTTTGTAACCGCCCGTTTGAATTCCAAGGGGTATGCCCCATTATCCTCTCACGAAAACGTAACCGCCCGGGTGCCTTTAAGTATCTCTTAAAGTGCGTGGGTGTGGTTACGAAACATCCATTCTATTCCTTCTCAGCGCCCTTCTCTCTTTCGAGGACACCCTTTCCTCTCTCGATCTCGGGTTTTGTCTACGAGGTGGCTTTCGAGGACGCTCAAGCACGGTGCACGTCAACGAGCGTGGACCGCCGGACCCTGGGAGCGCACATCAAGTCCCTGTGCACCGGTAAAGTGGGGGCGCTGTCTCTCTAAGGAAGTCCTACAACAGGACGCTTCGGTTGTGATCTCTAACTCTACTTTTCTTTGTCGCATTGTTTGTCGTGATATTGGTTTCCGGATTTTTACCTTGCGTGAATATGCATATGTTATTTAATCGGATATTTCTCTTATCATTGTTAACCTGGATTCATACATATGAAAATCTGTTCTGGAAATCTGTGGTTAATCGGATTTTTGTATGTATGCTATTGTCGGCTTTTTCAACAGCGACCTGGGGCGGGGATCGCACAACGAAGCCCACCCTGTTCAACTCCCCTTCTCCCCTCCTTAAAACCATGGTGGCATTCCCCCCTCCACCCTATCCGCCATGGCCCCCGACCTCGAAGCCCAGCTCCTCGCCCCCGCGCGCACAACCCCCTCGTCCAGAACGCCATCGCCAACACCTTCAAGAACACCGCTAACCTCGCCAAGCTCCTCCCCACGGCACCATCCTCGCCTTCCAGCTCCTCTCCCCTACCTTCACCAACCTTGGCCAATGTGATGTTTCCAGCCGCTCCATTGCAGCCTTCCTCATGGCCCTCTGCGGCATCTCCTGCATCCTCCACAGCTTCACCGACAACTACAAGGACGACGCCGTGCGCTACGGCCTCGCCACGTTCCGCGGGTTGTGGATGGTTGACGGTGGGCCCGGTCCGACGGAGGAGCGCGCGGTGGAGTACCGGATAAGGTTCACCGACTTCGTGCATGCGTTCATGTCGCTGTTGGTGTTCGCTGCAGTGGCACTGTTCAATCATAACGTGGTCTCGTGATTCTACCCGGTTCCGTCGGAATACACCAGGGAGATGCTCGGCGTGCTGCCGGTGGCCATCGGGGTGGTGTGCAACATGCTCTTCGTCGCCTTCCCCACCACTCGCCACGGGATTGGCTTCCCCCATTGCACTGCATTCGTGATCAGGCCCATCTCTCTCATCTCCCTATCAACGATGGAACTCGAGTTTTGTATTCTCCTTGAAATTCCCATATGCATTTCCTTTGCATTGCGAGTCTTTAAATTAGTTGTTATCAATGCCTAGAGTATTTGATTCGATATTCACCGTCATGGGATGTGTGTTATGCGAGTCGGCGGGGGACAGGGGAGGCACGGGGTTGCGGGGGCGCGGGGCCTGAGGGCGTATGGGCAGGGGGAGGAGGCAGGGGCGGAGGGATGAGGAAGATGAACAGTGCTTGGACTTTTCAATTCATTTGTTTTCATTTAATTCCTGATGTGTCCCTAAAGTTAATGTCCATTTGCGTTTGGGATGGACGGAAACTAACCCGAGGGGTACAAGTGATAGAACGACAAAAAGTCAGTGGCACAACTGATATTACAAAAAAGATAGGAGTATAACTGAGATTACGATATCTCAAAGGGTATAACTGATAAAAACCTTATAATTTATATATACATAAAGCTTCCTGCAAAGTTAAGTTGGGATACATGAACTCCAAACTTCTTCTTGTAAAGAGGTTTCAAAGAATGATACGGGCTGCTTGAAATTTATTGTTTGTTAGGCCATGCAGAATCAATTGATTAATTAGAAATGTGTACCATAGTCACAACAAATAAATAAAAGGTATAATATAATCTAATCACAGATAAAAACCACAATTTGACACTATCTTTTTTACAAGGAATCTAACCGCGTAAAAATCTAAGCAATGTTATCCTAATCAATGTTAGATTTCAGCTGATTAAATCATTTGATCCTTTTCTTAATCTACTTTCAATAAGGGCAACTCCCCCTAAATTACAATCGTGTAATTCTAGAAAATCTCTAAAATCAAACTTCTATTCCATCCAGAGGGCCTCCCATAATTTATGCACATCGTACAACACAATACAATAAATAAGACCTCACCAAATCTAAGTAATATGAAATAAAAACGGTTTTTATCAGTTGTGTCCCTCTGAGATATTGCAATCTCAGTTATGCCCCTCCTCTTTTGGGAATATCACTTGTGCCACCAACTTATTGCCGTTCTATCACTTGTGCCCCTCCGTTACTTTACCCGTCAGAAATTTGAACTTAACCATGGTTTTCTCAAACCATGGTATAGTTAAGAGGGGCATAACCAGAAAAAAACCCACACCCCCTTATCTTCCTCCCTCCTCCTCACCCTCCACCCTTCCTCCTCCGACCACCTCCTCCTCTGTCCCCTTCTCCTCCGTCGTTCACCATCAACATCAGCATGTCAATGAAGAGGCCATGGGTTCTCGACGATGAGACCGACCACCTACTCCTTCATCCCCTTCCCTTCTAGGCTCTTGACAACTGCAATAGAGGGGAGGAGCTTGACAGATTGGGTAGGAGGGATAGGATTGAGAGGAGATGGTGGTTGGTGGAGGGGTTGGAGGGGACAGACTGGGGAGAAGGGGGCAGAAGGAGATGTGGGGGTCTAACTGGGCAGGAGTGGGTGAAGCTCGGGATTTGGAGGGGGTTGCGGGCTGGGGAGGAGGGGCAGAGGAGGAGGTGCGGGGGAGGAGGACCTTGGGGCCGTGGGGGTGGAGGAAAGGAGGGCCAAAGGGAGAGGTATGAGGGCACATGGGTGGTGGTGGTGGGGGGGGGGGGGGGGGGGGGGGCGAGGGCAGGTTGAGGCGCGAGGGCAACAAGGGGGGAGGGAAGATTCGGGCAAGGGAGGGGGAGGGAAGATTCGGGCAGGGGAGGGGGGAGGAACTCGGGGCTGAGGAAGACCTGAAGTTAGGGGGAGGAGGCGGGGGAGGGGGAGGCGCGAGGGTGGTATTGGCTGGGGGAGAAGCTTGGGGCAGTGGGAGGGGGGGGGGGAACCTTGGGCGGGGTGAGGATGTGGGGCAGGGGGAGGCGCAGGGGCGACAAGGGGCGGAGAGGAGAAGCTCATGTAGAGGAGGTAGCGCGAGGGTAGGTTAGGAGCTCGGAATGGAGGGAGCACCTAGGGCGGGCGGAGGAGACAGTAGAGGAGGGAGCATTTGACAAATGATATGGACACAATCATAAAGAAACTTTTATACTTCAAGAAGTCTACTTCCATCAAGGGTGCTATATGACCTTCTTATATCTACTTTTTAGAGAGTTCATGCATAACATTTTTGATATGAGCCTTCCACTCCTATCTTTTAGGAGGGGGCACCAAGTATAAAATAAGTGGGAAGATCTTAAAATAAGTGGAAAGATCTTAAGGGGAAAAGAATGGGCTCTAGAGATAAAAAATATAATTGTTTTCTAATATCGAAAATTATGTATCTATTAAAATTTTCATTTTTTTTAAAAAAGGAGAAATATATCTTTGAAAGCTTTTTACCATAGGCACTTCACTTATACATTTTCGTGAAAAGCTTTTAAGTAGTTTTGCCATCATCAAAAAAGGAGAGATTTTTGGAATGCGCACACATGCATGCACATTTAATGATGACAAAAAAGTTGTTCTTTATTTAGAATTGCTTCAAATTTGATAGGAAGCTAAGGATTTGATGAAAAGATTAAATAATGAATAAGTTGACTAAACCTTATAAGAATTGGTATCAATATGAAAATATGATGAAAAGTTAGAGAAAATAAAGTTACAATGAATAACAAGAAAATATCGACTTTTAAGTGCCTTTACAATTTGTTTTATAAGAGAGACACATTGTAAATATCATGTATATGCACACCATTAATCTCTATATCAATTCAAATTCTCAAACCAAATCAAAGGGCTGATTGGATTTTTGAGTGGATGATTTTCTTTTAGCCGTTGATATTTGATAAGTCTACTATTCTTTTGTTCAACATTTGTCTCTATAGTCAATTATTCAGAAGCTACTTTTGAAGTAACTGATAAGCCAACCAATCCTTCTGATCAACGAAATAATTATGAGTTTAGTTGACTCAAAATTTTATGCAGCTTGAAAATTTAACACTGTGAAATTTATTATTTCCCTTATTTAATATCTTGTAGCTCACATTTGTTTTAATAAACTAGTGTGATTTTTAGTCTACTCATATTTACGCTAGCTCCTAATTTTGATGGAAGTTGCAGCCAGTTTTATTAGGGGATGCACATTTTAATGAAAGACATGTTATCTCTGAGGCTCGTAAAAAGCTCCCTGAGACTTATTTTTCCACACTTATTTCATACATTTGCATGCATATATCTAATGCTAAAGGGATTCTCTTACTTGATTCAACTCCATTATGTGTGAGAAAAGAAGAGCACTACACTTCGTGCTTCGAGTATGTTCTTGTGCATTCAAGATCTATAAGATCAATTTATTCAATGCCATTTTTGGGTTTTTATCAGTTTTACCCCTCTGAGATATTGTAATTTCAGTTTTGCCCCTCTCTTTTTTGGAATATCAATTGTGCCCCCAACTTGTTGTTCTATCACTTGTGCCCCTCAGGTTAGTTGCCGTTCATTCCCATTACAAACAGACATTAACTTTGGGACATAACAGGAATTAAATTAAAAATAAAGGTTGAAAAGGTCATTTTTTCATCATCTTCTTCCTCTTTCCCCATCCCCATCCTCTTCCTCCCTTTCTCTTCCTCCTCCCCAACCTCCTGGGTGCAGGTTCCATCTCCAATGCTATAGATGATCCTTTGGCTTCCTACTTGTTTTTGTCATTTGGACTACACTACTTAGAAGTATAATATCTAGTATCATGTGTGATTTCGGTTAGTGAGGTTATTTGCAATATATCTTTAGGAATCCAAATAAAGAGGTTTTTTTCTTTTTAAAAGATATGGAGCTAGAAACACTTGAACTAACTTTTCATTATTCTATAAACAAGAATTAGATTTTACTTTAAGCTCATAGATTTCATTTCAAAACAAGAAAAACTACTTTTAATTTCGATAGAATCATTTTTAATATAATAATTTTCTTTTTTTAAAAAAACTTTTCATTAATCTTCGTTGACTCATATATTTCCTTTTCATGCTTCTTAACTTCTATAAAAAATATACTAAGATATTTGAAAAATACCATTGCATGAAATTTTACCTTCATCTTCATTATCAGTGGCGATGATGCCTCCTAGGCATGGATAGTCATTAGTATTGACAAAATAAGATGGCCCTAGGTAGATGCTTTCATCATCACTATGATTATCATCATAAATGTTCACATTTAAATGAGAATGGATGCCAAGTGTTCTTTTAGAGCTCATTCTTGTTTCATTAATCCTCGTAATTGTTCTCTTACTTGAGCATAAGGCGATTCTTCTTGATACGTCCATGTTTCGTGCACTTAAAGTATTTAGGTTCTTCGTATTTATTGGTAATATTTTTTTGGGTGAAATGAGCTTTCGCATTCTTGAAAATCATTTGAATAACTTTGATCGCTGCGATATCTTCTTTCTTCAACTTAGATAGAATCAACCTTCAAATTTTTGGTTTGTATGGCCTTGATGGCTAGTGTCTTATTCTTGGTTCTTTAACTTTCTTCTTCCTATTGTTTAGCTCAGTTGAGTCATGTTCTCGAAGTCGATTGACTCTTAAATCATTGTTGCTTCATGCACCCATTCAAGTGAGAAGGAATGTAGAACATTTGTAGTGAGATCTATTGGTAAAGATAATCATGCCAAGTTTCGACCTTGATTGAGTATGATATTCTATCTGGATGTTGATGTTTTTTATGCTTTCTCCCTGTACTTTTGATGTCTCGTATGCATAGAGAAACAAAATTATTCCTCATCTAAGCTTGTTCCTTCGCGATCAATCTGGAGTCATTTCCATATTTGTTGGCCAATCTAGAGTTGACATACCCGACCAAAAGATCACAATACTATCACGAACGTTTCTACAAAACAAACAGTGTTCACTTTGCCTTGGATAAGCTAATCTAAGGACCATTTGACAACGTGGGGATGTAAAAAAATACGAAACCAAAACAAATGTATTAGGGATTGTATCAAGATAGAAATTCATTTACTACCTATGTGGATAAACAATATTATAATTTATAGATATTTACACCTATAATCCTGAGTAATTTTATAATTACAATCATAATCCTGTATAATAGTGAATTACACCCATATATATGATCTATTTTCCTTGAGATGTAATCAACATGACATGCTTAAAATGCTAAAAATGGACCAAAGTAAGTGCTCTCACAATCACTCAAACTCCTAAAGTTGCATGTAAAGAATGATTTGACCTCCTTTGTCTCCTAGGGATTTAATTCTCTCAATGCAACATATTGCCACCGGGGCCACATAGCACAGCACGTGTTCGGGTGTCAAAAAGGACGAGCCCACAATGGGCAGCCCATGACTGTTGGCCCGGAAGCCAACTAAGAAACCACCACCACGTTCTTTTCAACCCCCTCGAGCTCTCCGCCCCTCTCCCTCTCTATATATAACACACCTCCGTGCCTCGTTCTCGTCCTCTCCAAGTGCCCGAAGCCCATCACAGAGAGAGAGAGAGGGAGAGAGAGGAGATCTGGATCCAATGGCCTCTGCGGGAGCGGAGGACATGTTCCGCCTCGTGCTCGAGGGCTGCCTCTCCTCCGTCGCCGCCGAGATCCGCCGGAGGCCCTACCACCGCAACTGCGGCTGCGCCCTCCACGACCAGCACTGCTCCGCCAAATGCCGTCGCAACGATCAGGTCAAGTACCGCGTCCGCCACGCCTCCTGCTCCCTCGCCGCCGCCGCCGCTCCCCCGCCGTCCTCCGCCATCGCGCACCACGGGGACGCCGACGACGATGAGGGTTGCCGCTGGGGCTGATCGCCACCTTCGACCGGAGGTGCCCCTACCTGTGTGATCGTTTTTTTTCCCTTCAAATTTTCGATTCTTTTTTAGTGGGGCAATCAAAATATCTTAACAACAAGTGTGCGTACACGCGCTGTGTGTTTGTTTATATATGTTGCTGAGATTAACAAAATGGGCCGACTCAAATGTTCTATTTCTTATTTGTCTATGTTCATCCTCTCGTTTACATAACGATTCCCCAAAGATCTGACGTTTTCTTGATCTTGTAAACACGTCTTGGCTATGAACATATGACGATTTGCAGTTGCATTGGGATTCGACTGGCCTCATTCAAAGATCAAGTGAAGCTCAAAAATAGATACCCAAAAAAACCACTTAACTGGGCCGTAGACAAAATTTGCGTCTGAGATTTCCAAAGAAGCATCAGATGTAAAGTGGTCATCGAGGAGATTAAACGAGCAAATCATTTACCATCGATGGATACTGTCTGTTGGGGTCGTTAGAGAACAAATAAGTTTACCATCAGTTTGGTTTATGCCTGTGATCAAGTGCATACTTTCCTGCAAGATGATAGCTCAAATATCATAGGTAATTTCATCACTATATTTCTCTAACATTTCTAATATGTCATTCAATTTTCTAATATATAGTGATAAAAATGCATGACGTTATTTTCCAAAAAATAAAAAATTCATCAAAATAATTCACGAGCGGTAAAAGCGGTTCTTTAATGGTACTGTTTTTCTATTCTTACACAAAGATTATAATAAGTGACAAGGAGAGGAGCCAGAAGTCAAAGAGGGCCAACACCCCATTCTTATGTGGTGGCAGACGGAAGTGTTTATGTATCATCATATATCTGATCCCATCCATCCAACGGCAATCATTCATCATAAACGTGAATGAAATGGTATAAGCAAAGCTTCCAACATAGCAGTCAACTCTGGGTTCTACTTCAGTTCAGAGAAAAAAACTTCGGCTTACTTTTTCCATGGAGATCTCTTTGCCGCGAGAGGATCTTCTATTGTAATGCAGGGGATTACAACAGGGGATTTCACAGCAGAGCATCCGCCCCCTCTGCCACTCTCTGTGTCATCAGCCCATTCATGAGAAGAACACGAGAATTATAATAGTGACAAAGTATGATTAAATTACGACCAAACTCAGTGGAAAGATAATTCTGAATCATAAAAATACTCGACCGTGTAACGCATTAGACGGGTGGTCTAAAAAAATGCCGGTCTTTGCAAACCATGTCGCCTTTTGCGTGTTTAGTGTGCCTTTCGTTTATATGCCTTTCACGTGTTCCTCTTCTTATTCATGGGATTTTTACCCTTGTACCCTTAATAAGGTCCCTCAATAACACTCGTATTCCTAACTTTTGGAAATCCCAGTTGGACTCCTATATTCATGCAAAATTTACAGTGTCGTCATTCCGTTTGATGTTGGTTTTGTTAGAATATAAGGTCACTGCGTGTAATGGTAGAGTAGTTAGGAGCATAGATGTTATTTGAAACCTTCGGAAGGGCACGAATGCAAAGATCCCAACATTTATTTATTGGTTTTGTTCTTTGAGTTAAATTCTCCCTTTGTAATTTTGTAATTTAGGGCAGCGAGGATGCTGGGGCTGGGGGCATGGAGAATTCAACTCCTGTTAGATTTTGAATTTCAAAAATTGTTAACATTGATTTTCCTATGTATTGTTTTTGATATATGCCATGATACTATTTTAAAAAGTTTTTTGCAATTATATTCTTCTTGGATTCTGCAATGTCCATTATGCCTCTTCCTTTCTTGCAATATGAGGCATACTTTTACCTTCTTGCATAGTTATCACATGTGTTATTCAAGTTAGTTGCTGTCCATCTACCTGCAAAACAAACGATAACTTTTGAGAAAAAGCATAATTATAAAGAAAGAGAAGGGTAGAGGTGCAATTATATATTCTTCTTCCTCGTCTCCTTCGGCCTTCCTATGTCCCTACTCCTCCTCTTCTTTGAGCTTGGACCCCATTCTCAGATCGACCCCTCCTCAGATCGCCGTCACCTTCTTCCTCTCTAGTTCTCTCTCTCTCTCTCTCTCTCTCCATCACACCTTCCACTCCGGCAACACGTGGTGGCAGAGCTTCAAGTTCCTCCCTCATCATTCGAGTTGGAGCTCTCCGTTCACCTCCGAATTGGGGTTAAGAATGTAATGGTAATTATGATTTGATTCACTTTCATTAATGAATAAAGTAACAGAAAGGCACAAGCGATAGTGGTACTAACAAGGTAGGGGTGTAACTGAAATTGTAAAAAAGAAAGAGGAATAACTAATATTGTCAGACCTAGGTGGGGCATAACTATAAGAAACCCTTTTTTGATTGGTAGAATTAGAAATAGATGAGAACATTTACATTAGGCTTCTTTGATCATTTGATACTTTTAAATATTGTATCAGGTTACATTCTACTATTGTAAGAGACAATCTTATATTATTTTCGACGCACTGACCTTATTTGTGTCCTTGTGACATCTAATCTTATCTTCAAATTATATATTTACAATTTTCTTTATTTTTTTTAAAATACCATCATGAATGTTCATCACTATATCCCTCTAATATGTCATTCAAATTTCGTCTGAAATAGAGACTCCTATGCTCTCCATCTTGAACGGATAATTTTAACGGTCTTAGATTTGATGTAATCAACATGTTCTAGATGAGGGGCATATGAGTCTTTGTTTCTGACGAATTTGAATGACATATTAAAAGGATATAGTTATGAAAATTCATAGTGGAATTTTCTATAAAAAATAAAAAAATGTGCAAAAAGTGAGCATGAAGTAGGTAAGGTTACCTACTTCATGAAGTAGGCTCCCTTTCCTCTCTCTCTCTCTCTCACACACACACACATGTGCATATATTTAATAAGGGGTTGGGAGGCTTGCGCTAAGGTGCATGTAACTTTACATGCACAAGGGGGGAGGACCGGTAATGAGCCATAACAATGTAAGAATTGCCAATGAGCTACTGAGAGGCTTTGACCGCCGCACTAGCACTAACAAATCATGTCTGAAAATTGACATATCCAAAGCTTTTGACTCAACCAAACACTCTTTCATCCTGGACGCCTTGGGGGCTATGGGCTTCTGCAATAGGTGGACCGCCTGGATCAAGGAGTGCATATCTACTACCTCCTTTTCGGTCCTAGTCAATGGTTCCCCTCATGGGCTCTTTAGAGGAAAGCGTGGGTTGCGGCAAGGTGACCCCTTGAGCCTGTTGCTCTTCTCTTTGGGCATGGAGTATGTTGGAGTACTTGGTTGTATGTGTCACTTGAGGGAGATGGGTAAATGGATCTCTCCAGGATCCATTTACCCCATCCATATGTTTAGTCCCACATCTACCAGTGGTGGGACTTGGAGGCTCGGTGGAGGCTATATAAGGAGCCCCATACCTCCTGTATCAGATCAGAAAGTCAATAGACAAACCAACACATTGAGGCGTTCTCTCGTGATTTCATCCCGCTCCTTAGGGAGTAGGGTTCCACGTAAATCTTGGTCTTCTATGTTTATGTTTCTTGTTCATATGCTCTGTTTATCATTCTATTTCAGCTTCCTATTTTCTAACATGGTATCAGAGCGGGTCGATTCTCAAGGAGTTTTATATTCTTTATTTTTATATTCGAGATTCGATTTTTGGAGTTCTTGAAGATTGATGTATCATTCAAGTTCCTGTTCAAGATCAGGATCTAGGGTTTCTTGTTGAAATCCTAATTCGATTCTGGGGTTTTCATATTTGCAGATCTTCTCGCAGTTGTGAATCACGATGTAAGAAATTCAGCCCGTATGGCGGTCCAGGGCTCCTTCACGAGCCCTAACCCTCCAGATCCACGACTCTCTGTGGGAGAACCTCTATAGAAATGACCTCGCTCCCAGCACCAAGCACGTGCAAGACTCGATGCCCCAGCTTCCTTCTCGCACAGGCAATCTACATCATCTCTAGGCTGGCCTAGGGTTCCGCTAGAAACAACAGGTCGTGCTCGGCGATATCCTTCCAAGCGTACGTCAGCGAGCGGAGGCACATCTTCCAGCCAGACCTAGCCGCTTCTCCCATACATGACAAGCTTTGCAATATCCTGGAGGGATCCCCTTGTCTATGCGACGACCTCGCTCCCTCCTCTCCAAGCCATCGCGCATCTCGATCTCCATTTCTAGGCAGCCAGCACACACGCACCCGACGAGGAGGCATTTCAGCTTCCAGTCTTGCCACCCCAGGCGGCACCGCACAACTCCATGCGGTCCACAGTTGGTGGAGGAGCCATCCTTTTGAACCCAGGCGAATCCAGATCGTGAGCTTCAATAGAGGCGAGCATCCCTCCTTCCTAGCGGCAATCCTCTGCGCACCCTCTCAAGCCGCGTGCTCCAGGCGACACAAGCCTCTCCAGGACTCGCCTCCTTCCAGATCCTGTCGGAGCAGACCTCATCCGCATCCCTGAACCCACCAAGGCAACGCACTCCCGCTCCTCGCACGCAGGCGGCGCGTAGGGACCGTGCACGTCCGAGCCCTAGCCTCCGCCCAAGTGAGTAGGCCCATCGTAGCGACGGTGGCAGAAGCAGGAAGCCCCCTAGCGGGGGCATTGGCGATAGAAATTGGGCTCCCACCATGGGAACCCTAAAGGGCTGGCGTTATTAAAAAATGTTGTGTATTGAATGGGCCCAAGAGAAAATAGGGAGCCGTTTTCTATTTTGAAAAGGAGTGTGGTGTATGCCGTTAAAGGAGTTTGGACGACCATTTAAAAAAAGGTCGTGAGAAATTGTTTAACAGAGATTTGCAGAGGTCGTGTTGACTCACAAGGCGAATCAACAGTCGCTGATTTGACCTCCAACGAAACCCGAGATTCAAACAACAATTAACCCACGACAAATATATCAAGCAATGAAAGTAAATGTGCGGAGTTAAAATTTATTATAACTCTACAACAAGATGTGTATAGTGCAAGTATGTATAGAGGTCGAACACAGGGAGCAGACAGGTAGAACGGGGTACTGAGGTACCAAAATGTGTGTGAAGGTGATCAAGTGTCTATTATGCTAATTTTTTGTGGGTTTTTAATTTTTATATTTTTTTATTTAATTTTTAATTTTATATTTTTGTATTTTGATTTTTAATTTACTGATTTTATATTTTATTTTTATATTTTATAATTTTTTTAATTTCTTTTTCAATATTGGAATATAAAAGTAATGTAATAAAAGACAAGCTAAAGTATTTATAAAAATAGATAAAAATATCCAAAAATTAGCAAATAAGGTCTTTTTGGTTTTTTTATACTTTTTTACTGTTTTTGTGATTTTTGGGTAATTTTTAGAATATTTTTGGTATTTTTAATTAACAAAATAAAGCAAACAACGAATAAAATGCAAGGCTGAAACTTAAAATGGAGAAATAAAATAGAAAACAGTAACAAAAATACACCAATTTAATTTTCAATGAAAGATGATACAATAAGGAAAATTTAGGCACCAAGATTATATTTTAAGGTTTTTGTAGAATTTTTAATATTTTTCTAAAGGTTTTTAGGGTTTTGCAATTTTTAGGAGTTTGGTTTTGTATTTTTTAATGAATTTTGGTCTGAAATTACAACACTGTAAAAGGAACAAAATATATTTTTTTGGGATTTTTTTGGAGTGTTTTTATATTTTTTTGGTATTTTTTAAGCTAGACAGTGCATAAAATGCAAGTTCTTGATTTTTAATAAATATAAAAATAAGATAAAATTAAAAATTAAAATTAAAATGTTGGCGTGGAAGTACAAGTCACCAGGAGCTTAACCCTAATTTTGTGGAATTTTTGGACTTGAAATGATGATCTAATTAATTCAAACAAGCATATAAACATGACACAGCCTGGCAGGGGTTTAAACGTAAATATACAAAAGTCCAGGGTTGACCACGCAAAATCTCCACAAAATATTTTACTAAATGAAAGAGTTCCTGGTCTAAATATTAAATACCAAAAACCGCAAGCCTTTACCTGCAAAATACCCACGTGCACGTGCCACGCACGTGCGCTTGGCTAGCAGGGGTAGCAAGATAATTACGAACAAATGCAGGGGGTCTTTAGCAAAAAATACAAAAATAAATAACGACAAAAGAAAGATAGCGTCCTAATAAAATATTACAAAAGTTTCTAGGGTGGAAATCACAAAATACCCAAGCTTCATGCGATCCGACGGTGCAGCGCGCCTCACTTATACACGTGGCGCGACAGTAGAGCCCGATACCCCTTCGCTTCTGGACGGTCCAGATTAGATCGTGGGAGCTCGATCGGACGGCCAAGGTGCGATATGATCCTCCGGCTGCTGCTTTCCATGATAAACAGGGCTAGATCCGACGGCGGAGGGCGGCGCTGGAAGAACTATGAAGAAGGTCCGCCGTAGCGGACTTCCTCCGACGATGAAACCCTCCTCCGGCGTTCGTTGGGGCGTCAAAATGTCCAGATCTTCTCCTGCAGGTGTCCACTATCCGCCTGGGGCGTCAAAAGCGGCCGGCGTCCACTGGAGGTGGCCCGCGACGCCGAGGTCGAGGACGAGCTCCAGGTGACCCGACGAGAGTCAAAATCGCCACCAGGTGTGCGCGATGCTCCAGAACCTGCAACGAAAAGTGAAAGAGTCGGGGGCAAACTGCCCCGACCCCGCAGCGCGGTGGCGTGAAGGTGTGGGCAGCAGAAATGGAACTCGCCGGAGCAAGCTCCGGCGAGGTGGTTGATGATGCTAACGACTGGATTAAATGACAAAAGAAATGCACGAGATGCACGCTAGGACTACTGCTAATGAAAAGCAAGGAAAAGAGAACAAAAACGACCTCAAATGGCGATAGACCACGAGATTGGCACCTCACGGCCAAGACGGCCGGAGATAGGTGGAACGGCCGCCTCGACCCTCGCCTAGGCCTCCTACGTCGGCTGGAGGAGGTCTGTCACACCTCTAGTCCTGAACGCGATGCCCAGGAGGTCCAAACTAGAGTCAAAGGGGTTCAAGGTGAAAAGGGAGCTTGGGGGTCGGTTTTGAAAGCTGGGCGAGGAGGCTCGAAGATCAAGGCGCAACGGGAAGAGCAGTGATGCTCTCCCCGAAAAAATCCTAGGGCGAGCTAGAGGAATCATAGGTGATCAACTCTCGTGAAGACATCGATTCGATTCGGTGAAAGGTGCGGTCTCCAAAAATCCGCGAAAATCAAGAAAACTCATATTCTAACACTGTCCAGGCTGGGGTCAGAGAGTTGACCGCGGGTCAACTCTGTAGCCCCCCTGGTTGGTCCACGTGGACCAACCAGGAAAAAGCCTGGAAAAACTTTTTGTAAAATCAATTTAAAATAGCACACGATTTTATTGATTTTTAGTTATAAAATGAAAAATGTTTATTATTTTATGAATTAATTTATGGTGATTTTTATTTATTTTTATGAAGTATATTTTTACAAGTTTGCATTTATGCCCTTTATAGTATATATCTATATATTTAAGTATTCTATTTTTATTTAGGTATTTTTAATATTATTATTTTTATTTATGATTTTATAAAATTATAAAATACTTTTATCTACACAAATATATTTTTATTTTAATTTTATGATTTATTTTGTATATTTAATAAAATACAAGAGTATGTTATATAGGTATGTATATAAGTATTGTATCTATGTATCATGTATTTTGTTTTATGTCTTATTTAGGTTTTTATTCTTATTTTAATGCACATAATTATTATAAGTAATATTTACAATATTATAAAAATATAAAATTATAAAAATAATAAATAATTAATAAATTGAATATTTTATTCGGTACAAGTATACAACAGGGGTCCAAAACTCAACTTTCAAACCGTAGCTCCGCCAAATGCGAAACCACTGCCATTAAATAGCTTATTTTCTTCTATATACAATTAAAGGTGAGTATGCTGCATTTGGAGTTTTTATTTGTGAGATACGGGTCTGGGAAGTTGGGATTCTGGAATTTTATTCAAATCATAACTTTTTATCTGTACATTATTTTTCTGTGAAATCAATTTTGTATTTTTCTTTATAAATTTATCTACAACTTTCATGTACAAAGTTTCTTTATTTGATGAATAAAAAGTGGAATCAAAAATAGGTCCCAAAATGAATAAAGAATGAATAAAATAATATAGGTATTCTATCTGTATTTTGGCCCTTATCTCCCCCTACTTTATTCCTTGTCGACCTATTCGTCAAGATGCCTAGGTCTCGGGGTTTCGGGTCATAAAATATTTACAACATTTTATTCTTTTTCTTTTCTTTTCTTTATTCTATAATTTTGGCTTTAAAAACCGTATTTTATACAATATTTACACACATATGCATGAATGCTAAAATGCCTATATTAAGCCTATTTACACGCATTTACTAGGGTTTTTAAGGCCAAAATGACAGAATAAAGATGATGAAACGTGGATTCATCATCCCCCTATACTTGCCTTTGCTAGTCCCTAGCAAACACTTATGCAATAAGTGCAGAAAAAGAAAAATAAAGAAAAGAAAAAGAAGAAGGTGGAATAAGTGTAATTGTCAAACTTGTCTTCACAAAATCAAAGTTTGGAGCTTAAGTCGGACCTTTGGAATTTTAGTGCGGGCGGAACCTTATTGAGAACCGAATTTGAAATTCAACAGTCCTTGAGAATCCCAAAACTTTGTCCAAGTCTTCTCAATAGCCAGGTCAGAAATACTTCAATTCATACGCAAACTCTTACGACTATGAATCTGACTCGTACAGTGTAAGTGATGGTGGCTCTCCCCAACTAGAATGACAAAGAAACTGACTTCTCCAGTACGACAACCCAATGATTCCCCAATCCAATAACTCCATCCTCGAGGAGCGGGGTATTCCCTTCTAAGTTCAAGTGGCAACCAGCTCAAGAGGAGGGGGTGAAGAGAAGAATGGACGATAGCCAGTGTAGCTACCTATCCGAGGATGCAAGACCAGTGTAGTCAAGTCATCCAGCTGCAGGCTCACATGATATGACTTTGGAACTCAAGCTTGCTTATTGACTTTACAACATATGTACATACTTTTTTTTTCTTTTTTTCCTTTTTTTTTCTTTTTTTTCTTTTTTTTGAAATACTATTCACAACAGCATTTACATAAGGAGTTTTTCCTCTTGAGCCAGTAGACTATCCCTCTTTTGAAGCTTTAAC
This sequence comes from Ottelia alismoides, assembly GCA_037367405.1. NCBI lineage: Eukaryota > Viridiplantae > Streptophyta > Magnoliopsida > Alismatales > Hydrocharitaceae > Ottelia > Ottelia alismoides. Next base: position 18,365 of record JAZKJV010006625.1, read on the forward strand.
GCAACCCACAACCTCCTGTCTTTAGACTTCCTAATCACTGGACGGGTTGGGGTGCACTTCCCTCCCTAGAGGAGGACAAATGTTTCCACTTGTGTGCGTCTCATACCGGCAAATCCAATCCCCTCACCACTCCAACTGAGTTGAGCCATGTGAAAGGTGCATGTGTCCAAGTTAGGTCATTATCAACAAGAGTCGTGCGTGTGCTCCGAAATACTCTACTTAGGCAGTCAAGAATCCATTGAACCAAGTCCCGTGATCCTCAAAGAATTAAGTCACCTAGACCTGAAGTACCTCAAACCCAGTTCCTATAAGGTTCCTGTTATTAGGTAGATTTTAAGGTCCAATCAAGCTCCAATCTCTGGATTTTACTTAGACTTGTTCAACTATCAAACTCAATCCGAAAAATGCGAATGCCATGCAAATGCCATGCAAAAAAAATATTTTTGTGATGCAAATTTTCAAGGATTTTGAGCTTTTTATGGATTTTTGAAAATATGATGATGATGCATATGCAGATGCATTTTTTTGTATTTTTTTTCAAAAAGATTTTTCAAATGTTTTTGGATTTTAATTTTGCAAATGTTTTTGGGATTTTTGAAATCAAAAAGGTTTTGGCTGAAAACTAGGTTAAAAATATGTACACGGGAGTGCTTCTTATATATACAAGAAGTGGATTTTAAGGATTTACAAGGGTAAGTGATCAATTTTATACATATATAGGTATAGTGGATTTTGGTGTGATGTATGTATTCCTCAAACTTATTTGACACAAGCTCTTCACACAATTTTTGAAAACTATATTCCAAAATAATTTTTACAAACATTTTGCAAACATGTACATACATTTGAAAATCATTTTGCAAAGGCTTTCAAAACAGTATATATATAGATTTTTCAAAACATTTTTGCAACCATTTTTCAAACCATTTGCAAATCATTTTTCAAACATTTTATTTCACACAAAGAAAGATAATTTTTTACAAACCACACATTTTACACAGGTTGAAAACATGTAACAAAATATTTTCAAAATAGTTTTCAATAAATGTTCACGAGGATTTTCAAACTATTTTTCAAACATTTTGCAAAAAACATTTTCACCTGATTTATTAATCAGTAAATACAAAAAGAATTTGAGGAATAACCACATCTTTTTATTAAGGAATTTTAATGAATTTTAAAGAATTTTTAAAGAATTATTAGCCATATTTATTAAGAAAATACGAAAGTACGAGTTATGGCTAAAGTATATACGTAGTATATACGACCCCCTATACTTAGCTTGAGCTATGTCCTCATAGATCAGAGAGAAAAGAGAAGACATAACTCGTACTGAGTATAGGAAAATCTAAAGAATGAATAAATAAATAAAGGAATGGATGAACAAACGAATGAGAAGTTGACCGTCCCCCCTATACTTAGGATCAAATAATCCTAAGTATAGCAGACTGTACACAAAGTAGGGAGGGTCAAGGGTGGGAATAAACAGATCATACTCAGATTGTCTCCCCCTATACTTAGGGTAAGATATCCCTAAGTATAGACAAGCAGAGGAGACAATGGAGAGGATCGAAAAGAATGACAGAACTCGGGGTGCACACCCCCCTATACTTAGGACAAAGTACGTCCTAAGTATGGAAAAACTGTCTACAAGGGCAACACCTTTTTCAGTAGATGAAGAAGATAGAAGAGGAAAAGAAGAAAAGAAGAAAAAGAGATGAAGATAGAAGAAGAGATTGTGAGGATGTACGCATCGCTCCCCCTATACTTAGGGTGAAAGAAGCCCTAAGTGTAGGCAACGACAGGAGTGATGACACGGAACGATGAAAGACACTCGGCTCGTCCACCCCCCTATACTTAGGACAAAGTACGTCCTAAGCTAGGCAAACACGAGAATGGGTGGACGAGCAATACGGAAGAGAGACGGAGGTACACAACACGAATATACAACAAGATGGATGTACAGAGGGTCAAGAAGGTAGAAAGCGAACCTTCTTGCGGGACCGCGGAGGAATAGATCTAATGTGGTGTAGGTCGACATCGGGGTCTACAGTGGACGGAATCCGATCAGGGTCGACGGGGTGTAAGTCCTCAGTGGCCCTAGGGTGTGAAGGCACAGACGGATCAGTGAAAGAAGTGCGGCTAGGTCCGGCCTTGGGAGTCTCGCTGATATCAAAATGGAATGGGACGAACTCATCATCATCGGAAGTAGTGTACTCAGAGTCGTCCTGCGAGGAGTCATCCAGGTCAAAATCAAAAGGCACGAAGTCATCGGTGGAAGTAGTCGAACTCTGTTCGTCCTCAATAATCTCAACCGGATCATCTTTTTCATCAAAAGGCCCGAATTTCTGAAGAAATGCAACTAAATCAAATTCGGCCTTAGTCTCATCAGTATCTTCATGGACAGGAGCGAACTCATCAGTGGAAGTAGTCAGAGCATGTCCGTCCTGTATAGTCTCTAAATCTGCCCTCCGCTCAACTGTATCAATCGTGTAAATCCCGCGGATGTCATCAACACAACGCCAAGTCCCAGAAGAAGGAACGCCGAGGTCCATGCTTTCCGAGTGTTCCTCAACAGGGAGGAATTCTCGGGTCTCAGTGGAATCCAATAAGCAGCAAAATTCTCTGATAGTATCATCAAGGTCATGGTCCTCAAGGTCAGCCATGATAGGTGAGGGTGCATCAGGTACAGGTCTCTGGTCGGCAGTAGGTGCGGTGATCAACACTTCGCTCTCGTCAACAGGACGGAAGCGAATCTCTCCTGATCCGTAATCAATAACGACCCTCGCAGAGGCGAGGAATGGTCGTCCTAGGATGATTGGAGAGTGCTCCCCAGTGGAGGTCTCCATGGGCAATACGATAAAATCAACATGATAGCTCGTGCCCTGAATCGAAATGACGGCGTTTTCAAGGATACCCTTCGGCCTCTTGATAGATCCATCAGCAAACTGAACGATCATCCTGGTTTTCTTGAGAGGCCCTAAGTGAAGAGACTGTACCAGCGAGAAGGGTATGATACTAATCGAAGCACCGCCGTCTAAGAGAGTGTGATCACATGTGTGGTCAGAGATGGTGCAACTAATGAAAGGTGTGGCAGTGTTCCTTTTCCGAGGAATGGGACGATGTGTGATGGCATGGGCAGTGGCCATGGTCAAGATATGACACTCAGATCTGCTCCTCCGCTTTCTCTTCTTGAGAAGAGGAGCAGATAAATCGGTCATGGCCTGCTGAAGTGGGGCACGGATGATCTCATGAATGGTGGCCACCACTTCGGGTTCAGTCAGATTTTTTTTGAATTTTTGGACCTCCTCCATACAAGGGAGGAAGTCGGAATCAACATATACACGAGGCATGCCAAGAGCAGTCTGTACAGCGGCATCCTCGGGGTCAAAGGTGGGACAAAGTGTGAATGTATGTGTGGACCAAGGATCTGGCAAGTGGTCTTTCTCCTCACAGTCTGACTCGATCGTGTTTCTCCCGAAATCTTTTTGTGTTTTTAAATTTTTCTCATTTTTTTGTATTTTGGGCGATTGCAAGCTCTCATGATAATCCTCAAATGATTCCATATCCTCAAAGACTGGAGCGGCATTCTTGTTCTTATTTAAACTAGTAAGATCAGTGATCCTCGAATTCATATGCTCCATCATCTGGTTCAAGGTCTCAAGTGTGGATATCATGCAAGGTGACTCCAAAATCTCAGGATCGAGTGAGTCGAATGTGGGCGGTGGGTGTAGACAAAAATCACATTCCGGATCAGGATACTCAAGGAAGAGCGGGTTGTCGAAATGTGTAGGAGATGATGGTGAAAATGACTGGTGAAGGTCAAAGTCCGGATCCTGAAATAGTGGGTTGGTCGGATATATACAAAAATCAGGAGCAAAGGCCTCCTGGAAAAAGTGAGGTGGACCGGTTGGAGTGAACGAATGATCCGCAAAGTCCGGATAAAATATGCTCCAGTCGGCCATCTTGAAACAAAAAAAATGATCGGGAGAGCACGATGGTCAAGTCAAGAGAAGTGAGAAGAAAGGCGCAAGTGCGCAGAAGCGATCTAGGACACACACAAAACAATCACAAACAAAAAATGAAAATAAATCAAACCCTCAATTCACCTACTCAACTCGGTAGAGACCGAAAATTCGGTCTTTTTATCTTGTCTGGTTTAGAGTTAGGTGAGAAGTCAAGAAGTTGCGCAAACACTTAGGGGGTTGAATGGGATTTTGGGCACTATCCTTAGTGTGTGCGCGAGCAAGTAAAAGCGAAGACAATGAGGGGATTACTCGCCCCAAGAGAAGATTTTTCTTTTTAGTTGATTTTAGGGTCAAGTAATATTAGCAGTCCCAATTTTATTGATTATCACTTTTTTTTGAATTTTTAATAAAAATGCACAAGCCTAACGAGGAGTCGATTCATTTAAGCACCTAGGTTATCAAAATCAGAGGTAGAGGAGCGGGAAAGCAATGCAAGCGGCAAAAATAATGATGAATGATAAAGCGTAAATGCTCACCTTGCCTCCAGCACTCTACATGCAAGGATGCTCAGCAGAATTGAAACCTATCTATATGCAAATGCAAAGCCGATGAAATCGCCCTAAGTTTCAGAAATTGCTATTAGCGGGAAGCAACACAAGCTGACCACCAATCCTCAACCCTAGAGTCCGGTCTAGGCTCACCCCTCCTCTGCTCAACACACTTGAGTTTAGGAGAAAGCGCTTTGTGGGGAGAGCTCGCGGCGCGACGGGTTGAAGGTGATGGTTAACTGTTTAAAATTTGACTAAGTCCAAATGAGACTATAGGTGCATGCAAAATATTAAGTGTTTGGCCTTAGTCTATCGTAAGCAATCCTAAAACTAGGGGCTCAATCACACAAAAGAAATAAAATCGGAAAACAAAACAAAATAAAAAAGAATGCGAAGAAAAATCGTCAAAACCGCGGTGAGCCCCCAAGTGAACAATCACTTGGAAATTAGGCTCGAATGTCCAAGTGTCCGAGGGTACCTGTATTATTACAAATAAAGGTCGCTCTCTCACTAAAAATTACAAAAAAAAAGCAATAAAATAAAAGCTCAGAATGGTCTTCAAAATTCCCTCCAAGTCCGCCTTGGTGCGGAGCCGAAGCCGCCTCACGTGGTTGCACGAGCGCTCCTAGAAAGGAGTGTCTCCCTCGATCCGCGTATCTCGCACAAAGCCAAACAAGAGGGTGGTCAGACAATTCAAATGATATATCAAAATAAAAGAACAAAAATAAGCAAAAATAAGCAAAAATAGAAACCGTGAAATAGACAATCAATCACAATTACAAACAAGACCCGAACTACGCGTTGTTGCTCCCCGGCAACGGCGCCATTTGTTTAACAGAGATTTGCAGAGGTCGTGTTGACTCACAAGGCGAATCAACAGTCGCTGATTTGACCTCCAACGAAACCCGAGATTCAAACAACAATTAACCCACGACAAATATATCAAGCAATGAAAGTAAATGTGCGGAGTTAAAATTTATTATAACTCTACAACAAGATGTGTATAGTGCAAGTATGTGTAGAGGTCGAACACAGGGAGCAGACAGGTAGAACGGGGTACTGAGGTACCAAAATGTGTGTGAAGGTGATCAAGTGTCTATTATGCTAATTTTTTGTGGGTTTTTAATTTTATATTTTTTTATTTAATTTTTAATTTTATATTTTTGTATTTTGATTTTTAATTTACTGATTTTGTATTTTCTTTTTATATTTTATAATTTTTTTAATTTCTTTTTCAATATTGGAATATAAAAGTAATGTAATAAAAGGCAAGCTAAAGTATTTATAAAAATAGATAAAAATATCCAAAAATTAGCAAATAAGGTCTTTTTGGTTTTTTTTATACTTTTTTACTGTTTTTGTGATTTTTGGGTAATTTTTAGAATGTTTTTGGTATTTTTAATTAACAAAATAAAGCAAACATCGAATAAAATGCAAGGCTGAAACTTAAAATGAAGAAATAAAATAGAAAACAGTAACAAAAATACTCCAATTTAATTTTCAATGAAAGATGATACAATAAGGAAAATTTAGGCACCAAGATTATATTTTTAGGATTTTTGTAGAATTTTTAATTTTTTCTAAAGGTTTTTAGGGTTTTGCAATTTTTAGGAGTTTGGTTTTGTATTTTTTAATGAATTTTGGTCTGAAATTACAACGCAGTAAAAGGAACAAAATAAATTTTTTTGGGATTTTTCTGGAGTGTTTTTATATTTTTTTGGTATTTTCTAAGCTAGACAGTGCATAAAAAGCAAGTTCTTGATTTTTAATAAATATAAAAATAAGATAAAATTAAAAACTAAAATGTTGGAGTGGAAGTACAAGTCACCAGGAGCTTAACCCTAATTTTGTGGAATTTTTGGACTTGAAATGATGATCTAATTAATTCAAACAAGCATACAAACATGACACAGCCTGGCAGGGGTTTAAACGTAAATATTCAAAAGTCCAGGGTTGACCACGCAAAATCTCCACAAAATATTTTACTAAATGAAAGAGTTCCTGGTCTAAATATTAAATACCAAAAACCGCAAGCCTTTACCTGCAAAATACCCACGCGCACGTGCCACGCACGTGCGCTTGGCTAGCAGGGGTAGCAAGATAATTACGAACAAATGTAGGGGGTCTTTAGCAAAAATTACAAAAATAAATAACGACAAAAGAAAGATAGCGTCCTAATAAAATATTACAAAAGTTTCTAGGGTGGAAATCACAAAATACCCAAGCTTCATGCGATCCGACGGTGCAGCGCGCCTCACTTATACACGTGGCGCGACAGTAGAGCCCGATACCCCTTCGCTTCTGGACGGTCCAGATTAGATCGTGGGAGCTCGATCGGACGGCCAAGGTTCGATATGATCCTGCGGCTGCTGCTTTCCGTGATGAACAGGGCTAGATCCGACGGCGGAGGGCGGCGCTGGAAGAACTATGAAGAAGGTCCGCCGTAGCGGACTTCCTCCGACGATGAAACCCTCCTCCGGCGTTCGTTGGGGCGTCAAAATGTCCAGATCTTCTCCTGCAGGTGTCCACTATCCGCCTGGGGCGTCAAAAGCGGTCGGCGTCCACTGGAGGTGGCCCGCGACGCCGAGGTCGAGGACGAGCTCCAGGTGACCCGACGAGAGTCAAAATCGCCACCAGGTGTGCGCGATGCTCCAGAACTTGCAACGAAAAGTGAAAGAGTCGGGGGCAAACTGCCCCGACCCCGCAGCGCGGTGGCGTGAAGGTGTGGGCGGCGGAAATGGAACTCGCCGGAGCAAGCTCCGGCGAGGTGGTTGATGATGCTAACGACTGGATTAAATGACAAAAGAAATGCACGAGATGCACGCTAGGACTACAGCTAATGAAAAGCAAGGAAAAGAGAACAAAAACGACCTCAAATGGCGATAGACCACGAGATTGGCACCTCACGGCCAAGACGACCGGAGATAGGTGGAACGGCCGCCTCGGACCTCGCGTAGGCCTCCTACGTCGGCTGGAGGAGGTCTGTCACACCTCCAGTCCTGAACGCGACGCCCAGGAGGTCCAAACTAGAGTCAAAGGGGTTCAAGGTGAAAAGGGAGCTTGGGGGTCGGTTTTGAAAGCTGGGCGAGGAGGCTCGAAGATCAAGGCGCAACGGGAAGAGCAGTGATGCTCTCCCCGAAAATATCCTAGGGCGAGCTAGAGGAATCATAGGTGATCAACTCTCGTGAAGACATCGATTCGATTCGATGAAAGGTGCGGTCTCCAAAAATCCGTGAAAATCAAGAAAACTCATATTCTAACACTGTCCAGGCTGGGGTCAGAGAGTTGACCGCGGGTCAACTCTCCAGCCCCCCTGGTTGGTCCACGTGGACCAACCAGGAAAAAGCCTGGAAAAACTTTTTGTAAAATCAATTTAAAATAGCAAACGATTTTATTGATTTTTAATTATAAAATGAAAAATGTTTATTATTTATATGAATTAATTTATGGTGATTTTTTATTTATTTTTATGAAGTATATTTTTACAAGTTTGCATTTATGCCCTTTATAGTATATATATCTATATATTTAAGTATTCTATTTTTATTTAGGTATTTTTAATATTATTATTTTTATTTATGATTTTATAAAATTATAAAATACTTTTATCTACACAAATATATTTTTATTTTAATTTTATGATTTATTTTGTATATTTAATAAAATACAAGAGTATGTTATATAGGTATGTATATAAGTATTGTATCTATGTATCATGTATTTTGTTTTATGTCTTATTTAGGTTTTTATTCTTATTTTAATGCACATAATTATTATAAGTAATATTTACAACATTATAAAAATATAAAATTATAAAAATAATAAATAATTAATAAATTGAATATTTTATTCGGTACAAGTATACAACAGGGGTCCAAAACTCAACTTTCAAACCGTAGCTCCGCCAAATGCGAAACCACTGCCATTAAATAGCTTATTTTCTTCTATATACAATGAAAGGTGAATATGCTGCATTTGGAGTTTTTATTTGTGAGATACGGGTCTGGGAAGTTGGGATTCTGGAATTTTATTCAGACCATAACTTTTTATCTGTACATTATTTTTCTGTGAAATCAATTTTGTATTTTTCTTTATAAATTTATCTACAACTTTCATGTACAAAGTTTCTTTATTTGATGAATAAAAAGTGGAACCAAAAATAGGTCCCAAAATGAATAAAGAATGAATAAAATAATATAGGTATTCTATCTGTATTTTGGCCCTTATCTCCCCCTACTTTATTCCTTGTCGACCTATTCATCAAGATGCCTAGGTCTCGGGGTTTCGGGTCATAAAATATTTACAATATTTTATTCTTTTTCTTTTCTTTTCTTTATTCTATAATTTTGGCTTTAAAAACCGCATTTTATACAATATTTACACACATATGCATGAATGCTAAAATGCCTATATTAAGCCTATTTACACGCATTTACTAGGGTTTTTAAGGCCAAAATGATAGAATAAAGATGATGAAACGTGGATTCATAGAAATACAGTTGTATTTTGGGCATACTGTTGGGACAAGAGTTATTTGTTAAGAGAGAGAGAGAGATAGAGTTGTGTACAAAAAAAGTACGCGAAAAAAGGGAAGGAGTAAAAAATATTTTTTTTAAAAAAAGTTATGGTGGAAAGCCATAAAAAATGTTTGAAAAGGCCTAAAAAATGTTAAAAAAAGTGACGTCTTATATAAAAATTGAAAAGCTATAAGCATTTTTTGTGAATGTTCATGTTGTTTTCCTCATGTCATTGTCTTCTCCCAACTTTGTCGATGTTCATTTTCTGACAAGTATGGGAGAAAGGGGGAGTATGTGTAGAGTCACATGTCAGTTTTTCAGATTTTCCAGATTCTCCAGACTCCAGATTGTAGGCCATTCAGATTCCAGACTTTACGGTTCAGATCAAGTTTCAGACTTGACGTCAGATGTTTCTGAGTCTTCTTCAGTTTCAGACACGCACGAGTATGCGGTCGTTTCATATGTGCACATGTATGCCATCTTTTGTACTGGTCCCTATCATTCTTCTTATTTTGTCGGACAGAGTTTTCATGTGAGCCATAGGGACTCCAGAGTAGAGGACCATTCCTATGCCTTGTTGGTTTTCATGTGGTATCATAGGTACTCCAAAGTAGTGTACCATTCTCTGTGCCAGATGGGAGAGACCCAGTTCTCTGACGAGGAGACTTCTTCAGACTCCATTCTCCAGCGACCGTGGACTCCGACGAGGATTGCACTTCCACGGCCTTTTTCAGTTTGGCCCTTTTTCAAAGATGGAGCAGTTGTCCACATGTTGTGGCGGGCTAGAGTACTCCGACGAGGAGACTCATTTCCAGTTGCAGTGACTCTGACAGGTGTAGATCAGAGCGCATGCTCTCTGACGAGGAGATTCAGCAGACTCACACTCCAGCCCATTCGTCCTCCTTACCTACACGACATGAGAAGCAACATCCTCGACAACAGTAATTGTGCGCGTTGGGTTGATATTGTTCGTAGTGTCCTGTAGCGTGGGTTTAGCTTCTTTCTGTTTGTCCAAGCTGAGCATTGCATGCTCCAGCTTGAGGGGGAGTATTGGAGTACTTGGTTGTATGCGTCACTTGAGGGAGATGGGTAAATGGATCTCTCCAGGATCCATTTACCCCATCCATATGTTTAGTCTCATATCTACCAGTGGTGGGACTTGAAGGCTCGGTGGGGGCTATATAAGGAGCCCCAGACCTCCTGTATTAGATGAGAAAGTCAATAGACAAACCAGCCCATTGAGGCGTTCTCCCGTGGTTTCATCCCGCTCCTTAGGGAGTAGGGTTCCACGTAAATCTTGGTCTTTCATGTTTATATTTCTTGTTCATATGCTATGTTTATCATTCCATTTCCGCTTCCTATTTTCTAACAGAGTCCCTCACGGTTCTCTTGGACCTTGCTGTTGCCAAGGGGAGGCTTGGGCTGTTGGGGCGGGGGCGCTTTGCTGCCCCCTCACATCTCATGTATGCAGATGACGTCATCCTCTTCTACAATGGGTCAACCCGTTCTATGTTCGCCGTTAGGGACTCCCTTGATGCCTTCCTGGATATCTCTGGTTTGATGCTGGACGCTAGGAAGAGCAAGCTCCTCTGCCCAAAGCATTTTCGAGAGGATTCTGTCCATTCGCTCCGTTGACTATACACATGCACGCATTGCCTACTGATTACCTTGGCCTACCATTATCCTCTAAATCTTGCCGTTGTTCGGACACCTGTGCCCTGGAAGATAGGATTCGCTCAGCTTTGGATGGATGGACCGGGAAGACGCTATCGTTTGCGGACCGCCTGCAGCTGCTTCTCATGGTCATCTTGGGGATAACTAACTATTGGGCCAATGGCCTATTCCTACCATCAGCTGCCATCCACAGAGTTGAACGGCTATGTGCTAACTTTCTTTGGAAAAAGAAAATTCATGATATTTTCTGGGAGACAGCCTGCCTTCCAAAGCTGGAGGGGGGGGGGGCTGGGTATTCTCTCCATGTTCACTCTTGATGCTTCCATGGTGGTCTCCTGTGCTGGAGACTCTTGTCTTCTGACTCCTCTATATGGTCCCAATTTATGTGGAAGAAATACTTGGCTTCTTAATCCTTTTGGGAGGTGATCCTGACAAGGGGTTGCTCTCGCATCTGGGCCTAAATTATGAAGTCCAGGTCGTTTCCGAGGGTGGCTATTGTAGGCACAGTGCCTCCTTTTCTCTGGTCCCTCGACCAGAAGCATTACTCTTTCGAGGCGACCGTTAAGCTGCGGAGGCGTTGGGCTTTGCCCCCCCGGGCCAATCTCGTTTGGTCAAAAAGAACACCTCCAAAATTTGCTTGTACTCTTTTCAGGGCCGTCATGGGATGCCTCCCAACCACTGATCATCTTGCTAAGTTCAGTATCTGCTCGCCATCCTCGTGTTACCTCTGCTCCTTGGAACCAGAATCCGACCTTCATCTTTTGTTCAGCTGTCAAGTGGCGGCGGCCATTTGGGAGGGGGCCTGCTTGAGACTAGGCTTGCCTCCGCCCCCATTGGACTCTCTCAAAGATTCCTTGGATTGGATTAGTTCAATTACCACACTGGCTACTCGTGAAAGACTATGCTGCCTCCTAGCCATAATAGTTTGGAGCATCTGGCGCGAAAGGAATTCTCGATGGGCTGATGGTTCCAGCAGTTCAATAGATATGGTGGTTACCTCGATTGTAAATATGGTCCTTCTTTTGGAACAGTAAGCGTGTCCCTAGTTTTTGCTGTCCTGGGGATTGGTAAACAACTTTTTGGTCTTTTTTGTAACTGGTTGTTGCACCTTGTAAAACTTATTCACAGTTAAATACAAACTTTACTTACCCAGCAAAAAAAACTTTACATGCACACTTGCCATAAACGTTTATATTTTTAATTTTTTTTGAAATGAAATCATGTGAGATTTAGATCACTATATATCATCATGATATCATTCAAAATTCAACTTAATTCGAGACTTCTAACCCATCCATCAAGATTGTAAAATTTTAACAGTCTCAGAATTGCTGAAATTTAGCCCTTCCAAATGGACATGTTAGGGACGCATGTTTTACATGAACTTTGAAACACATATTCTACTAATAGTTGTAAGTAAATCCTCCCATATTTCATTTGAAAAAAAGTGTGCATTTATGACCGGGTGCATGTATAGTTACACGCACCTCGGTGCAAGCTCCCCAACATCATTTAATAATAATAATATTATTAAATATCAACCACCAATCTAGGGTTGGGCACCTATGCGTGCTTCCCCCTCTTGTTTCAAAAAAAGTAATCCAGATGAACATATAATTTTTAACATTAAAAATCCTCAATATTAGGAAAAATCATAGTTTGACGAGAAACCAAACTCTACGACTATAATCAAATTAGTCTCCCATAAGGGGCTTATACAAAGATGACCTTTTACATGGTGCAACAAATAATCAAACAATAGGAAATAGTGTAGAGGAGAAATATCATCAAGTTGATAACTTTGTTAGCAAACTATAGGGCTGGAGTTTAACAACTCCAAAAACAGCTCCCTTCAAACTTTCTTATAGTATCTATGTACTTTCTTCTCTCTCTCTCTCTCTCTCTCTCTCTCTCTTTGATTTCTTTCCTGTTATGAGCATTATTGTCATATATGTCAATCTTGCCAGGTAAAAGTTACTTTGATTCTAGCGCATCCCATATACAATGATATTTGACATCTATGTGCTTGTCCTTGCATGAAAATTAGAATTCTTGCCAAGACGAATCATGCCTTGGCTATCACAACAGGGACAAAGTAGTCTTAAACAAAATTAAATATTGGACGAACTTATTCATTCATAAGAGTTTTTTGCTAGCTTTTGTGGAGGCAATGAATTCTGCATATGTAGTATATAATGTCAATATGCAAACTTCTTTACCATGAAACAACACTACCTGCATATGTCATCAAGTAGTCGAATATAGATTGTCTAACATTAGTATCGTCTTCCATATCAGAGTATGTGTAGTCCATAAGAAATGCCTTCTTTGCTCTAAATAGAGACACGCGTTGCCAGTGCTACAAAGACGTCTCAAGATCCATTTAATTATGATTCACTATTCTTTTTCTGGATTTGAGATAGACATGCTGACATTATGAATAGAATGGAAAAATATCAAATCTAGTACATACCATATCATACTTCAGATTGCCTATGGTCAAGGCATAAGGAATAACCTTGATATTCTTCTTTTCATCTTTTGTCCTTGGATTGTGATTGATATTCAAATGTGATTTAGGAGTGGTGCTCACGAAGTTGGCTTTATCCATGTTGAAACTCTTGAAGTAGTTTTTCAATGTACTTCTCGAGATAATCAGAGTCTCGTCGACTTTCTGTCACGGGTAATCTTCATATCTAAAATTTGATTTGGAGAGTCCAAGTCCTTTATAGCAAAGGGCTTGCTCAATTCATCATTAAGACATGAAATTCTCATGTTATTATTGTAAAATGAGCATGTCATCACTTGTAAATCTCTAGTAAAAGATGCTAGTATGAAGTACTCTTTATGTTGCCATGCTTCCCCTATAAATGACCCAATATATGTATTCAATTGTCTAAGATAGCCCATGTCGGCTTTTCCTCAATCTACAAATGTAATTTCCTTTTCCTTTGGCTAGAAATCCTTCTGGTTGTGCCATTTAGGTTTCTTCCTCAAGATAACATAGAGGAGGGCGGTCTTCATATCCATATGCTCAATCTATAAAGTCTTGACTGGCATCCAAAGTGAGAATAATAATGATGGAAGACCTCTCCGCTACGAGAAAGAATAACAAAGTTAATACCCTTCTTTTAGCTGAAGCCTTTAACAACCAACCTGACTTTGTATTTTGGATTCGACTTTGTATTATGGATTTAAAGATTTTTCATCATCTTCACTTTAAAAGTCAACTTATTTAAAAAAAACTCTTACTTGCTTAGGCAACTTCACGAGCTCGAAGGTATATTTGTCATGCAAAGACTTCATCTCATCTTGCATTGATTCAATCCACTTGTCTTCCTTCACATTCTATATAGCTCCTTTATAGTATTTTGGCTCGCTATTGTTTCATTAAAAGAATGCAATAATATCAGAATACCTTATAAAAGGATATATCTCCCTTGTGGATCTGAAGTAGAGTAAGAGGCCTCTTTATTTCTAATAGTGACATCTGTCATGTCATCATCATCTTCCTCACGATTAGAAGCCTCCTTATGAAAAGGAATATGATCGACATCAATTCCCTTGTAGTATTGTAGGTAGATCATTTGATTCCTTTTGAATGTCTCAATGTTTTGATCTTCAGTAAATTTTATATGTGTAATCTCATAAGCTTATTTTATATTATATATAAAATCTCATAAGCTATTGTAAGGTATTGCCATAGGTTTGGATGCTAGTTGTTGTGGATCAACAACGGATATAAATGCACAATGACCATCATCGCGGAAGCACGTGAAGAAGAAGATACGAGAGATAGACAACGATTTCATGACCAAGGGAGAAAAAATTACAACGAAATAGAATGGGAACAACTTTGAGCATCCCCCCTCTCTCTCCCCCTTCTTTTCCTGTGTTGTTCCATGTTGTTGTTGTGATATAGAGACAATGTTCTATGCCCCCTGTACACACACATATACATACGTACGTACACACACATACATACATAAATACATATGTGCCTAAAGTCCTGTTCGAGAAGGATCATAAGCACGAGATCCTGCAAACCATTACAATGTGAGGATTGATAAATATCTTTTTTGATAGGTAAGAAAATTTTCATTAAGTAAGCTGCACATTGCAGTAAAACCAATACAAAAGAGCACCAAAAAGTATGCTGTACAAAGAGTGCCCCCAAAAAATTTTGAAGAGAAATTATAGGCAACTGAGAGCACAAAAATCAGCGCCAAGAATTAATACAGTATGTGTCTAGCATTAGTAACTATGCGGGTAGCAAGTTTATCGGTAGACACGGAGCATCCGGAGATCCAACGGCGGTTGCGTTCCGTCCATAATTCCCAAGTCGTAGCAGCAAGCATGACACACCAAATGTCGCGGGCTTTGTGATATGGAAGAGCCGAGATCCAATCAGCAATACCAAAGATGGAGAAGGTGGAAGGACTTGAAAGTCCCAAAATTTCAAGAGCGAGCGACCAGGTTGTAGTAGAAAAGTTACACATGAAGAATAGATGGTCTCGGGTTTCATCGTCATTTCCGCAGAGGTAACACTTGCCGGGGTTTGGTAGCCCATGTCGAGCAAGTCTATCAAGAGTGGGAAGGTGGTTTATCATTGCGCGGTAAAGGGTGCAAGAGTGCCTAGGCACAGAGCGCCTGCCCCACACAACATACGCCCAGGTAACTAGGGGTGCACATGGATCGGATTGGATCGGATTTTACCTTAATCCATGTCCAATCCAATCTTAACGGATTTTAACTTTTTCCAATCCAATCCAATCCATCAAATATCTAAATCCAAACCAATCCAATCCATCGAATACGGATTGGATCGGATTGGTTCGGATTTTTTATACGTTTGTATCCCATCTCAATTGTTTGCCCTCTCGTGTTTGTGTTTTATCGCACATTAGCCCTCAGCATCTAAATTATGGCTCAAAAAATGGTAATATAGATCGAATGTAAAGAAAAGGATATTTGAAGATCACTCAATCAATTTAAAGTTGAATAACTTCGTTGATCTGTAATGAAAAAGTTGAAGACCATATACTCAGCGTAAAGGATTATATTGGATTTAGAATTTGAGATTCCTTCCATAAATGTTGCATTATTTTTTTTGCAAATGATTTCCATCTAATGATTCAAGTAAGAATAATACAAGTTACCAAATAATGATCCAAAGATAAAAAGATAAGTTACACAAAAAAGAAAAATGTGATCTTTATAGTCACGTATTGATGAAATCCAAGGGAGATGAAACTAGGAGTGAAATATTGAGGTCAAGAGTGAAATGAAAGAGGATCAAAACTAAGAGGGGAATAGTCAATTGGGATTATAACTTTTACAAGGTATAATTATATTTTTATTATTTAGGAGTTTAAGGGTGATGACAGGAGGACTTGTATCCACTTTAGATATAGAAAAAAGAGAAGAATCACATTGGTTATTGTCTTATTGGAATGGGTGCACACGCACGTACGCGTGTATATGCATGTACGTATATGTATTTATGTATGTATGTATGCATATGTTAACGGATTAACGGATTGGATCGGATTGGATTTTCATGATAATCCGATCCAATCCATACTTTAACGGATTTGAAAATTTTCAATCCAATCCGATCCATTAAAATGATAAAACCAAACCAATCCAATCCAATAACATCGGATTGGATCGGATTACGGATTTTATCCGATCCGTGTGCACCCCTAAAGGTAACAGCGGAGGCCCGCGACCTGATCAGATCAAAAGCATCCGAGAAGGAGAATCCCTTTGGAGAACGGGTCCAGGCGAGCTGGCCGTTCGAGCAGGAAATGGCATTCCTGTAAAGATCACACTACAACAGAAAATGGCTATTGCAACAGATTTTACGTGACAGAAATAAATGTGACAGAAATCTGCCATTTAAACCCGTCACTTAAGGAAGGATTCCCGTCACTCGTGCCCCTTTTTCGGAAAAACCGCAGCCCAATTAACGACACGCCGGATATTTAATGTTTGTTTAATATAAATTGTAAAATTAATATACATCACCACAGCCGTGCTCCTATTTCAAAAAAAAACCCTAGCCGTGAACACCACCCGCCGTAATTTTTCTCTCCTCTCTCAAATCCTTCTTCCACTCAACCTCTCGACACTTCGTGATGGCGAGATTTGGTGGTCTAGCGGCGACGCTGGGGGTAGCGCTGGGGACGACGCTGGAGGGCGTGCTGGTGGCGGCGCTAGGGATAGCGCTGGGGGCGACGCTGGAGGGCGTACAGGCGGCGACGCTGGGGGTAGCACTGGGGGAGACGTTGGAGGGCATGCTGGAGGCGGCGCTGGGGGCGACACTGGAGGGCGTGCAGGCAGAGGCACTGGGGTAGCGCTAGGGACGACGCCGGAGGGCGTGCTGGCGGTGGCGCAGGGGGTAGCGCTAGGGACGATGCTGGAGGGCGTGCTAGCGATGGCGCTAGGGCCGATCATAGAAGAGGCAATGTGAGGAGGGAAAGGGTGGCTGTGGAGAGTAGTAATCTATGGGCTGGTGATGAATGCAGATCGGGGCCGATTGGCGATCGATGGAGCACTAGGACAGGCGGTGGTAGAGGTAAAGGGCAATGGACAGGGATGGGAGCAGAGAGTCAAGGTCGATCGACGGAGGCTGGGGATGATGGACGGATGGAGAGGACTGTGGGTGGTAGACATACGATGGGTTGTGGTAGAGGTAAAATGCAGCGGATGAGGATGGGAGCAAAGAGTGGATGTCGATGGGCTGAGGCTGGGGACGATGGGCAGAGGGAGAGGTCTGTGGGTTGCGGGTTGACGATGGGTGGTGATAGATGTGAAGTGCAACGGATGAGTTCGCAAGCACATAGTGAAGGTCGATGGCCCGAGCCTATGGATGATGGGCGAAGGGAGAGGTATGTAAGGACTTTAGCATTACATGAATATAAAACGAACCCAATCCCTAGTTGTTTTTCTGTTGTATTTATTTCACCATCATATATAATATAACCATTCTACCTGTTGCACATGGTCACATTATAAGTTGCACATGGCCACCGGTTTAATTGTGCTAGAAACCCCTTTCTAATTACGTAGTTCGTACTTTCATTTAATTGTGTTTGTTAGTGGTGAAGTAAAAGGATATGCCATGGGACGAAGAGAAGATCTTCTAGAATGTACTTATTTTGATGCCACCAGATCTCTTGTTACATACTGCAATTTCTTGACATATAATTAGATTGAATGTTATTTTGATCAATGTGAATACCGTACTAAGACATCTACAATAATTGTGTTTCCAAAACCAGATCTAGAAGGTTGTCTGTAAATCAAATAGTAAATGGTGCAGCAATGGAAATTGATTTTCCATGGTTAAATCAAAAGTATCATAAACTAGAAGCATCTATATATCTAAACTAGAAGCATCTATATATCTGTGTTTTTTTATCCTAAGCTGTTGTAACTTGCTACACATCTCACTCTCTTTTTGAAATTTAAGTCATCCATATCCCCATCACATCTCACTAGGTTGGTGTGGATTGTACACCTCATCGTGCACATTTTTCCTATCATTCACACTCCCTAACTTTTCCTATCATTCATGGTCCCTAACTTTTCCTTCATGTAATTGCTTGTACTTGTAAGTTCTTTTTGTTATGTAAGATGGCTTCATTTAATCGCAGTATTATGTTCAAGTTAGATGGTGTTTCTTGATATACAACTCTCTTAACTGGTTGAATATTGCATCTACATAACTTCTCTTATAAGCCGGCCATATAGTTGGCAAGAAACAAATCATGGTAAGAATCGTAAGATAATGCAAATTCAAATGTACTAACCGTATATCGTATCTACTGCTAATATTGATGATCAGATCAAGAATCTGAGAGATTGATTCATACTGCTAATATTGAGGAGACCAAGTTGCCATCAAGTTAGTGGTTAGTTCCCACTGCTAATCATACTATTCATGGATCCATTCATCCATCCATGGCCCATCTTATTTTAACTAAGTAGAGAGTTTGATTCTATATATGGTAACTTTACATTGTATGATGTTAAAAAAAGCTTCTTGCTGGTTAAGTTCCATGTAACTTATTCAGTATTAGAACTTATGTGCATGTTAGGGATTGGATCGTCAAGACGAAGAGCAATCTCATCATCTGTTATAGGATTATCGATGGCGAGTTATACTTTTAGCACTGCTTTTAGTCGATATATGCGAAAATGGTTTATCCGCTTCAGACATGCCTATAAATTTGCATGATGAAGAATTTTATATCTTAAATGGTTCATCAATCGCACTGTCGCCAGCAGTGTTTAGAAACATATGAACTCTAGTAAAAACAGTCCAACAAAATATAAACTCGCAATGGATAATCCTTATAGGATGAGTTTGTTCTTGTAACTGAGAGTGGTCAACTTCTGACAGTCATGAAACTGAGAGATTTTTCGAGTCGAGAAATTTCTGCATCTCCGAGCTTTGGAAGGGCAGAATCCAACTCTTATCGTTTGAAATTCAATACCTCAGCTCTCTTGTGTTTTTGCAATTGTACAGATTTTTTTTAAATTTTATACAAGACAGATTCAAAGTTGTAAATGCCAACATCCACATGAGCCTGCATTTGATGAGAAACAGATGCATGCTTTGCTTTGTTTGGAACTCTTTGGACCATCTCCATGCTATACGGTACGCAGGATGCCTTGCCTTCAGAGTCCGACCAGTCGATGGATTTCCTCTGATTGAAACAAACAGAGTTTATAAAACAAAATCATATCATCAAAGTCTATGTTTCCATAAATTAAACTTTCGCAATACATTTTATTGGATTGATATCTTGCATATGAGCAGGAAGAAATGCCACGGGTTGCCCTTCTTTACTAAGATAGCAGACTAATAGTCCAAAGAAATGTCCCATTATTATTAGCTTTACACAAATCATATTATTATTGTTATATGCAAAGTCAACAGTATAAATTTAACGTACTTGTAACATGCAGCCGCAGGAAGAAAAACGACAATCTCCACAAAAGCAGGTGTGTGTTCCTATACATTACAATCCATCAATAATATGCAACGGGTTCGATGTCTGAGGGGATGGAGTTTCTCTTATCATTGTTTTCATAACATCATGGGAAAAATACGCTTTTGAGTAGCAGACATCGTTCACCATCTCCTTTAAGTGTTCTTTGTAGTCAAAACTGAGAGTATGAGTATGCAGTTGCCTTTACTTGTATTTCTGATCAGCTGGGGCTTATCAAATGTTAAAATAGTACCGTTGTGATGAATATTAATCTTTAGCAGCCATCTTTGGCCTTTGGAAAAGCAAGTGATCAGAGTTTTGGAGTACGAATTTGTTGTCAGCTCACGATAGTATTGTGATATGCACGTTGGGTGACATCTGACTTTTTTTTATATACTGGTCATTGTGATCCTTGCTGCATTTCCTTCCTGAAGTACAACTGTTATGGCCAACCCTATGTTCTTGTGTTTAATTGTTAATATTTATGTTGACTTGTTTCTCTTTTGCAATCCACCGTTCTTACTTCTGCATTACTTGCTACAATATTTACCCAATGGTGTCGGACTCTAAAGTTACAGTAATGTTGTTTTTCTTCCATGTCAGAAAGACTGAAATTTGATACTTTAGCCATTAGTATTAAACATCAAGTTGTAGTCCTGATTGATTATGTAGATTTTATTTTCAACAATCGCCAACACTTGATTCTTGACATCTGATTTGACATAAATAATAGATTCAATAACTGTCTTGCTTAGAAGTTGCTATAGATGTACCTAACTTTTATTCTAACTTGTAATTGAACATTTTAAATTCTAATTTGAGTGGATTATTTTGTTGTCAAATGCATTTATGCCTAATAGATTCTCTTGGATTTTGGATTTTGATTTTTGTTGATAAAGTGCAAGGAATGTGGGTGGTTGGAGCAAAATGGCAGTAGGTGAGCAGATGACAAACATGCAGACTGAGGGTCGTGATCGAACGGCTGAGCGTGAGGATAGTAGGTAAGAAATACACATTCTATTATGGTCAAGTTTTCTTTAAGATATACTTTCAGTAAATAAATAGTATTTTTTAGTACGAAATTGTGGCAGTAGTAAATGCTGCTGAAATTTATGACGTCAATATAAATGCTAAATATAACAAGTACTAAGAATAATACTGTAGCCACTGATCCCTTGTTTAATAGGCTCTAATAAAATTGAAACAAAATCACAGACACTTTGAATAGCAACAGAGATTGATATCCATGATCAAATGGAAAATGACAGATGGGGAACCAAATCTCTCTTCAACCAAGTTTCGTGTGTTTGTGATCTAACTAGAACAGATAAATAAAATTAAATTATTTTCCCCATACTTGTAATGGAAATAGATGGATTTAAAAAATGGAATGATGTTTATGTATTTGGGATCCTAAAAAAAAATATATTTCTCCAATTGTTTGGGATGGGCTTCTATAAACATACGGAAAATGAGTGAAAGTAAATTGATTTTCCCCCAACTTCTTTTTCAGTGTTCCGAATTCAACAAACTTTTAAGTTGGTGCTTGTGAAATAATAAAACACTGACCATACTACAAAGGAGGAAGATCTTTTTCATGTAATGACTGCAACGATGAATCGTCAAATTTGTCTAGGTTAGATCTATATATTCTAAACAAAAAAACTAATAGTTTTCCCGGTAAACAAATCTAACAAACACCAAAAAGAGTTCCCTCTCCAAAGTTTGAATGCAACCCCACCTGCAAGAGCCCAAACCACACACAACATGGGCAAAAGAGCAACACAACCAGAAGATTGAAAGGTTGATTAAGTGGTCACATGAATGGCTATCCTCAATCCAGGGGTCTACCATGCACTGCATGGTGTTGGTGAGCCATTCCAATAATTACTAATCACATTAATGTTTCCCCACTGACATGTCACTTTCAATTCAAACAGGTTATCACACAGGTCAACTCTTTGACAGATTAGTATAGCAATTACACACGGATTATTCCTTAAACCATATTCAATTCACACACGCATTCTAATTACATTATATTTATGCAGAGTTTATGTGAATCTATTGTTTTACAGAGGGATTTCTTCTTAGATGGTCATCCAAATGCTATTACTTTTATTTCTGATGTCATTCATCACCGACATAGAAATTGGAAAAAAAAGTTAAGAGAATTTGGGAGAAGCATCGTAGAGAACCTAATGTTCTAAAGGCAAAGCTGATGGAGGACGCTCGCATTGACATGACACAATTCGGAAATTTGGTCAAAGAATGGGAGATGCCCGAAACCAAGGTATTTTGTCATCTTATTTATAGACTATATCAATTACTGAGAATAAAATATTAACAATGTAAACTTTTTTAATTTAGGCTAAGGCATTAAGTAATAAGTTGAATCGTGATGCCAAGACTCTAAATCACAACTGTGGAAAGAATTCATTGGCTGCACTACTCGATAAATTTGTAAGTGATTTTATGGAGTCATATATTGCTATATTTTAATCTATTAATATAAATTCTATTAATATATGTTTTGTTTTTAAGGAAAAAGAGAATAACAGAGAACCATCGGATCTAGACATGATGAAAATCATGTATCCGAATACTGAAGAGGCGGTGAGTAATATTAGTTGCAACAACTATTTCACGTATTATTTGTTATGTCTTCATTTTGCGACAACTATTTCACTTGTTTCTTGAAACAGTGACAGATGCATTAAGTTTCTGCTTGAAGAAGTTTGTAGGCATTAATTTTCAAGTTTGCAGGCATTAATTCTCTATGAGATATTTTTTATATACATGTAATTTCACAGGTCCATGCTTATCCCTACTCTCTTATTCATAAATATAACATTTACCCCTCTCTTTTGTATTTTTTGGTGAAAACAAAATGTAATGACTAAGGTAGAAGATGAGCCTTCTAAAGAAGGCAGTCCTACATCTTTGGAATGCTGGACCCTCCTGATCTCATAGTTCCCAGAACTACCAACTTGATGTCCCACCTCCAATTTAATATAGTGCATAAATTACTTTATGCACTTGTCATATGAGTTGAGTTGACCATGCTTTCTGAAAAAAATCATAAAATAATAATTAACCCATAACCCTTGGCTTCTTTCTTGGCCTATCAGTTTTGGTTATTTCTGTTACTAGACTCGATGTAATATCATTTTTATTTATGAGATGTTTCTCTCGAGATGCATGATTTCGTTAAGGTTTGACATAATTCAGTAGTTTCCAAATTAGATGAAGAGGTTTAACGTGATCTTTCATTGCAACAGAAGACACCGATTTCAGTACACTGTCACCACTGTAATAATGTGATTATTTTCGATCATTTTTGTTCATTAAATAAAACCTAAAGTGGTCCTCTTGTTGAGTTTTCGGTGACTTTCAACATATACCTTAGAGTTTTAAATTCGAATGTCCATGAGCTAATTGATTGCAGATGATATGTTACTGCTTACTTCAGGGCTTCCATACCAAAATTTGATTTTAGGTCAATGTGAATAAACAACTAGTTCTGCATAAGAAGACATAACAAATAATATTTGCTTTAGCTCATAATTTGTTTCTACCTTTTAACAGAGGACAGTGGAAGCTAATATTCAAGAGATACAATCAAAACGACCAAATGTTGCCTTAGATGAAGTTGAGGCTGAAGCATATGCAAGAGTTGCTAAACCTCTAAAAGAAGATTATGTTCGATTTCGTGGCATCGGACATGACAAGTCACACAAGTTTTCTGAATATGAAAGACTACATGAATTCCTCCAAAGAAGCACAAATGATCAGGTACCTATATACTTTGTAAAAATGATTCCATGCAATTTGTGATGAAGATTTGATTAAAAACATTAGTAGACCTTATTAGTATAAATAAATAAGTTTAAGTAACTTTAAACGAAATGCTCAGTGAAAATGCATTAATATGATTGTACTTTGGATACATGTCTTTGTGCTGCTCTTTACAACTAGTTTCAAGTGTCCTCTTTCCAAAAGAAATTGTTTGTATTCTTTATTGCCAGCCTTTTTTAGTAAATGTAATGCTTGAGTATCCCTAGATATGATTAAAATGCCCAGATTTTGATCAGAAAAATGCCAGAAATAAAATTCATGTGATTTCAATTCTAATAGATATACGAGACGCCAAATCTAATTTCATGTGACTTTATTATTATGGAGGAAGATATTGCTTCTTTGAAAGTATTGGTTGAAAGACTTAATGAGCGAGAGGAACAACGTGACATCATAATACATCAACTTTGTCAATATGTTGGATTTTCATATCCTTATTCATATAGACATGTAAGAGAATTTTAACAAGTTTATATATCTTTAGTTGTTGAAGCTTCATCATTAATTGTTTTCGTGCAGAATGTTCATGATCCTTCAGGATTAAGTGGAAGTGTGGGTGGGACAAATGATGACAGTCATGATAGTGGTAATAATAGTCACATTGGAAGTGATAGTGTTCAAAGTCGTAGAGCTGGAGATGCAAATCATACTATTGCAACTAGTTCTAGATGTCTGCCACCTTTTATAGGTGGAAATCCAACTTTCAGCCAATATGGATATCTACAAACACATCCATTTCTTCCATTTTCCTTTCCACCACAAGTAAGAACATTTTATCATGTGTGTTTTTTTTATAAATGTATTTATTTAAAATTTAAAAAAATTATAGGTGCAATTTCCAAATCAACATCATGGGAGCCGAATCGAGACACCTCCTAGTTATCCACGGGTAAGTAGACCAACTATTATATCTTTGGATACAAGTATAACATGGGCCTAGATCTGTTATTCTCATTCGTTCTTTACTAAAATTTTTACTTAAATGTATATATTACTGGTTAAACAATCATTTCTACTAATCTTTGATTTACTACAGAATTCTGAAAGACTTGTATACATTTTTCCTTTTTTACTTTTACTAACAACATCATCCAATTTGCATACTTTGTAGAGGGAAAAGATTTGTTGCCATATGTAGAGTTTAATGTGTACAAATCACTTTTAGTATGCCTTTCAAAATTGGTTACTCTTCTTTCAGTATTTTGGTGGTAAATTATTTAGGTGCCGATGTTTTTCTTATGCATGCCATGGGGATTCCTTTGGTTGGTTTCTGGCATGGAACATGGCTGTCAAACTATAATGTACACACGTATGCCAATTCTATGTTTTTTTCTCTCTAGCATATCATGTCTTTCACCGAAACAACTACAACAAAGATTAATGATGAGATATCTTGGTGTCTGATACATAATACAGCAACCAAACCTGGGCTAAAAGGTGGGCATCAAGTAATTTGGTTCATATACCATCCAACACTTATAGTTCATCTAATCTCCCAGGACCATTTTTTTATTTTATTTAGCTACCCCTTGCATTATTAGATGGTTGACCGCCTAAAGTAAATGCCTAATCTTGGCAACATTAATTTTAATTTGGTTTTAGTATAATGGGGAAAATTTCCTTTTATGCAGTTTGTTCATATAATGACTTGCTATGTTATCTAAAGGAGTTTTAATTGGGAATGCTAAAAAAATAACAATACCAGCTTTAGTCTAGTTTTGAGATGCTAAGATGAAAAAAGAGGATTCATTAAGTCAAGTTATTTTTTATACCTTGTAAGATGTCGGTCCTGCTTAATCAATCACTAACACCTTTTTTACTACATGGGATTGATAGTTCCTACTTCATTTATCTCAATACAACCTAGTAGCTAATAACATTCATGGGTGCTTAGATGTTAGATCAGCAACACTTTCAAAGCTTTTGCTCTGCTATTTTGAGATATTTTCACCAGCTTTTGAGAATCTTATTTTTACAGAGAAAAAGAAAAACTTTTGAGAAGCCAGTGAATTTCTTCATAGGTAAAGTGAGGTCAAGTTGCATTAGCAACTCTTGATTCGGAGATTATCAATAGATTTCGAGTATTAAAAGTCTATATATAAATTGTAGGTTGCTTTGGACGTTTTGCTTCCCTATGAAGCTAAAGGTCCTTTTTCTCAAAAAGAAAGAGAAGAAGCTAAAGGTCCTTGCTTGGTAGAAGAAATGGAAAAGAGTAGTCATCAAAATGGAAAAGAGTAGTCCATGGCAATTTGGCATAGTTTGAAAGAGGATGGTACTTAAGTACCAAGTATGGTTTAAAGTGATGACCATAATGTTGGTAATGGATAGCTACTGGTGGAAGTTTGCAGGGAGTTCTCATGAAAGAGGCCTTCTCTTCAAGAAATGAAAGAGATCAGCTAAAGAGTAATAATTAACCAGAAAAAAGGAAAAGTGCACTGCCCTAGTTACTCACCTCATAAGCAACTTTTAACATGTGGAGCATAAGAAGACTAGAGAAAACATGCATGTTCTTTACCGTTGACAGTTCATATCATACCCTCAACATGCTCTTTTTACAAAATTTTATTAAATGCTAAGCCAAGGAATATATTGTATGGTTTCAAGTTTTAATTGTTCATTTTTTATTTATAGGCTCGCAAATCTATTAGTGATCCAAGTAGGAGTTTTCAAGTATCGAATCCGACGCAACCCTCATCAAATTCTCCGGTATTAGAGTTACCGACCAATATATCTCTTCATTTTTGTTTGAACTCTTTTTGCATTCACACTTTTTTCATTTTATGTATTGTAGAGTCGAAATAAAGCTTGATTTTTAAGAATGAAGGCAATAAATAACATGAGAAAAGGTAAATCTCTCTTTATTGAGTTTAATATCTTCTAATATTACTTAGATAAATATTATTTTCATTCTAAGGTACTGCACGGATACGTGGCAGTTCTGTTGTGTTTATTTTTGCATAAATTATGTTTGGATGCTCATATTTCTTCTTTGAAATCATATTTGACAGGTTGCTTTGAAAATATTGATTATCATCCAAAGGATTTTCAAAGAGGGCTATCCAACCTTAACCTTCATGGAAGATCTTTTAAACATATCACAAAGGGGGCAGATACCACAGTTGTCAAATTTTAATATTCTAGTCCAATTACTCAATTAATGCTTGGATGTTTATCTACACATATTTTGATGTCTACAAACGTTGGATAATAGTGACTTTGTTGTAGTAATTTTCAATATCTTATGGATATTTTGGCACAGTTATATACTAGATGGTTGGATACTCTGTCTCCCATTTTATTATTTTTATTATATACTAGATGGTTGGATGCACAGTTATACACTAGAAGTTATTGTTGTAGTAATTTTCTATCTCTCATCAACAAAAGCAGATGATATTGGCTTGTTTATTTTTTAGTGACAGATTTTCTGTCATACAATACCATTGTGACGGATTATCTGTCACCAAAAGCTTTGGCCACGAAGGTTTTGGTGGCCTCCTTACGGTGACGGATATCTGTCGCCATACATTAATCTGTCACCTAAACTCACAATTCTGTCATCGTAGGTCCGTCACCAAAAACCTTTTTTGTTGTAGTGCGATCACGAGCACGGAGAATGGCTTTCCATAGCAAGGAGTCATTGCGAGCAGGGTAACCTCCCAGATGGAGAGCGAATTGAGGTACTTGGAGCGCATGTAAATGGCCCATAGGATTGATAAATATTGGTTGAGCTTTTTTAACACGATTGCTTACACCAATCTGCCACGAGTGGGAAAATATAGCTGGAGATCTGACTGCACCGAAGGACAACAACATCGACACGGAGCGCTTTGCTCTGCGTGTCGTTGTCAGTGCTTAGCTAAGCAAATTTAAGCAGAGGAACACTCCCACCGTCCGTTTTCTTCCGCCCTTCGTTTGCATCCATCTATATAATTAAGCCCAACCCTTCTCCACGTCTCAAGACCGGCGAGCTCGGTTCCTTGAACCCATGGCCGCCGCAGGTGCGGAAGAGCTCCTACGCCGCGTCCTCGACGGCTGCCTCTCCTGTCTTGACAGTGAGGTCCGCCGGAGGCCTTACCACCGCAACTGCCGCTGCGCACTCCACGATCGCAAACCATGTGCTGAAGAGCGATGCACCAAGGACCAGGTCAGCTACCGGCCTCGCCGTTCGTGGCCTGAGGGGATCTGCACGGTTGCGTCGGAGGGTCGCCGGGGTGCGGCGGAGGTTGAGTGGCCGCAACCTTCATCTTTGCTGCTTAACTGAGGATGTCTGACGGTGCTATGTAAATACGTCGGATGATCATTCCTTTTTGCGTCGGCACATGAATTTTTTATTTGTTTGCGCATTTTCATTCCAGTTTTGAGTTGAACAACACTTCTGCAATGGTCGTTATATTGCAACGAAGAGGAATCGGAGTCCTTGTCGATCTTGTTGTCGAAGGATCCTAGAACAGCAAGCAATCACACGAGGAAGAAAACGATTTACGTGAAAAAAGAAAAAAACAATAAGAAAAGAGAGATCTCACGTAGAAGGCGGTAGATAGGCTTTCGTATAACTCTAAGCCATACTGTAGGGGGCACAGAAGACAAAGATTCCGTATTCTGCTGCCTTTTAGAAGTCACGGGAATCCGATGTCTGCAACGGAATCTGTCCGCAACAGACATGGAAACAAATGTTTGAAAGATTCCATCAGAACTTCGTTTGATTATATTCTATTTAGATGGATTCTCCTGCAATGATCCGAGATCAAACAAACGTTGCACTGATTGCTGCCTTTGGGTATCTTCTCACAGATTTTTACTGCTTCATAAGCTGACGCTCTTTCGGTAATTATTCTAATCACTTTCGTAATAGTAAAAAAAATATTTCCGAAATCCGATATTTTATCGTGGAGAATCGGATCCTCAAAATGGTTGGAATCCGATACCTACCTGTTACACGTTCATCTTTGATCAAAACGAATCCCAAACTCGCAACTAATATGAACCATAGTCCACTTGGCCCATCGAGTTCGAGGCCCCAAAAGGCCAACCGAATCAACGAATCCATTCGGGCTCAATCCACGTCTGTCTAATCCTAAGCTCGTGGGCTCTTACACAGAGTTACCAATACTTCGAAATATGACATATCCCCTATAAAATCATAAATAAACAGCAACAATTTCCCATGGTAACAAATCGAGGATAGGTTGAAGCTATGATTATTGAGCAAAAAAGTCTTTGAATGAAGTTTGAAGCACAATGGAGTAGATATTGAGTACATACTTCGTATTTATTGATTCATATTCGATCAGAATTCGTATCTGAGTATGTTAGGATATATTTTCTTAAATTCATATCAACTCATATCCATATTCGATATAGATGAAGTGAATAAAGATATGGAAATAGCCATATCCGATCCATATGCAATCCTTTTACATCTATGTCAATATGCAGCCATGGTAGTTTTTTCAATAGAGATTAGTATATGGTTGTAATTGTGGAAATTCCATTATTTTTTGATAGAAGGATTAAATTAAGAGGTGGGAGGTATAGGACTTCCCGACCATCATTCAATATCGATCTAGTCGTCGACGTCTAATAGGAAAGGTGAATCTTAAGTACTATTCGAAAGAAGTTAGCACAAATCGAGTCCATTTTATTTATCAGAGGGGATAGGGTATAGAGGACATTAAGATGATAGGTTGCGACAAAGGATATGGTTAAGTCTAGAAGTTTTTGTTTGCAGGGAGATAGGTGAAGTCTCTTAAATATAGAAAGATGAGAGCACAGATCCTCTACAGTACTGCAGAGGCTTGCTGTAAAGAGGGGCTCGACCCAAACAGCTCAATCAAGATTGAGCGGTTCACACGAAATTCGAATTTTTCTTAGCCCTTACATTGTGAACCGCTCGATCTTGATCGAGCGGCTTGAACCTATATTTTGCCAATGATATGACTTCAAGAAGCCATAGGGTAGGTAGTAGGAGTGAAGTTAATGCCCAAATAATTGAAGGGGAGAGCGTCTTGAGATAGATGAGAAGTACACAAGGTTTTCATTAAATTTAACGCACCTTGTTCATAGTCTTCAACAAATAAAGGCATATGCAAAATTTAACATTTGATTCCTTCTATGGTTTCTTTAGTATTAGGACTTAAAACTTGCAATCAATAATATTTTTGAAAAGGTGTGAAAAGATAAATACAACATAAAAAAGGAGAGATGTAATGTACTCTCCTTGCTTAACATCTATAGAAGAGGGAAAAAATAATTATGAGATAGGCCTAGTGAGAGGTGCCCAAATAATTATGCTTAACATCTATAGAAAGACCTAGCATGTATTTTGTCAATGATATATGATTCGGTTGTGTTTGTTTTTGGAATATTGGGGCTTGAAAAGCATCAAATGAACAATATTTTTTTGGGAAAGCGTAAATTGACACCTATAGCAATGTAAAAAAGGAAAGGTGTAATGTAGTCCTCTTGGCTGACATTTCTATAGGGCATGAAATGACCATGTGGTTGTCCATTGATATTTATGAGTTCTCGATGGAGAAAGAATAAGTAAAGTCCAATTGATAATGATGCATGATAGGTCAGCACAACCAGGCCTTAGAGGTGGAAGTCCTAGTTGAGGGTATCATAGGTTTTGTGGAGGTCTATCTTTCAGACAATGCCCTTAAATTCTTAGGGCATACTCATAAGTGAATAAGGAGGAATAAGGGTGAGGGATAAGGTGGACTGAGATATTGTTTCTGTTCGCCTGGAAAGATATGAGTAAATGAGAATAAGAAGAAATAAGGGTAGGTAAGTGTTATAATCCATTTAGTTGGCACATGAGAGATAAAGAATAATATTGGTAAGTTAGAGGATAAAGAGGAATAAGGGAAGAGGGGAAGGAGAATAAGGGAGTGGATAATGAAGAATGAAGAAAGAGGGGAATTAGGGCTTACTCCGATCCCTATTCTCCTAACAAACATGCCCTTATTTTACATTTAGAAAGGATCCCAAATGAGGTGGAAAATAAGTTTATGGTGTGTCTACCCTCAAGGAAGGTTGAATGAGATACATGACATGCCTTGTTCTTGAGATTGAGGATGGTCTTGCGGGGCTCATCCTATGTGTGTGTGCGTGTGTGCGTACGTGTGCGCATCGTACTCATCATGTATATTTTTGTAGGTTCGCCAATCTGTCATTTATTTTCTAACATAAGATAGACAACAATACAACATATTTGGATGATTGCCTACTATGATGTTAATTGAATTTCCAAAGACAACAATATTAGAATGGCCACATTGAATTCTAATTTATCCGTAATCACATTCCTCCAATTAATTAGATCTAGTAATCCTCAAGAAATATACCATAAGATCTCATTCAGGTTAATTTGTATTCGATTTTAACATTTCCAACTGTGTTTGATTATCCTTGACCTATATTGCACTCATTTAATAAATTTTGTGAAAGCCTAATCAAGCAAACTAGCACAAACACAATTTCTGGAATATTCTATATATATAACTTGAAAAGACATAAAAATATATCGGGATTAAATGTGGAAGCTTCACTAAAATAAATAAGTAAATGAAACACTATATTTAATCAATCACATAAAATGAACCACAAATAAAGAGCGGGCTCTAGTAAACCCATTGAAGTATTATATAATATTGGGAATAAATAACAACAAAACATGCTTCTATTTTATCATCATTATATTATGGGATTTTTACCCGACAGACCTTATAAATTTTTTAAATTACCTCTACGACCTTTTGCATAACACAATTACCCCATCGACCCTAAAAATTACCCCAAGAACCCCCACAGGCTTCAAACAGATTACCCGGAGGGTTCATGGGGTAAGAGTTGGCAAGTTTACAGGGTCGACGAGGGAATTTTGTTGTTTCAAAGGTCGTGGAGGTAATTGGCAAAGTTTATAGGGTCTGCCGAATAAAAATCCCTTATATTATATATGAACTAGATATTTAACCTTAAAAAGATTAAAACATCCAGTACCAATGGATTTAAGTTTTCAACATGAGACTGGATCTTATGAGTTTCGATGCAAATATTTCTTAATCACCTAAGAAAATCGAAGCGTTAACTCAAAGCTATTGTGGCGTTAATGCTTTTGTACTAACTGATGATTTTCTGACCCATCTACATTATATTAAAATTTTGCCTTTAAATCCTAAGCAAACTCACAAAATAACCCTGAAATAATAATATAACAAAAATCAATCAAGCAATACAAATAAACTAATTATATATAATTAACTTGTAAATATGTCCAACAAATAAAATTAATAAAACCATAAAAATATGAAGTTGAAACCTATGTATACGTACTTGTATATATTATACAATCTTCCTTGATTTTAATAAATTCATGTTAAGTTCAACTAACTTGAAACCAACTCCATTAATTGTGTATATAAAACTAACTTTTATGCATGAAAATTCATATAATAAAATAACACATAAATATTGAAAATAAACTTAAACACTAGTTTGAGAAGATTAAGAACTAAAAGTTGAATTTCTTCTCATACGGTCTCCTATTAAAACTCCCCTCACTTCTCAATAGTGTGCATCAAGTTATCTATTAAACTTGGGACTTAGGATCTAACTATATATTATATAATTATACTGACTTTAGTCTATGATTTTACATGCGTACTTTAGTATTTTAAATTTATATATATATATATAATTTATGTTTTAACTAATTAAGAAGAAGTAAAAAACCAAAAAAGTTAGAAAATGCTAAGAGAAAAAAATTTAAAATAACTCTATTTGTATAGATATATTCACTTGTATATAAACCCTTCTATGATTTTATCTTGCCATTTCATTAATCATTAAAAATACAAAAATAGATCAACATGTAAATACTTAATTACTATTTTATAAAATAGTTTATCTATATATTATTAAATAAAAATCAAAGGAAACATATAATCCACTAAAATACATATATTATATGCCTTTAAAATACCGTAGAAAATTTTTTTGTACCGAATGATTTTTTTGGTTTCGAGGTCTTCATGAACATTGTAGATCTCATTAAGGTTTACACTTTTTATTTAGATAATTTTTAAAATTTTAGCTAGCATATATTTTATCTTTATCTTAGTCATATTTTTTATTCGTCGAATATTCCTAGTCCTACATATGCCAATCTCCGTTCATTGTCAACGAGCGAGGTGATGTCCACGCATTGGTCCCCTAACTCTAGGTCCTCTCCATCCCAGCACACCCATTTGACCAAGATCAAATCTCCTAAAACATCAGCCCTCCTCCATTCTCCCTGAGTCACTAAGAGGGTCGAGTTGAACTATGGGTCAATTTCGCCGCCTTCCTTCCACATTCCCATGACTATCACTCATTCTCTAATACTTATTTGTGATTTTGTAAAAGATATCAGTTGTAGTTCCATAAAAGGAGATAACAAACAAAGTTATTTTAATGTTTAAATTTAACCTTGCAAGTATACTCGAGCCGAACTCAAAGATCATTCACAAAAAGTGTTCTTTTCAATGGGTTATTGGTTTCTTGTACTCAATTCCCACAACAATCACAAGCACAAATAACAAACAGAAAATAAATAAAAGAGAGAAACTAATAATACAAATAGAAAAGATAGACATAAAAATAAAACAAAATGGGAGAAATGTATTTTGGATTTTTAGAATATATTCTAGTTTTTTTTTGAATTTTATAAATAAAATATAATGTAAGAAATAAATAAAAAAGGATGTTTTCAAATAGGAATATTAGACCAATTGTGGACTTCGAAAAATGTGAATTAACTGTCAAATTTGGGTCTAGAATTAAGCCAATATTTTTTTCTATATTGATAAAGGTAAAAGGAATAAAATGCTACTTTATTTATGAGTTTTGAGGTTATATGAATTTTTAGAGATATTTACAAGTTTTTGCAATGTTTTTTTATTAAAGATAAAATATGCAATGTACGCCCAAACTAAAAATGTTTAAACGAAGTAAATGCAAGCTAATCTATTTTTCAGATAATTTTTGGTAAAAATATGGATAAACTAAGAATTCTTACAAACTACGTGGCCTTTTTGTG
This sequence comes from Ottelia alismoides, assembly GCA_037367405.1. Lineage (NCBI taxonomy): Eukaryota > Viridiplantae > Streptophyta > Magnoliopsida > Alismatales > Hydrocharitaceae > Ottelia > Ottelia alismoides. The sequence continues at coordinate 52,013 of JAZKJV010006625.1, forward strand.
TTTTGATGTTTTAAGCTATGAAAATAGTGGCGAAAAATCCTTCAAAAAATAATGCATATAGGTCATCACAAAAGGCATTTAAGAATATTTTTAATTTTGCAAATTTAAATTAAATGCATTCAAGAATAAACAAGAAACGATCTATCTTGTATAAGTGTTATAGACCATAAAGCACAATAATTTTGGTGATTCTTTTTCTGTAAGTTTTCTTTGAGTATACAATTCAAATTTTAAACGTGTCAAAAAGCATCCATGTGTGATGTTTTTTCTTTTTATGTTTATTTTTTTATTTGGTTGTTAGTTTTAAATTATTTTTGGATTTTTTGCGGTACCTATAATAAGTGAATGCACTTAGTATAACATTTTGTATTTTTATATTAATTCTCAATTTTTTGAATTCATTTCTAGTTTTGCAATTTTTTTTGTAAATATACTAGAAATAATTTACAATATATAAAGAAGGACAGAGATTTGGTTTTATATATTTATAAAGATGAGTAAAAATAGTAAAAATAAAATATATATTTTTCTTTTTAATAAAGTATGGGCTTAGATAAAAAATATATAATAAAAATAAAATAAATTAATGGGAAAATAAGATCACTTTGTAAATTTGATTCAATGTGCAAAAAAGAGGCAAAAATGAGCTTGTTTTTCCTGTAATGAGCTTGTTTTTCCTGTAATGTACACTAAAATTAGTTTCTAAAATACTATTCACGTGTGATTTTGGATGAAATATGGTCTTTTTATTATTTTTGATTTTATTAGTATTTTTGGTATTTTAAGTTGTAGATGTACAACTTTTTTATGAAATTAATGTATATTATACTACTAGATAATGGGCATCTATCTTAATTGTTTTGTAATCTTTGGAAATACCATGAATTAGCTAAAAACAAAGCAATTAAAGGGTATACCATCTGATTTTTACTTTTTAACAAAGCAATTAAAGGGTATACCATCTGATTTTTACTTTTTTTAAAAAAATAGTAAACGAAACCCTAAAATTCCACAAAAAAAATCTCATAGGTAGTATCAATCAAGGGTAACAAGCACATAAAATTGATTATCAAATATTGCAATCAATACTTGAAGTAAATGACAGAAGCTCCATATAAGATAAATTCCCTAGCCTTCAAGTTTCAATATCGTTTAATAACTTTGTCATACAATTAAGTTAGCACTGGAGTCATGTCATCTCGAAATTCAACGCAAAATGATGTCCTGGTGAATTTATATGAATCAAACATGATAAAAAACTATATTTCATTCATAAGCTCATATTGAATTAACTCCCTACAAAATTCATAAAATTAGCACATAAGGTAGAGCATCGGTTTAGCAATCCAACCAAAAAAGATTCAGCTTATAGTTCACATAAACGTGGCAAATAATAATGTTCATAGTCAAGTGCCTCTAAGCATTTTTCATTGAAAGGAGAAAAACAAACAAAAGCCTTAGAATGATTTATCTATAATTCTTTAAAGCTTGCTTGGTATGCTCATAATTTGGCTACATTGCACGTCAAGTATACACATTAGGGATGAAAACGGTCGGATATGGATACGAATATAGGTATAATCATATCCCTATCCATTTTAAAATACAAATACGAATGCGGATACGAATATTGACGAATGAGAAATATATGTTATCACATCCTTAAAAACAAATACGAATGTAAAATGAATATGAATCGGATACGAATAATAACATAAATATTTAATAGATTAACTAAAATATGCATGTTTAGGATGGTTTACACATAAAATATATATATAATAGATGTAGTGATTTCATAACAATTATATCGACAGTGGTGAATGCAATCATAAAATATTGTTACACACAGTTTACAAAAATGAATATACGAATACAAATATGAATATTAACGAATGTCAAAGTGATATCTACATCTGCATCAATTTTAAAACGAATACGAATATAAATGTCAAAATATGTATAAAACGAATGCGATAGTGGATCGAATACGAATATATTCATGTTCGTTTTCATCCCAGAATGTTTTCATCCCTAATACACATGGATTGAAAACACATTCCATTCCATAAAATGATGACAGAGGACAACAAGTGCTTAAAACAAGATTGAAATGCGGTTGTTTTTCAGATATTATCTTTTTATTATTATTAATTTAGAAGCTAACAAGAAACCTGTGAAACCGGGCCCCAGGAATTTCGGGCCTCGAGGATCCAAACCCGACAACGACTCCTAATCGGGCGAACGGATCGCGCACCGCCCACTCTTACAAGACAAGCGGCATAGGGTCCATCAGGTGGGACTAATCGGTAGAAACAAATAGCGTACTGCGAGCAGCGACCTGTTTTAACTCGATCAAACCCAACGAATCCCCCCTTCCCACTGATGCTTTGTCTTGTCCCCCGAACCCAAATCCCTATTTTTCCATCCACCACCGGTACTGCTAAGCCCAAATGTGGCAGAAAAAGAAAGGAAAGCGCCAGCGTTATCTTCCCCACCTCCTATATATATACGTGTATATATAATAATAACGCCACCCTCTCCCCACTCCCACCCCTCCTGTCCACCATACCCTCCTCTCCTATCCACCTTCTCCCTTCCCAAATTTCTATATCTACCTCTCACATCCACCAAACAACAAGGAAACGACCCCCGTCTCCTCCCGATGACGTGCACCGCCGCCGACGACGACGACGTGCAGTGGAAGGCCGATGCCCTCGACGACCCCATCCTCGCCGCCGCGGAACTCTACTTCCTCGCTCGCCCCTCCGAGCGTGCCGCGTGGCGCTGCCGCCTCCCCGGAGACGAGCGGTTGCTTCCGGAGAGGTGGGGCAGGAGGGGCCTCCGGACGAAGGCCGCGGCGGCGGGGAAGGAGGAGGAGAAGGAGGCGTGGAGCCCCAACACGCCGCTGTCCTGGAGCGGAGCAGGTTCCGCATCCTCCTCCGGCGCCGGGGAGAAGCGGAGGAAGGTTGTTGGCACCGGCGGCGCCGCGCCTCATCCCGGTGGATCCGTCATCAAGGTATGGCTACTGGCAGGTCCCACCTGATTTGACTCTTTTGCCCCCATCCGTTTAACAAACAGATACTCACCGCGCATCAATTTCCCCCGTTGTTTCGTAATTTTGGAGATCACACGAAATTACGTGCTCTTTTTCTGGATGTTGACTTGAGTATTTTGATGGATTTTCCGTATTAATTTTAAATCGTCGGTGTTTTTTAGTTTGGACAACTTCGGCAATTACCCTTTTGTCCGCACGTGCTGCTGCCGCTTCCTCCTTTTGGGCATTTCGGTCATTGTGGCTTTGAATCCCCCATGAGCACTACCTTCTCGTGAACGGCGCAGCTCCTTGCGTGGGCCCCACGGATGGAATAGAGTCGACGTTAGGTCGCGACGGGTTGCTCTTCGTAATTATTCCCAACGGCCGGGGTCAGAGAGGGCATGTGATGAAAGCCCACGACGTGACCCATAATGGGGGTGTTTGGGAGCCTTCTATATCACAGTGTCACAAACCATTCCCTTCCCCTTTTTTTATATATATAAATAAAAATATCTCTCTCTATAAATTTTTACACACCTTCGCGCACACGTTTGGCGTTTGTTGGTGGGTGGTCTGTAGATGCCCCGTCCGGAAGGGTCTGTTTCCACAGTGCTACCGAGGACACGTGGGGTGCTTCCTGGTCATTGATGTGTTGTTGGTTACACGTGGCAGGCGGCGATGCAGGTGATGGAGGATCCCGTGGCGGTGGGGAGCACTGTGGCGGCAAAGCGACGACAAGGCAAGAGGAAGATGGTAACCCATTCGATTTGCGCTTTTCGTGCTGCGTCGCTGTCGTCGTAATTGTCATCACCGCCACCACCACATCTGAATATTTGCTTTCGCTTTGCAGACGTTGGCGGAACTGCGGGACTGTGAGAGGTCGCTGTTGGACACGAAGAAGGAGCTGCAAAAGGTACTTCTTTGATCCTTTTTTTTTGTTGTTGTTACGGGTTGGTGGATTTCTGGTTGTGGGTACTGCTTGTTTCTAGTTTGTACCGCGTGTGCCATAGTGTGCTGACGCGTTTGGTGGCGTGGGTTTGAACAGGAAGTAGAGGAGCAGAGAACGGCTCACAAGTTGTTGCTAGAGGAGAACGAGCGGCTGAGGAATTCGAGGGTAATTTCAGCGGTTTCTTTTCTGCATTCATGAGCTGTTTTTTTCCGCACCCCAGATTATTGTGTCTCATGGTATATAGTTCTTCCAGTGGATGCAGTAATATCAATTTCCTGATTTTTTTTTCTCTTTTGAACATATCTATTTTGGATGTGGTGTTGGGTCCGATTAGTTCCAAGCCAGCAAGTTTCATGAGTCGTGTTTTGTTTATAACTGTCTTATAGTCTCAGCGTAGGCCATTACATCTTGTCCACACATTTTTTCTATTGAGATATATATGCCGTAGAATTCAAATGATTCCTAGTAATAGTGATGGTTGCTAGCTCTTAGATAATCTCCTTAGGTGTTTACATGGATGGAATCACTTCGTGAGTGTTTAATGCGGAACATTTTTAAGGTGTTCCAACGTCTTGCAGTTGTATTTGTAACATCTTCATTTCAACATTGTGTCTTACCTCTCTGTGTAAGCTGTGACTACTCGCCCTTGGAACAGTTTTCCTTTTAACTCTTTGTAGAAACAACTATGCATCTTGAATCACCATTTTGACTATTAGAAGAACCTATTTTGATCAATGTTTTGGTTATATATCCAAGTCAAATTGAGTAAAATTGGCTTTACATTTGGACTATAGATGAAAATCACCTCAAGTATTTAAACTTAAGTTGTCAATGGTCATCCTTCACTCATATAATCTACACCCATTTTTTAGTATTTCATTGAGAACTATGTTTGTGGTGTTACAATCATCCACGTATTTTTGTCTTCATTTTGCGACTACTCTTTCACTTATTTCTTGAATAATGACAAATGCATGCTATTGAGCATTTTTTTCTACTATCCTTTTATAGTGGTATTTGTTCTATGGTATCATCCTAAACATAGTTCACATGAAATAATCACAAAATGCGAGAGTGAGTTATAAGAGGTGGCGTGTGTATCCCACATGGAAATACCTTGTGCTGGATTTCCTTGTCCCAGTATTCGTCCTAAGTAGATAACTAGACATAAAGGGATCATTTTTTAGAGAGCCCTCTCGGTCTCCTACGCTTCGCACTGTCGAAAGAGCATTGACTTGTGCCTTGAATCAATGAGGGTCCAACAAATTCCTAATTGAATTGACCGATTATATACTAGTTGGAAGGAGGGAGAGGGATAGCCAGAGCTTTCTTTGCAACGAGTTGTCTGTCGTCTTGACCTCCCGGAGCTTCGAGGCCCCTGAAAAGAAAGTAGTCTAGTCGCGTTCTCTGAGTGGCCGAACCGGCCCCCGTAGATATCTTTGCTTCGGAACAAAACAATTAGAATTCAGAATTCGGTCAGTGTTACATGGACGGAGATTTGAACACCATGGGTATTTCCTTCCATTGATTTTGCCCGTAACATACAAGACTAGGTTAGGGAAGGTTAGATTGCATTTAGTTTAGGATTGTAGTAGACCCATCTTATGTTGAGATTCTTTCCCCTTTTTCCTGTGGGTGGCTACTCATCTGATGTGGAGCGCCGGGCCTAGTAGGTCCTGGTTAGTGTAAGGATATAAAGTTAATTCTGTTTATGTGAAAAATCAAGGTAAAAAAATATGTAACACATGCCCCAGTTGTTTATCTGGTTCATCGTGAATGCAATCCATTTTTCTGCCACCGGCATTATGCCTTGCTGATGTGTAAATTTCACTGTTTCACCATGTGTTTTCACTTGCCAATCTGGATACTGCAGATCCTTGTTTTGTGATATTCATCCTTTAGACAAGTGATGGGGTAATCACCTGTCTGGGCTGGATTATGGGTGGCTGTGCAAGGAGTCTTTCCCTTGGACCAATTCCCTTTCTTTATCAAATCTGTCTTATAATTTAGAATGGCAAGCTCGGTCGTTAGGGGATCCATGACCTCATTTTTTGAGTTGCCACAAGTGCCATATAATGCCACTATGCCACAAATGCCATATTAGGGGTCATCGTACAAAATGCACCATGCTAAGAACTTGGGAGAAGTTATATGATTATTTATTAGCTCAATTTGAATATGTGTTCTTGATGGGTTTTTATCATCTACATAAGGTAAGGTCGTGAGCAATAGATCCAAGGTGGTCCGACCCCTGTCTTGACACGCAATGGGATCTTGTCATCTTCGCTCCTCACACATTGGATCTCATTAGTTTGGTACAAGAGGATGGGGACAAACTCCTCTTGGCATTTGTTCCTGAAGTATGAGTATATGTAGCTCGTATCAATCTTAACGTGATTTGTACATCTTCTCTCTCACCCATAGGATCCAGGTATCTTGTTGGACGCATCAGGGAACTTGACCTCGAAGGGCATCTCCCACTGATTCCATATGGTGCCAAAGTGTCAAAATAAACATGGCAAAGTGACCCATCCAGTTGTCTGTTATCTGTCTGCAGAAGCCAACGAGTTATCGATATTGCTTAAACTAGGGGACCACAATGGCAGGTTACTAGTCTTTTCGTGCATATCTTTTTATCCGAGATCACTTCTAAATCTCCGTTTATGTAATGTTGTTTTTTGGTTGCTTTTGGTAGTATTTGCAAGACGTTTCTTTATATTTTTTGACCTTGTTGCGTTAGGTAATTGAGGATAATATGCTAATGGTTTTTTTACTTGCTATTTCAGAAAGAATTGCAACGTAGGTCGGTGCAGGGATCCAACAAGGCTTGTGCCGTGGTGGAAGCAAACGTCGAGAAGCAAAGATGCCTGCCGTTTGACCTAAACATGTCATTGCCGGATGAGTTCGATGACACTGCATATTGATGCTGCTGCCAGAGTAAATAAGCAGGGATCAGCTAACATCCGGTTCTGAACAGATGGCCCCAATTGTAAATACAAGGTTCTGCTAGAATGATAGACATAAGGTACCAAGGGTAGGGACGTAGATTCATGGAACCCCAAATTCCGGTTTATTTGGATCTCAGCTGTGCGTACCGGCGCTCGCTAAATTCGGCTTCCATCCACGGATTTATATATTTTAATTCTTTTTCCGGGGCCAAGCCCTTGTGTATCAGGATCTTGTTCTCTAAATTGTAATCTTCTTTCTTCCACATGAGTACTGAACCCAGGTGGTGGAAACCTTCCCAAAATAACGGTATCTAAAAATATGCAGTGGGCCCGGTGAACCGCGGTCGCCACGTGTACTGGATTGAGATCTCTGGATTGGGGGAGGTCCTACCAGGTGAATGGGCCATGATAGCATTGTGTTGGAAGAGGGGGAGACGACAGTGGTGCACGCTCTAATCATCAAAACGATGAGTGTCCTTATCCCTGGTGGTGAGCACCCACTTGTGCATATACCCCACTGGGTGTTGCTCATGCTGAGCTGAACCATCGTTTCACCTTTTCCGGATTCCCCCTTCATAATTGTGAACTATATCATTTGGTAGGAAAAACAGGGAGAGGAAATCGGTATTGTTAAATGATCATATCTGTTCCCTGAGATCATGGCTGGAGAAGGATAGGATACGTATTCCGACTATAAGATAAATAAGAATGGATGATAAACTTTGCTTATTCCTTATTTCCCTGTGCTTCTGATCCTTCAGCTTCATCTGAATGGGTCTCAGGTGGATTGCTCTTTTTGGCTCAAGTTATTGATGGATTGCTCTTTTTGGCTCAAGTTATTGAAACTTTGATACGAGTTCAGTTGGAACTTGGACGACATGAGCTGAAAGACAAAGGCTGCAAGTATTTACAGTGAGGACAAGTATAGTTGGAGCGTGGCAAGATGCGTAAATGCATTCACTGTAGTTTGTACTGGTGGAACACGTACGAATTTATTGCTTTTAAGTGAGAGATTAGGTGGTATTGTCGTACATGTGTTGAATTGCATGCTTTTTGAGAAATAATAATATCCCCAAAGTCAACAGCCGTGTCCTGCTCTCTCTCTCTCCCCCTCTAATACTGGATAGAAAAAAAGACGATCATAGGATTGCTATGCTTCATCCACGGATATCTAGGCAGCCGCATTGATTGAAGCGAGTCGATATTGGTGACCCGTTGAAATGAATTGATGTGGTTTGTGCATGCCCGCACCCGCATCTGCAATTTCACAAGAGTACACTTTTTTTCCTCTCTCGTTAACGGGTATGGAAAGTTAGTTATCATATTTATAAGTCCAAATCAAGTCTCCAAGTACTACTTCTCTGTAGAATTTCAACACAGAATACCACTATAAACTTGTAGGATTCTTTGGTTCCCAACACGAAATACTCTTTATTTTTGAAGACCAAGTGAGGGGAAAGATGCTGTACGTTACCTGGTACGTGGTGGCCGTTAGAATGAACAACCGTGTGGGTCAAGTGAAGGTTCCGTCTGTTTGGCAATAATAGAGTATGAACTAAAATCACTGTTCTATTATTGTTTGCATTATAATAAAAAATAAAATAATGATTACAATGGAAACTCAACATCATTATACATGGGAATTATCATTCTTAGACATCCCTTTGGGATTCAAGATTCCCTTCCTTTCAACAATTACTCGTTTTCTATGAGACCGTAAACTCTTCTTCGACCTTCGTCAATTCCTCAACCATTCGTAGTCACATTTTTTTAATGTTAAGTCTATTGACATATTAATATAGAGATAAATATACTGATCCGGATATTTATGGATATCAAAATGCTACCATAGAATGGTGTGTGGGTCAAAGAAGAATTTGTCCAAATCTGTTTGCACAGTAAAGTTAGTATATTGAACTTTTAACTGAAGCAAATATATCAAATAGATCTATTTGAAGACAAATATAGTTATAAATATAGAATTTTTATCCAATATAGTGTTTCGGTGAGCATCATTTATAGGTCACACACGTGTATTACCAATTGAGTGGTTACCTATTTCGAAGGATGTTATTTTGGAAGGAGATAAATAAGCAAAGCGATTTAACAATAAGTGGTATTCCAATTATGTCATGTCCTAAAAAATAGGAAGATCGTTTTGGAAAGAAAACATTCGTATCGATGATTTCTTGCAGAAAATCGAGATCCAAATGCTTAGGTCAGTAATATATATTCAGTAATATATACACAATGGTCAAGTAAGTGCTTGTTGTGAAGTCAGTAAAATCATAACAAATGGTCAGTAATTTCTATATGTATTATTACTTTGAATACAATTCAGTAATTTAGAGACAATACTCACGTAAATGGTTGTTGCGAGATCAGTAATATCTAAACAACGGTCAGTAATTTACATTCATTTTATTACATGGCGCAGAATTCAGTATTATATACACAATGGACAAGTAAGTGCTTGTTGTGAAGTCGGTAATATCCAAACAACGGTCAGTAATTTACATTCATTTTATTACATGGTGCATATTTCAGTAATATATACACAATGGACAAGTAAGTGCTTGTTGTGAAGTCAGTAAAACCATAACTATCGTTTGTGTTCAGTAATGTATATATCTATGTCTTATATCACATGTTCAGTAATATGTGTAGAATTCTCAAGTAATAGCTACTATGAGATCAGTAATAACAAAGTAATGGTCAGTAAGTCATGGGCATTGCTCAAGTAAGAAAGTAACTATTTGTTAATGCAATGCACATTACATAGACAATTGTATTACTAACCATTTGTTATGTTATTACTGATCTCACAACACACATTTACTTGACCATTTTATACATATTAATAAATTCTGTACAATGTAACTATTTGGATGTAAATTACTGATCATTGTCTTGATAATACTGATCTCACAATAAGCATTTACTTGATCGAATTATATTTATTACTATTATAGCATTTGGATCCTTAATCATCCGCGTGGAATCATTTATTTGAATCGTTTCTTTCCAAAACTGTCTTCCAATTTTTAAGGATGTTGTATAATAGGAAATATAGGATTTTTTAAATATGTGCTAACCTATAATTAGAAATATAGTTATTGCTAATACGCGTGTATGGCCCAGAATGGGTGCTCATTGAAACGTTAATGGGCACAGGGCTCATTGGATAAGCCCTCTATAAATATATTCATATCTAAATTTGCATATTAAAATGGAGATATATTATTGAAAATATAAGAGTATAGAATGCATAATTAAAAGAAAAGGCAAGACTTGATTTTACATAAGATTCTACTCCAAAAGGAGCAAGGAAAAATCACAATAAAATACCACAGTGGGATGGATACCTTACTAAGTTTCACAATGGATACAAGGTGTGAGAATCTATATATAACCCTACCGACACACCAAAATCTCGGTAATAGTCAATATGGGACAAAACATGATAATGATATAATTGTATATTAGAGAGACCATTGCCATCTAAATTAGACTCCTAAAACTTACTCTCGAGCTAGAGATAAAATGTCTACAACTTGTTATTAAAGAAAATATCCAAGTCATCATCACTCAATACATCTTTAGAGTTGAGAAGAGACCTGCTCGAAGTCTAAAACATTCCCAAGCAGTAGTGGAAGTTGATAATCACGATTTATCGAGGGTCTAAATAGTCCTCACAAGGCGGGACTACTACGTCGCTGTGGTGACCCTCAATAAACAGTAATTAATCAACAATTAACTCACACTATATATATCAAGCAAAGACAAGCAATGTGAAGTTAAAATTTATTTTTAACTCTACATAAATGATGTATAGCAAGCAAGTACGTAGAGAGTTCGAACACAAGGAGCAAACAGGGTAGATGCACAAGTGTGTGTATGAGTGAAAGTGAAGTGATGTCTACACTATGCAAGCAAATATTTTTTTGTGGGTTTTTAATTTTTAATTTTTTTAAATTTTTAATTTTGTATTTTGGTTTTAAATTTTCTGAATTTTATAATTTTATATTTTATTTATTTTTTTAATATTGGAATATATAAACAAGGTAATAAAAGAGGTGCTACAATATTTATAAAAATATGCAAAAATAGCCAAAATTTAGAAATAAAATATTTTTGGTATTTTTATAATTTTTTACTGTTTTGTGATTTTTGGTATTTTTCAGAATGTTTTTGGTATTTTTAAATACTGAAATAAAGGAAAACAGGGAATTAGTTACTGGTTGGGGGTAAAATGGGAATTAAAAATATCAAACAGCCACCAAAAGTTTCCAAACTAATTTTAAAATAAAGATGAAAAAATAAGGAATCTACAGAACCTTAGTTTGTAATTTTTGGAGTTTTCTATATTTTTTTATATTTTTTTGAATATTTTAGGTAATTTCAGATTTTTAAGGTTTTTCTTTTGAGATTTTTAGTGATTTTTGAATTGGCACTAAAATAGGTTAAAACACACAATAGCTAATTTTTTTTGGAATTTTTCTAGGTATTTTACTATTTTTTGGTATTTTCTAAACTAGACAGTGCTGAAATGACATGTTTTTGATTTTTAATAAATATGAAAATGCAATAAAATCAAAAACTAAAAATAGAGCGTTAAAGAACAAGCACACAGGAGCTTAACATGAATTTTTGAGAATTTTTCAAATTAAATTAAGGCTCCAAATAAATACGTTAAGCACACAAAATGTCGCAGCCTGGTAGGGGTATATATGCAAATACACAAAAGTCCAGGAGCATACAAGCAATTTTCCACAAAATTTAACTCTTAATATTCGAATTTATGGACAAAATACAAAATATCAAACCCGCAGGGGTGTCGGCGCAAAATGTCCACCAGGGCGCGTGACTTGCACGCGCCTGGTAGGGACCTCAGTGTAATTTCAACAACCTCCGGGGGCGAACATGCAATATTTCCAAAAGTTTAACATTTAAGCTACAAGTCTGGTATTAAAATAAAATAACCAAAGGGCTGAGGGCCTCGATGCAAAATGCCCACACCTCACGTGAACAGGTCACGTGAGGTGACGTGGTAGAGGACCAATCTGCAAATTCATAAAGTCCGAGGGTCTTTTTGTAAATTTTACAAAAATTTTAAACTACTAATTAAATTTTCAGTACTAAAATACAATTACAAAAGATCGAGGGGTATACTTGCAAAATCCCCTCGCAAGGGAGATCGAACGGCTGAGAGCCGTTCACTTGACGCGTGGCGCTCACTGGACGCGCGATGACGCTTCGTGGATGTGCGGCCTGGATTAGAATCTGGACGATGATCGAACGGTGTTGGGGCTACTCCATCCGACGGTGGTTGTGCAAACTGGAGGGCGCTCCCCGATCCAACGGTGTAGGCGCACGGAGGAAGAACAAGGAAGAACGTCGGCGAGGCGATCTTCCTCGCTCCAGATCCCCGTGCTCCGACAAGCTTCGGGCTTCAAAATGGGGCTGCAGCCTCTTGAGGTCGTCCTCTAGCTGCTGGCGGCGTCAGAAAACCTCGGCGATGACCGAGGGGCTCGCGGGAGGGCGGCGGAGCTACAGAGCCCCGTGAACTCCGGCGAGGCTCCAAAATCGCCTCCAGGTGGAAGTCAATGCTCTTTGACCTGCAAAAATAGTTAGAAGATCCAGGGCAAACTGCCTGGACCTTGAGAGGGCGGAATCGTGGCGAAAATCGACGTGGGGGGAGTTGGCCGGAGTTGCGCTCCGGTGAGGATGAGCAATCGAGCAATTCACGTGATGGATGGCGAAATTTCTAGAAGGCTTTTGCTCCTACGACTAAGGCTAAGCTAATGCACGAAAAAGAAATGGGTGAAGTGGCTTCCTCGACGAGACCGGAGGGAAGAGTACCTCAACTGCCGATGTTGCGGGAGGTGGTGGATATGCCTCCGACTTCCTCTGCTTTGGTTGAATGCACCCCGCTAGAGCTGTCACCTCCAGGAAGGCTTGGAGAACAAGCGGAGCTAGGAAGGGTGGACCGAAGGTATTCAATTTTGAATCGAAAGTGGACGGCTCCATATATTTGGTTTGACCCCATGACTGGTGAGGCTCCTTGATTGATGAATATTTTACAAATCTTGGGTCCAAAAGCCAATGTTAGTCATGGGCGAGCTAGAGGGATGATCGAGGAACATATTTGCAGAAGGAATCATTCTCAAAGGATGAAATATGAAGCCTTGAAAAATCCGCAAAGGCGGAGCAAAAACGAGGCTGTCAGAGTCCACAGGGGTTTAGGACACTTAGTTGACCAGGGTCAACTAGGGTTTGCGCCTGGTTGGTCCACGTGGACCAACCAGGAAAAACCCTGATTAAAACTTTTATTAATTCATTTAAAAATAGAAAAAGGCTGAATTAAATTATGATATTTAAATAAAATTATTTGTTATTTTATGTAGTATTTTATTATGATTTTTAATTACTTTTATGAGGTGTATTTTTATAAGTTACCTATTATGCCCCTTATAGGTATATTACCTATATGTTTTAGTCTTTTATTTTTATTTTGTGTATTTAATTTTATTATTTTTATTTAGTATTTTATAAAATCATAAAATACTTTTATACATACAAATATATTTTTGTTTTATTTTTCTGATATATTTGTATATTTAATAAATTATAAGTCTGTATTATGTAGGTATGTATATAGGTATAATACCTGTGTATCTTATATACATATATTTTTATTTTGAGTTTTTTTTGGGTTTTTATTCATGTTTTAATGTATATATACATTATACATAATATTTACAAAATTCTAAAAATATAAAAATATACAAATAATGAATAAATAATAAATTGAATATTTTAACCAGTACAAGTATACAAGTAGGGTCCAAAACTCAACTTTCAAACCGTAGCTCCGCCAAATGCGAAACCACCGCTATTACATAGCTTATTTTATTCTATATACAATTAAAGGTGAGTTTGCTGCATTTGGATTTTCGTTTGTGAGATACGGGTCTGGGAAGTTGGGATTCTTGATTCTTATTCAGACCATAACTTTTTATTTGTACATTATTTTTCAGTGAAATCAATTTTGTATTTTTCTTTATTAAATTATCTACAACTTTCATGTACAAAGTTTGTTTATTTGAAGTGTAAAAAGTAGAACCAAAAATAGGTCCCAAAATGAATAAAGGATGAATGAAATACATTGTATTTGGCCCTTATCTCCCCCTACTTTATTCCTTGTCGACCTATCCATCAAGATGCCTAGGTCTCGGAGTTTTGGGTCATAAAATATTTACAATATTTTATTTTTTTCTTTTCTTTTATTTATTCTATAATTTTGGCTTTAATTACAGTATTTTATACACTAATTGGATGCACATGCATGCATGCTAAATTGCTCTATTTAATGCTATTTACAGGCATCTGCTAGGGTTTTTGATGCCAAAATGATAGAATAAAGATGATGAAATGTGGATTCTTCATCCCCCTATACTTTACATTTGCTAGTCCCTAGCAAACACTTATGTAATAAGTGCAAAAAGAAAAGGAAAGAAAAGAAAAAGAAGAACTTGGATTTAGTTTAATTATCAAACTTGTCTTCACAAAAACAAAGTTTGGAGCTTAAGTCGCACCTTTGGAATTTTAGTGCGGGCGGAACCTGAGTGAGAACCGAATTTGAAATCCAACAGTCCCTGAGAATCCCAAAACTCGGTCCAAGTCTCCTCAATAGCTAGGTCAGAAATACTTCAACTCATACGCAAACTCTTACGACCATGAATCTGACTCGTACAGTGTAAGTGATGGTGGCTCTTCCCAACTAGAATGACAAAGAGACTAACTTCCTCCAGTACGATAACCCAATGATTCCCCAATCCAATAACTCCATCCTCGAGGAGCGGGGTATTCCCTTCTAAGTTCAAGTGGCAACCAGCTCAAGAGGAGGGGGTGAAGAGAAGAATGGATGGTAGCCAGTGTAGCTACCTATCCTGGGATGCAAGACCTGTATAGTCAAGTCATCCTGCTGCAGGCTCACATATTTGACTTTGTAACTCAAGCTTGCTTATTGACTTTACAACATTTGTACATACTTTGCAGGCTTTTTATTTTTGTACATGCCTGAACATTTTTTTGAATACTATATACAACAGCATTTACATAAGGAGTTTTTCCTCTTGAGCCAGTAGACTATCCCTCTTTTGAAGCTTTATCGCAACCCACAACCTCCTGTCTTTAGATTTCCTAATCACTGGACGGGTTGGGGTGCACTTCCCTCCCTAGAGGAGGACAAATGTTTCCACTTGTGTGCGTCTCATACCGGCAAATCCAATCCCCTCATCACTCCAACTGAGTTGAGCCATGTGAAAGGTGCAGGTGTCCAAGTTAGGTCATTATCAACAAGAGTCGTGCGTGTGCTCCGAAATACTCTACTTAGGTTGTCAACAATCCATTGAACCAAGTCCCGTGATCCTCAAAGAATTAAGTCAACTAGACCTGAAGTACCTCAAACCCAGCTCCTATAAGGTTCCTGCTATTAGATAGATTTTAAGGTCCAATCAAGCTCCAATCTCCAGATTTTACTTAGACTCGTTCAACTATCAAACTCAATCCAAAAATGCTCATGCTATGCAATGCGATGCAGAAAATATTTTTGTGATGCAATTTTCAAGATTTTGAACTTTTTATGGATTTTTGAAATAAATGATGATGATGCATATGCATTTTTTTCAAAAGATTTTTTTAAATATTTTTGGATTTTACTTTTGCAAATGTTTTTGGGATTTTTGAAAACAAAAAGTTTTTGGCTAAAAATTAGGTGAAAACTATGTACACGGGAGTGCTTCCTTTATACACAAGAAGTGGATTTTAAGAATTTACAAGGGTAAGTGATCAATTTTATACACATATAGATATAGTGGATTTTGGTGTGATGTAAATATTCCTCAAACTTATTTGACACAAGCTTTTCACACGATTTTTGAAAACTATAGTCCAAAATAGTTTTTACAAACATTTTACAAACATGTACACACATTTGAAAATCATTTTGAAAAGGCTTTCAAAACATTATAGATAGATTTTTCAAAATATTTTTGCAACCATTTTTCCAAACCATTTGCAAATCATTTTTCAAACATTTTATTTCACACAAAGAAAATAAATTTTGCAAACCACACATTTTTACACAGGTTGAAAACATGTAACAAAACGTTTTCAAAATAGTTTCCAATAGATGTTCACAAAGATTTTTAAACTATTTCTCAAACATTTTGCAAAAAATATTTTCACCTGATTTATTAATCAGTAAATACAAAAAGAATTTGAGGAATGGTAACATCTTTTTATTACTGGTTTTTAATGAATTTTAAAGAATACTTAGCCATATTATTAGTAAAATACGAAAGCACGAGTTATGGCTAAAGTATATACACAATATATACGACCCTCCTATACTTAACTTGAGCTATGTCCTCATAGATCGGAGAGAAAAGAGAAGACATAACTCGTACTAAGTATAGGCAAGTCTAAAGAATAAATGAATCAATAAGAAGTTGACCATCCCCCCTATACTTAGGATCAAATAATCCTAAGTATAGCAGACTGTACACAACGCAGGGAGGGTCAAGGGTGGGAATGAACAGATTGTACTCAGATTGTCTCCCCCTATACTTAGCGTAAGATATCCCTAAGTATAGCCAAGAAGAGGAGACAATGGAGAGGATCGAAATGAACTGAAAGAACTCGGGGTGCAAACCCCCCTATACTTAGGACAAAGTACGTCCTAAGTACAGAAAACTGACAACAAGGGGCGGCACCTTTTTGATAGATAAAGAAAAAAGAAAAGGAAAAGAAGAAAAGAAGAAAATAAATCAATAGATGAAAGAGTGATATGGACAGATGATCTGTACAGCGAAAGATGGAAGTGATCACCATGTATGAGATGCAGATGGTATGAGTCAAAGAACACATCTCATACCAGAAGAATGGGGGCAACGTCAATGGTCGGCAGATCATGATCTAGATATAGTTTCAAGCGTTGACCATTGACACGGAAGGTAGAAAAAGATGACGGTTCGGATATGTCGATGCTACCATTGCCATGTACCTTCCTAACCACATACGGACCTTTCCACTTGCTCTGTAGTTTCCCTGAGAATAGTTTCAGCCTGGAATCAAACAACCATACTCTCTGATCCGGCTTAAACTGTTTATGGCTGATATGCAAATCGTGCCATGTTTTCACTTTCTCTTTGTACTGTAGGCTGCTGGAAAAGGCTGTATCTCTCAGTTCTTCCAAGGCTGCCAACTCTGCTCTTCTCTGTTCTCCTATACTCTCGGAATCTAACAGTAACTCAGTGACTTCCCAAAAGGATTTGTGCTTGATTTCCACTGGCAAATGACACGGCTTGCCATAGACGAGTCGAAAGGGAGATGTCCCCAATGGATTCTTGAAGGAGGTCCGATAGGCCTACAGGATCGAGTCCAAAAGCTGTGACCAATCCTTTCGGTCTGGGCGGACAACCTTCTGCAAGATTATTTTTATCTCCCGGTTTGAGACTTCGGCAAGACCATTAGTCTGAGGGTGATATGGCGTGGCAACCCGGTGGTCAATGACGAACTCATCTGCAAGGGTCCTAACCTGGTCATTGATGAAATGAGACCCCCCATCTGAAATCAAGACTCTAGGTACCCTGAACCGTGAAATGATATTTTTCCTCAAGAATTTGCACACGGTTTTAGCATCTGCGGCTTAGGCGGGGATGTCCTCAACCCATCGACTGATATAATCCACAGCGAGCAAAATATGCTCGAATCCCTGAACTTAGGAAATGGGCCCATGAAATCAATCCCCCATGCATCAAAAACCTCACAAAAGTGAATGGGTTGCATGGGCTCATGTCTCTCTGTCTGCAGGTTCCCATTTTCTGAAAGTTAGTACATCTCTTCACGAACTCATCAGAATCCTTGAAGAGATTAGGCCACCATAGACCGGATTGAAGCACCTTCTGTGTTGTCCGTTTCCCAGAATGATGTCCTCCTTCCTCAAGCTTGTGGCAGTATGTGAGGACGCTGTGATGCTCTTCTTGAGGAATGCACCTCCTCCAGATGTTGTCCCCTCCTTCATGATAAAGGACGGGATCCTCCCAATGGTAAAACTTTCTCTTCGCCAGGAAGGTCTCGAGTTTCTGCCTGGGCCAACCTTGTGGGATCGTCTTGGCGACAAGATAGTTCACAATGTCGTCGTACCATGGGAGTGAGGTGATAGCCAAGATCGCCTCATCTGGAAATGTCTCTGTGATAGGTGCGTTGGGCTCAGATTCCTCAAGATTCTCAAATTCCTGGAGCAGAAGGATCCATCTGGTAAGGCGTGCTTTGGCATCCTTCTTAGCCATTAAGTACCGGATGGCGGTGTGATCAGTGTAAATAGTCACTCTAGATCCGAGAATATAAGATCGATACTTATCCAGCGCAAAGACTACGGCCAGCATCTCTTTCTCAGTCACAGTGTAATTCCGCTGAGCGGCATCCAAAGTCCGGCTGGCGTAGTGAATGGCAAAAGGCAAACCATCCCTCCTCTATCCAAGCACAAACCCAACGGCAAAATCTGAAGCATCCGTCATGATCTCGAATAGGAGAGACCAATCAGGTGGCTGAAGGACAGGAGCTGAAACAACCATATCTTTGAGAGTCTAAAAAGACGCCAGACACTTATCATTGACAATGAACTCGGTGTCTTTTGTCAGCAAATCAGTAAGCGGTCGGGCAATCCGACTGAAGTCCTGAATGAACCGTCGATAGAAACCGACATGCCCTAGGAAAGACCGCAACTGACGCAGATTGGACGGTGGATTGAGTTTTCTAATGATATCCATGGCCGGATCGACCTCCATGCCCCTGTTGGAGACGATATGACCAAGGACCGTCCTTGAGTCACCATGAAATGACTCTTCTCCCAAGACAAGACGAGATTAACCTCAATGCAGCGCTGAAGCACACAGTCTAGGCAGTCAAGACAAGCATCGAACCTGTCGCCATAGACCAAGAAGTCATCCATGAAGACCTCTAAATAGTCACCCACCTTGTCCGAGAATATGGACAACATTCACCTTTGGAATGTCGCCGGAGCGTTGCATAGACCAAAGGGCATCCGTCTGAAAGCATAAGTCCCAAACGGACAGGTGAATGTCGTGTCTCCTGGTCTTCGGGCGCAATGGCCACTTGATTATAGCCGGAGTACCCGTCAAGAAAGCAATAATGATTCTTCCCAGCTAGCCGCTCGATAATCTGATCAATGAATGGCAGCGGGAAGTGATCCTTCTTGGTGGCCTCATTCAATCGTCTGTAGTTCACACACACCCGCCAAGAAGTGGGTACTCGGGTAGCGATCTCCTCTCCAGACTCATTCACAACTGTAGTGATATCCGTCTTCTTGGGCACCACATGTAACGGACTAACCCATTTGGAGTCGGAGATGGGGTTAATAAAATTGGCGCTCCACCACCTCGAAATTTCTTTCATGACTACGTCTCGAAGATTCGGGTTCAGCCGTCATTGGAACTCACGCGACGGCCTAGCGTCAACCTCAAGATAGATGTGATGAGAGCACAGAGCCGGACTAATCCCCTGGAGATCAGCTATACTCCAACCTATTGCCTTGCGGTTTCTTTCAAGAACCTCCATCAGACGAGATTCTTGTTCTCCAGTCAAACCAGCTGAGATAATGACTGGGTGCATATCTGGCTCACCCGCAAGGAATCTATACTTCAACGACTGCGGCAGAGGTTTCAGTTCTGGACAACTAGGAGGTGGCAGATCTGGCTTCGGATATGTCTGTGTGAAGGCGAACAGGTCTGCATAGGAGAACTCTCGCTCTGCATGAATCTCTGACGAAGGGTGGCATGCTGAATCATCAATGAACTGCACTGGCACGCACTCTGTCATGGTTGTTGGCTCAGAAGGAATCAGACAAGGTAAATAGTCATCAAAATCATCCCAGTCAATGTCTGAATCCGAGGGATCCGAAGAAGATGAGCACGAATGAAAATCATCGGCGCCACTCGCCCCAACACTGTCAGCCTTAAGTGTATCCTCATCCAAGGGTGTGCTCTCCAGGCTCTCGACTGCCATTAGCTTTAGATATAGTGAATCTGAAGGCAGGGCAAGGGTCTGTACTACGGGATCTATCCAAATAGATTCATCATCAGTCATCACAAAGTCACACTCTTGGTGGATGTCTAGCTCGTCCTCTGTTATATGCTCGGCTTCGCTGGATTGTTCTGAGCATGCCAATTCTCTGGCTCTGGTTTTGTCGATCGTTTCTATTTGTATGCTCTCGCCCTCTACGCGAAAACACACCGTCCCACTATCATGGTCGGATACCGCCTTGGCAGTGGCCAAGAATGGGCGTCCAAGTATGATGGGGGCATCGGTTACCGATTCAGGGATCTCCATGTCCAGTACAACAAAGTCCACGGGGAGTTTCAGGCCTGAATGGTAACAACCACGTCCTTCAACAACCCCTTCGACCTCTTAATCGACCTGTCAGCAAACTGAATGACCGTCCTACTCCAAAGAAGAGGACCAAACTCAAATCAGTTGAGTAAGGCTGCCGGAAGGAGGTTGATCGAAGAACCGCTGTCTAATAGAGTACGATCGAACCGCTACTCCTGAATCTCGCATCTGACATAGGAAGTTCCTGTATCAGGTCTTTTGGCTGGCAATGTGTTCTGAATGGCGCAGCAAGTGTCATGAGTGAGCATATGGATTTGATCTCTGTACCTCTTCTTCCTACGGACAGTAGTTGTCTCTTTCAAGTTCTTTTTGAAGAAGGGGATATGCTCAAATGCTTCCCGTAGAGTCAGCTGAATGTGGAATCTATCAATCATTTGGTTGCCGAACTCTACCTGCTGGTTCTTTTTTTGATTTTCTTTTTTATTCCCCTTCGCCCGACGGAGTGCCTCAGGGAAGGGGATGGTAGGGACCTCCTCAGATGGAGGACTAGTAATGGGTCCCTGTGCCTGTGAAAGAGGAGAATCCATACAATCATCATCATTCAACACATATGGATCCGCAATGTGAACAGAAACCTTTCCTTTATTCATATTTTTGTTTTTCTTTTTGTTACCACAGTCCATAGATACAAAAGGTGGTAACATCACAGAGGGAGGCTGTTAACTCGAGTTTGGCGAGGGTCAAAATAGTCCACACAAGGCGGGACTACAGTGTCGATGAGCGACCGCTCACGAAACCCGAATTAATCAACAATTAAACCACAACAAGTAAATCAAGCAATGAAAGTAAATGTGCGGAGTTAAAATTTATTATAACTCTACAACAAAGATGTGTATAG
The DNA here is from genome assembly GCA_037367405.1 of Ottelia alismoides. Classification (NCBI taxonomy): domain Eukaryota; kingdom Viridiplantae; phylum Streptophyta; class Magnoliopsida; order Alismatales; family Hydrocharitaceae; genus Ottelia; species Ottelia alismoides. The sequence continues at coordinate 73,261 of JAZKJV010006625.1, forward strand.
TGCAAGTATGTTGTAGAGGTCGAACACAGGGAGCAGACAGGTAGAACGGGGTACTAAGGCACCAAAATGTGTGTGAATGTGATCAAGTTGTCTACTTATGCTATTTTTTTGTGGGTTTTTAATTTTATAATTTTTATTTAATTTTTAATTTTATATTTTTGTATTTTGATTTTTAATTTACTGATTTTTATTTTCTTTTTATATTTTATATATTTTTTTATATTTTCTTTTTTCAATATTGGAATATAAAAGTAATGTAATAAAAGGGGGAAAGAGATATTTATAAAAATAGATAAAAATATTCAAAAATATGAAAATAAAGTCTTTTTGGTTTTTTTATACTTTTTTACTGTTTTTGTGATTTTTGGGTAATTTTTAGAATGTTTTGGTATTTTTAATTGTCAAAATAAAGAAAACAGTGGCAAAAATGCAAGGCTGAAACTAAAATGGAGAAATAAAATAGCAAACAGTAACAAAAATTCTCCACTTTAATTTTCAATGAAAGATAATGAAATAAGGAAAATTTAGAAGCAAAGTTTGTATTTTTAGGATTTTTGTAGAATTTTTAAGATTTTTATAAAGGTTTTTGGAGTTTTGCAATTTTTAGGAGTTTGGTTTTGTATTTTTTAATGATTTTTGGCTGGGAGTTAAAACAAACTAAAATACACAAAATATATTTTTTTGGGGTTTTTCTGGAGTGTTTTTATATTTTTTAGGTATTTTATAAGCTAGACAGTGCACAAAATAGATGTTTTTGATTTTTTATAAATATTAAAAAGCAATAAATATGGAAAATAAAAATATGGTGATAAACTACTATGCAACAGAGACTTAAGTTAATTTTTATGGATTTTTAGGGTTTTCTAGGCACATGCAAAAATACAAACAACATAAAGAGAAATCATTCATGCAAGGGCATTTGAGCAATTAACAAAACTTCCAGGGGTTCAGAACGCAAATTTCCCAAAAAGTTCAAAACTTGAATAGCAGATTACAGCATTAGATGGAAATCCACAAAGCCGCAAGGTTACTTGTGCAAAAATCCCAGGGTGCGCGTGACTTGCACGCGCACCTGGAAGGGGTATACAAGCAATAATAGAGAACTACGGGGCTAAGATGCAAAATATACGCAAAATATAAAAGAGCAGAGGAATGTTTCGGTCCTGATAATTAATTACAAAAATGCCAAGGGTGCAAATGCAATTTACCCTCAGCTAATGCAGATCAGACGGTGGCAGATGCTTCACTAAAGCCACGTGGCAGCGCCACAGGGGCCGATACCCCTTCGCGGTTGATGGCTCAGATTAGACACGGCAGTCACGATCCGATGGCGGTGAGCACAGACGATCCGACGGATGCTGCGCTTCACCAAGAACAGCCGCCGATCCGACGGTGCTGGCCGACCGCGGAAGAACGGCAACAAAACCCGCCGCTGGCGAGTTTGACTTGACGCAAATCCGCCCTCCGACGGCCCTTCTTGCTTGAAACAGCACAGAAAAATTCTTCTGGGAGGTTCCTTGAGAGATCAGCGGCTACAAAATGGCTGGGGGACAGCCGTAGCGCCGTCGCGGCGTGCGTGGGCTGGAGGTGCTCCCAGGAGCTTCGGCACGAGCAAAAACTCGACCCCAGGAGGGGTCTCTTGGCCCCTGGACCTGCAAAGAAAGTCAAAAACGACAGAGAGGGGATCCAGGGGTTGCAGGCGTGCAGGGGATGTGTAATGGTGATAATAAAAAGGATGGAAGTGATGGCCGGAGCTCAAGAGCTCCGGCAAGGTGTTCGACGACGCAATCAAGTGGATGATGTGGGTATCAGACCTAAGAAGCACACGACTTAAAAGACATTACTGGTATCTAACTAGGCTACAAAGAAAAGCATAAAAAAACATACTCAAATGGCCTGAAACCATGAGCGAACACCTCAACGGCTGCGGCCGGAGATAGGGGTTGGAGCCGCCCCTCGATCCTCGCCTGGGCTCCTCCTGCTCGCTGGAGGAGGCCTGTCACGCCTCCAGTCCTGAGCGTGGCAAGGTTGAAGCAAGACAAGGGTCAAAAGAGGGTTCAAAAGGTGGAGGAAAGGTGGAGGCTTGGTTTTGAACTGTGGCGAAGGGTGACTTTCGAGGGCCGATCACGGGCGTATCCTAGGTTGAATCTCCGAAACGATGCTTGGGCGTGGATGGCAGTTGTACCAGGTACAACTTTCATGAAGGGTCAAATCTCCCTCGAGCAACGCATCAAGGCGAAAAAAATCGAGGAAAAGTGGGTCACGGGTAGTTCTGACAAGGGGGCAGGCTAGGGCCAGGGAGTTGACCGGCTGGTCAACATCCCAGGCCACCTGGTTGGTCCACGTGGACCAACCAGGAAAAAGCCCAAAAAAAGTTTTGAAAATTCGTTTTAAAATAGTAAATGGCATTATTAATTTATGATTATAAAATAAAAAATATTTGTTATTTTATGTAGTATTTTATTATGATTTTTAATCTATTTTATGAAGTATATTTTTTCAAGTTGCTTTTATACCCCTATATAGGTACATTATCTACATGTTTGATTATTTGATTTTTATTTAGGTATTTTTAATTTTATTATTTTTATTTATGATTTTGTAAAATTATAAAATACTTTTATGTACACAAATATATCTTTATTTTATTTTTCTGATTTGTTTTGTATATTTAATAAATTATATGAGTATGTTACACAGGTATGTATATGAGCATTGTATCTATGTATTCTATATACAAGTATTTTATTTTTATTTTTATTTACATTTTTATTCTGATTTTAATATTCACAATTATTAAAAGTAATATTTACAACATTATAAAAATATAAAATTATAAAAATAATAAATAAATAATAAATTGAATATTTTAATCAGTATAGCTATACAACGGGGGTCCAAAACTCAACTTTCAAACCGTAGCTCCGCCAAATGCGAAACCACCACCATTAATTAGCTTATTTTCTTCTATATACAATTAAAGGTGAGTATGCTGCATTTGGAGTTTTCATTTGTGAGATACGGGTCGGGGAAGTTGGGGTTCTGGATTTTTATTCAGACCATAACTTTTTATCTGTACATTATTTTTTTGTGAAATTAATTTTGTATTTTTCTTTATTACATTATCTACAACTTTCATGTACAAAGTTTCTTTGTTTAATATGTATAAAAAGTGGAACCAAAAATAGGTCCCAAAATGAATAAAGAATCAATAGAATGTATAGGTATTTTCTCCGCAATTCTGACCTTATCTCCCCCTACTTTATTCCTTGTCGACCTATTCATCAAGATGCCTAGGTCTCGGGGTTTCAGTCATAAAATCTTTACAATATTTTATTCTTTTTCTTTTCTTTTCTTTAATCTATAATTTTGACTTTAAAAACCGCATTTTATACAATATTTACATACATATACATGAATGCTAAATTGCATGAATTATGTCTATTTACACGCATTTACTAGGGTTTTTAAGGCCAAAATGATAGAATAAAGATGATGAAACGTGGATTCATCATCCCCCTATTCTTGCCTTTGCTAGTCCCTAGCAAACACTTATGCAATAAGTGCAGAAAAAGAAAAACAAAGAAAAGAAAAAGAAGAAAGATGGATGAAGTTTAATGATAAAACTTGTCCTCTCAAAATCAAAGTTTGGAGCTTAAGTCGGACCTTGGAATTTGGATGGGGGCGGAACCTTATTGAGAATCGAATTTGAAATCCAACAGTCCCTGAGAATCCCAAAACCCTGCTCAAGTCTCCTCAATAGCCAGGTCAGAAATACTTCAATTCATACACAAACCCTTACGACTATGAATCTGACTTGTACAGTGTAAGTGATGGTGGCTCTCCCCAACTAGAATGACAAAGAGACTGACTTCTCCAGTACGACAACCCAATGATTCCCCAATCCAATGACTCCATCCTCGAGGAGCGGGGTATTCCCTTCTAAGTTCAAGTGGCAACCAGCTCAAGAGGAGGGGGTGAAGAGAACAATGGACGGTAGCCAGTGTTGCTACCTATCCTTGGATGCAAGACCAGTGTAGTCAAGTCATCCAGCTGCAGGCTCACATGATATGACTTTGGAACTCAAGCTTGCTTATTGACTTTACAACATATGTACATACTTTGCAGGCTTTTTATTTTTGTACATGCCTGAACTTTTTTTTTTGAAATACTATTCACAGCAGCATTTACATAAGGAGTTTTTCCTCTTGAGCTAGTAGACTATCCCTCTTTTGAAGCTTTATCGCAACCCACAACCTCCTGTCTTTAGACTTCCTAATCACTGGACGGGTTGGGGTGCACTTCCCTCCCTAGAGGAGGACAAGTGTTTCCACTTGTGTGCGTCTCATACCGGCAAATCCAATCCCCTCACCACTCCAACTGAGTTGAGCCATGTGAAAGGTGCGGGTGTCCAAGTTAGGTCATTATCAACAAGAATCGTGCGTGTGCTCCGAAATACTCTACTTAGGCAGTCAAGAATCCATTGAACCAAGTCCCGTGATCCTCAAAGAATTAAGTCAACTAGACCTGAAGTACCTCAAACCCAGTTCCTATAAGGTTCCTGTTATTAGGTAGATTTTAAGGTCCAATCAAGCTCCAATCTTCGGATTTTACTTAGACTTGTTCAACTATCAAACTCAATCCGAAAAATGCGAATGCCATGCAATGCAATGCAGAATGCAGAAAATATTTTTGTGATGCAATTTTCAAGATTTTGAACTTTTTATGGATTTTTGAAAAGATGATGATGATGCATATGCATTTTTTTGTCTTTTTCAAAAAGATTTTTCAAATGTTTTTGGATTTTAATTTTGCAAATGTTTTTGGGATTTTTGAAAAGAAAAAGATTTTGGCTGAAAAATAGGTTAAAATATGTACACGGGAGTGCTTCTTCATATATACAAGAAGTGGGTTTTAAGAATTTACAGGGTAAGTGATCAATTATATATATATATATATATAAAGTGGATTTTGGTGAGATGTAAGTATTCCTCAAACTTATTTGACACAAGCTTTTCACACAATTTTTGAAAACTATAGTCCAAAATAATTTTTACAAACATTTTTGCAAACATGTACACTCATTTTAAATCATTTTGCAAAGGCTTTCAAAACAGTATATATAGGTTTTTCAAAACCATTTTTGCAACCATTTTTCAAACCATTTGCAAATCATTTTTCAAACATTTTATTTCACACAAAGAAAAGAAATTTTACAATCCACACATTTTTACACAGGTTGAAAACATGTAACAAAATATTTTCAAAATAGTTTTCAATAGATGTTCACAAAGTTTTTCAAACTATTTTTCAAACATTTTGCAAAAAACATTTTCACCTGATTTACTAATCAGTAAATACAAAAAGAATTTGAGGAATAACCACATCTTTTTATTAAGGATTTTTAATGAATTTTAAAGAATTTTTAGCCATATTATTAGGAAAATACGAAAGTACGAGTTATGGCTAAAGTATATACACAGTATACACGACCCCCCTATACTTAGCTTGAGCTATGTCCTCATAGATCAGAGAGAAAAGAGAAGACATAACTCGTACTGAGTATAGGAAAATCTAAAGAATAAATGAATGAATCAATGAGAAGTTGACCGTCCCCCCTATACTTAGGATCAAATAATCCTAAGTATAGCAGATTGTACACAACGCAGGGAGGGTCAAGGGTGGGAATGAACAGATCGTACTCAGGTTGTCTCCCCCTATACTTAGGGTAAGATATCCCTAAGTATAGATAAGAAGAGGAGACAATGGAGATGATCAAAGAATAGAAATACTCGGGGTGCACACCCCCCTATACTTAGGACAAAGTACGTCCTAAGTATGGAAAACTGTCTACAAGGGCGGTACCTTTTTGATAGATAAAGAAAATAGAAGAGGAAAAGAAGAAAAGAAGAAAATAAATCAAAAGGTAGATGAGGAGATCGTGAGGATGTACACACCATTCCCCCTATACTTAGGGTAAAAGAAGCCCTAAGTATAGGCAACAACAGGAGTGATGACACTGAACGACAAAAGAGCACTCAGCTCGTCCACCCCTCCTATACGTAGGACAAAGTGCGTCCTAAGCAAGGCAAACACGAGAATGGATGGACGAGCAATACGGTAGAGAGAACAGAGGTACACAAAAGTGAATATACAACAGGGATGGATATACAGATGATCAAGAAGGTTGAAAGCTAACCTTCTTGCGGGACCGCTGAGGAATGGATCTGGTGTGATGTAGGTCGATATCGGGGTCCACAATGGACGGAAGCCGATCAGGGTCGACAGAAAGTAGATCCTCAGGGGCCCTAGGGTGTGAAGGCACAGACTGGGTAGTGGAAGAAGTACGGCTCGGTTCGGCCTTGGGAGTCTCGCTGATATCAAAGTGGAATGGGACGAACTCATCATCATCGGAAGTAGTGTACTCAGAGTCGTCCTGCGAGGAGTCATCCAGGTCAAAACCAAAAGGCACGAACTCATCGGTGGAAGTAGTCGAACTCTGTTCGTCCTCTATAATCTCAACTGGATCATCTTTTTCATCAAAAGGTCCGAATCTCTGAAGAAAAGCAACAAAATCAAATTCGTCCTTAGTCTCATCAGTATCTACATGGACAGGAGCGGACTCATCAGTGGAAGTAGTCAGAGCATGTCCGTCCTGTATAGTCTCTAAGTCTGCCCTCCGCTCAATGGTGTCAATCGTGTAAATCCCGCGGATGTCATCAACACATCGCCAATCACAGGAAGCGGAAACACCAAGGTCTATGCTTTCCGAGCTTTCCTCCTTGGAGAGGAATTCTCGGGTCTCATCATCGGTCATGAAGAAGGTCTCTCTGATATCCTCATATAGATCATAGTCCTCGGGATCAGCCAAGATAGGTGAAGTCATATCAGGTGCAGGTCTCTGGTCGGCAGTAGGTGCGATGATCAACGCTTCTCTCTCGTCAGCAGGACGGAAGCGAATCTCTCCTGATCCGTAATCAATAACGACTCTCGCAGAGGCGAGGAATGGTCGTCCCAGGATGATCGGAGAGTGCTCCCCTTTGGAGGTCTCCATGGGCAATACGACAAAATCAACATTGTGGCTCGTGCCCTGAATCGAGATGACGGCGTTTTCAAGGATACCCCTCGGCCTCTTGATAGATCCATCAGCAAACTGAACAATCATCCTGATCTTCTTGAGAGGCCCTAAGTGAAGAGACTGTACTAGCGAGAAGGGTAATATGCTAATCGAAGCACCGCCGTCTAGGAGAGTGTGATCACATGTGTGGTCAGAGATTGTGCAGCTAATGAAAGGTGTGGCAGTGTTCCTCTTCCGAGGGATGGGACAATGTGTGATGGTGTGGGAAGTGGCCATGGTCAAGATGTGACGCTCAGATCTGCTCCTCCGCTTTCTCTTCTTGGGAAGAGGAGCAGATAAATCAGTCATGGCCTGCTGAAGTGGGGCACGGATAATCTCATGTATGGTGGCCACCACTTCGGGTTCAGTCAGCATTTTTTTGAGTTTTTGGACCTCCTCCATACAAGGAAGGAAGTCAGAATCAGCATATACACGAGGCATGCCAAGAGCAGTCTGTACAGCGGCATCCTCGGGGTCAAAGGTGGGACAAGGTGTGAATGAATGTGTGGACAAAGGATCTGGCAAGTGAGCGCTCTCCTCATAGTCTGACTCGACCAAAAGTCTCCCAATCCCTTTTTGTGTTTTTAAATTTTTCTCATTTTTTTGTATTTTGGGCGATTGCAAGCTCTCATGGAAATCCTCGAGTGAACCCATATCATCAAATGGTGGTATATCATGGTGAAATCCTCGAGTGAACCCATATCATCAATGGTGGTATATCATGGTCGCTCTTATTGGTACTAGTGAGGTGGTCAATCCTCTGTCTCATATGATCCATCATCTGGGTCAAGTGCTCAAGGGTGGACTCCATGAAAGGTGACTCCAACAGCTCGGCCTCGGGTGGATGTGAAGGTGGAGGATATGGAAGTGGGGGTGGGTGTGGATAGAAGTCCGAGGTCTGATACTGTGGCTGAGGCGGATATGTACAAAAGTCAGGAGCAAAGTCCTCCTGGAAAAAAGGAGGTGGACCAGCTGGAGTGAACGACTGATCCGCAAAGTCCGGATAAAATAGCTCCAGTCGGCCATCTCGAAAACAAAAGAAAAATGATCGGGAGAGCACGACGGTCAAGTCAAGAGAGTGGAGAAGAAGGCGCAAATGGCCGGGGATGATCTAGGACACACTCAAAACAATCACAAACAAAAATGAAAATAAGACAACCCTCAATTCACCTACTCAACTCGGTAGAGACCGCAAAGAGCGGTCTTTTTTATCTTGTCGGTTTTAGAGTTAGGTGAGAAGTCAAAATTGCGCAAACACTTAGGGGGCTGAGATGGGATTTGGGCACTAATCCTTAGCGTGTGCGCGAGCAAGGTAAAACGAAGACAATGAGGGGATTACTCGCCCCAATACAAGATGTTTCTTTTTGATGGATTTTAGGGCCAAGTAATATTAGCAGTCCCAATTTTATTTGGTTATCACTTTTTTTTGGATTTTTAGTGAGTAATGCACGAGCCTAACGAGGAGTCAATTCCTTTAAGATCCTAGGTTGGCAAAATCAGAGGTAGAGTCAGAAAATCAATGCAAGCGTCAAATCAATGATGCATGCTAAGAGAAATGCTCACCTTGCCTCCAGCACTCTTCATGCAAGGATGCTCAGCAGAATTGAAACCTATCTATATGCAAATGCAAAAGCCGATGAAATCGTCCTAAGTTCAGAAACTGCTATTAGCGGGAAGCACCACAGTTGACCGCCAATCCTCAACCCTAGAGTCCGGTCTAGGCTCACCCCTCCTCTGCTCAACAAATTGAGGGTAGGAGAAAGCACTTTGCGGGGAGAGCTCGCGGCACGGACGGATTGAAGGTGATGATCAACTGTTTAAATTTGACTAAGTCCAAACGCGACTATAGGTACACGCAATGTTGATTAAGATGTTTGGACCTAATTCTACGCAAGCAATCCTAAAACTACGGGCTCAATCACACAAAAGAAATAAAATCGGAAAACAAAACAAAATAAAAAATGCGAAGAAAACCGTAAAAAGCCGCGGTGAGCCCCCAGGTGAACAAACACCTGGAAGTTAGGCTCGAATGTCCAAGTTCGGGGGTACCTGTATTATTACAAATAATAGTGGTCCCTCTCTCACTTAAAATTACAACAATAAATGCGGGAAATAAATTCTACAACTAGAGGTGGAGCTCGATCTTCAAAATCTCTCCTTGTCTCCTCGGTGCTAAGTGGGCAGAAGCCGGCTTCACGTGGGTGCGTAAGTGCCTAGGGTGGAGCGCCTCCCTCGATCCGCGGTTCCTCGCACAAAGTCAACAAAAGAGAAGGTTAGACAGCTCAAGAGATAGATCAAAAAATAAAGAAAATAAAATAGCAAAAATAAAAGCCGCGAAATAGACAATCAATCACAAACACAAACAAGACCCGAACTAAGCGCTGTTGCTCCCCGGCAACGGCGCCATTTGTTAACTCGAGTTTGGCGAGGGTCAAAATAGTCCACACAAGGCGGGACTACAGTGTCGCTGACGACCGCTCACGAAACCCGAATTAATCAACAATTAACCACAACAAGTAAATCAAGCAATGAAAGTAAATGTGTGGAGTTAAAATTTATTATAACTCTACAACAAAGATGTGTAATAGTGCAAGTATGTGTAGAGGTCGAACACAGGGAGCAGACAGGTAGAACGGGGTACTAAGGCACCAAAATGTGTGTGAATGTGATCAAGTTGTCTACTTATGCTATTTTTTTGTGGGTTTTTAATTTTATAATTTTTTATTTAATTTTTAATTTTATATTTTTGTATTTTGATTTTTAATTTACTGATTTTTATTTTCTTTTTATATTTTATATATTTTTTTTATATTTTCTTTTTTCAATATTGGAATATAAAAGTAATGTAATAAAAGGGGGAAGAGATATTTATAAAAATAGATAAAAATATTCAAAAATATGAAAATAAAGTCTTTTTGGACTTTTTATACTTTTTACTGTTTTGTGATTTTTGGGTAATTTTAGAATGTTTTGGTATTTTTAATTGTCAAAATAAAGAAAACAGTGGCAAAAATGCAAGGCTGAAACTAAAATGGAGAAATAAAATAGCAACCAGTAACAAAAATTCTCCACTTTAATTTTCAATGAAAGATAATGAAATAAGGAAAATTTAGAAGCAACGTGTATTTTTAGGATTTTTGTAGAATTTTTAAGATTTTTATAAAGGTTTTTGGAGTTTTGCAATTTTTAGGAGTTTGGTTTTGTATTTTTTAATGATTTTTGGGCTGTGAGTTAAAACAACTAAAAGACACAAAATATATTTTTTGGGGTTTTTCTGGAGTGTTTTTATATTTTTTAGGTATTTTATAAGCTAGACAGTGCACAAAATGGATGTTTTGATTTTTTATAAATATTAAAAAGCAATAAATATGGAAAATAAAAATATGGTGATAAACTACTATGCAACAAAGACTTAAGTTAATTTTTATGGTTTTTAGGGTTTTCTAGGCACATGCAAAAATACAAACAACATAAAGAGAAATCATTCATGCAAGGGCATTTGCGCATTAACAAAACTTCCAGGGGGTTCAGAACGCAAATTTCCCAAAAAGTTCAAAACTTGAATAGCAGATTACAGCATTAGATGGAAATCCACAAAGCCGCAAGTTTACTTGTGCAAAAATCCCAGGGTGCGCGTGACTTGCACGCGCACCTGGAAGGGGTATACAAGCAATAATAGAGAACTACGGGGCTAAGATGCAAAATATACGCAAAATATAAAAGAGCAGAGGAATGTTTCGGTCCTGATAATTAATTACAAAAACGCCAAGGGTGCTAATGCAATTTACCCTCAGCTAATGCAGATCAGACGGTGGCAGATGCTTCACTAAAGCCACATGGCAGCGCCACAGGGGCTGATACCCCTTCGCGGTTGATGGCTCAGATTAGACACGGCAGTCACGATCCGACGGCGGTGAGCACAGACGATCCGACGGATGCTGCGCTTCCCCGAGAACAGCCGCCGATCCGACGGTGCTGGCCGACCGCGGAAGAACGGCAACAAAACCCGCCGCTGGCGAGTTTGACTTGACGCAAATCCGCCCTCCGACGGCCCTGCTTGCTTGAAACAGCACAGAAAAATTCTTCTGGGAGGTTCCTTGAGAGATCAGCGGCTACAAAATGGCTGGGGGACAGCCGTAGCGCCGCCGCGGCGTGCGTGGGCTGGAGGTGCTCCCAGGAGCTTCGGCACGAGCAAAAACTCGACCCCAGGAGGGGTCTCTTGGCCCCTGGACCTGCAAAGAAAGTCAAAAACGACAGAGAGGGGATCCAGGGGTTGCAGGCGTGCAGGGGATGTGTAATGGTGATAATAAAAAGGATGGAAGTGATGGCCGGAGCTCAAAGAGCTCCGGCAAGGTGTTCGACGATGCAAATCAAGTGGATGATTTGGGTATCAGACCTAAGAAGCACACGACTTAAAAGACATTACTGGTATCTAACTAGGCTACAAAGAAAAGCATAAAAAAAACATACTCAAATGGCCTGAAACCATGAGCGAACACCTCAACGGCTGCGGCCGGAGATAGGGGTTGGAGCCGCCCCTCGATCCTCGCCTGGGCTCCTCCTGCTCGCTGGAGGAGGCCTGTCACGCCTCCAGTCCTGAGCGTGGAAAGGTTGAAGCAAGACAAGGGTCAAAAGAGGGTTCAAAAGGTGGAGGAAAGGTGGAGGCTTGGTTTTGAACTGTGGCGAAGGGTGACTTTCGAGGGCCGATCACGGGCGTATCCTAGGTCAAATCTCCGAAACGATGCTTGGGCGTGGATGGCAGTTGTACCAGGTACAACTTTCATGAAGGGTCAAATCTCCCTCGAGCAACGCATCAAGGCGAAAAAATCAGGAAAAGTGGGTCACGGGTAGTTCTGACAAGGGGGCAGGCTAGGGCCAGGGAGTTGACCGGCTGGTCAACATCCCAGGCCACCTGGTTGGTCCACGTGACAACCAGGAAAAAGCCCAAAAAAAGTTTTGAAAATTCGTTTTAAAATAGTAAATGGCATTATTAATTTATGATTATAAAATAAAATATTTGTTATTTTATGTAGTATTTTATTATGATTTTTAATCTATTTTATGAAGTATATTTTTTCAAGTTGCTTTTATACCCCTATATAGGTACATTATCTACATGTTTGATTATTTGATTTTTATTTTAGTATTTTTAATTTTATTATTTTTATTTATGATTTTGTAAAATTATAAAATACTTTATGTACACAAATATATTTTTATTTTATTTTTCTGATTTGTTTGTATATTTAATAATTATATGAGTATGTTACACAGGTATGTATATGAGCATTGTATCTATGTATTCTATATACAAGTATTTTATTTTTATTTTTATTTACATTTTTATTCTGATTTTAATATTCACAATTATTATAAGTAATATTTAAAAAATTATAAAAATATAAAATTAAAAATAATAAATAAATAATAAATTGAATATTTAATCAGTATAGCTATACAACGGGGGTCCAAAACTCAACTTTCAAACACGTAGCTCCGCCAAATGCGAAACCACCACCATAATTAGCTTATTTTCTTCTATATACAATTAAAGGTGAGTATGCTGCATTTGGAGTTTTCATTTGTGAGATACGGGTCGGGGAAGTTGGGGTTCTGGATTTTTATTCAGACCATAACTTTTATCTTGTACATTATTTTTCTGTGAAATTAATTTTGTATTTTTCTTTATTACATTATCTACAACTTTCATGTACAAAGTTTCTTTGTTGATGTATAAAAAGTGGAACCAAAAATAGGTCCCAAAATGAATAAAGAATCAATAGAATGTATAGGTATTTCTCTGCAATTCATGACCTTATCTCCCCCTACTTTATTCCTTGTCGACCTATTCATCAAGATGCCTAGGTCTCAGGGTTTCGGTCATAAAATATTTACAATATTTTATTCTTTTTCTTTTCTTTTCTTTAATCTATAATTTTGACTTTAAAAACCGCATTTTATACAATATTTACATACAATATACATGAATGCTAAGTTGCATGAATTATGTCTATTTACACGCATTTACTAGGGTTTTTAAGGCCAAAATGATAGAATAAAGATGATGAAACGTGGATCATCATCCCCCTATTCTTGCCTTTGCTAGTCCCTAGCAAACACTTATGCAATAAGTGCAGAAAAAGAAAAACAAAGAAAAGAAAAAGAAGAAAGATGGATGAAGTTTAATGATAAAACTTGTCCTCTCAAAATCAAAGTTTGGAGCTTAAGTCGGACCTTGGAATTTGGGTGGGGGCGGAACCTTATTGAGAATCGAATTTGAAATCCAACAGTCCCTGAGAATCCAAAACCCTGCTCAAGTCTCCTCAATAGCCAGGTCAGAAATACTTCAATTCATACACAAACCCTTACGACTATGAATCTGACTTGTACAGTGTAAGTGATGGTGGCTCTCCCCAACTAGAATGACAAAGAGACTGACTTCTCCAGTACGACAACCCAATGATTCCCCAATCCAATGACTCCATCCTCGAGGAGCGGGTATTCCCTTCTAAGTTCAAGTGGCAACCAGCTCAAGAGGAGGGGGTGAAGAGAACAATGGACGGTAGCCAGTGTTGCTACCTATCCTTGGATGCCAGGCCAGTGTAGTCAAGTCATCCAGCTGCAGGCCTCACATGATATGACTTTGGAACTCAAGCTTGCTTATTGACTTTACAACATATGTACATACTTTGCAGGCTTTTATTTTTGTACATGCCTGAACTTTTTTTTTTTGAAATACTATTCACAGCAGCATTTACATAAGGAGTTTTTCCTCTTGAGCTAGTAGACTATCCCTCTTTTGAAGCTTTATCGCAACCCACAACCTCCTGTCTTTAGACTTCCTAATCACTGGACGGGGTTGGGGTGCACTTCCCTCCCTAGAGGAGGACAAGTGTTTCCACTTGTGTGCGTCTCATACCGGCAAATCCAATCCCCTCACCACTCCAACTGAGTTGAGCCATGTGAAAGGTGCGGGTGTCCAAGTTAGGTCATTATCAACAAGAATCGAGCGGTGCTCCGAAATACTCTACTTAGGCAGTCAAGAATCCATTGAACCAAGTCCCGTGATCCTCAAAGAATTAAGTCAACTAGACCTGAAGTACCTCAAACCCAGTTCCTATAAGGTTCCTGTTATTAGGTAGATTTTAAGGTCCAATCAAGCTCCAATCTTCGGATTTTACTTAGACTTGTTCAACTATCAAACTCAATCCGAAAATGCGAATGCCATGCAATGCATGCAGAATGCAGAAATTATTTTGTGATGCAATTTTCAAGATTTTAACTTTTTTAATGATTTTTGAAAAGATGATGATGATGCATATGCATTTTTTTGTCTTTTTCAAAAAGATTTTTCAAATGTTTTTGGATTTTAATTTTGCAAATGTTTTGGATTTTGAAAAGAAAATATTTTGGCTGAAAATATGGGTTAAAATATGTACACGGGAGTGCTTCTTCATATATACAAGAAGTGGGTTTTAAGAATTTACAGGGTAAGTGATCAATTATATATATATATATATATAAAGTGGATTTTGGTGAGATGTAAGTATTCCTCAAACTTATTTGACACAAGTTTTCACACAATTTTTGGAAAACTATAGTCCAAAATAATTTTTACAAACATTTTTGCAAACATGTACACTCATTTTAAATCATTTTGCAAAGGCTTTCAAACAGTATATATAGTTTTTCAAAACCATTTTTTGCAACCATTTTTCAAACCATTTGCAAATCATTTTCAAACATTTTATTTCACACAAAGAAAGAAATTTTACAATCCACACATTTTTACACAGTTGAAACATGTAACAAAATATTTTCAAAATAGTTTTCAATAGATGTTCACAAAGTTTTTCAAACTATTTTCAAACATTTTGCAAAAAACATTTTCACCTGATTTACTAATCAGTAAATACAAAAAAGAATTTGAGGAATAACCACATCTTTTATTAAGGATTTTAAATGAATTTTAAAGATTTTTTAGCCATATTATTAGGAAATACGAAAGTAAGAGTTTGGCTAAAGTATATACACAGTATACACGACCCCCCTATACTTAGCTTGAGCTATGTCCTCATAGATCAGAGAGAAAAGAGAAGACATAACTCGTACTGAGTATAGGAAAATCTAAAGAATAAATGAATGATTCAATGAGAAGTTGACCGTCCCCCCTATACTTAGGATCAAATAATCCTAAGTATAGCAGATTGTACACAACGCAGGGAGGTCAAGGGTGGGAATGAACAGATCGTACTCAGGTTGTCTCCCACCTATACTTAGGGTAAGATATCCCTAAGTATAGATAAGAAGAGGAGACAATGGAGATGATCAAAGAATAGAAATACTCGGGGGTCACACCCCCCTATACTTAGGACAAAGTACGTCCTAAGTATGGAAAACTGTCTACAGCGGTACCTTTTTGATAGATAAAGAAAATAGAAGAGGAAAAGAAGAAAAGAAGAAAATAAATCAAAAGGTAGATGAGGAGATCGTGAGGATGTACACACCATTCCCCCTATACTTAGGGTAAAAGAAGCCCTAAGTATAGGCAACAACAGGAGTGATGACACTGAACGACAAAGAGCACTCAGCTCGTCACCCCTCCTATACGTAGGACAAAGTGCGTCCTAAGCAAGGCAAACACGAGAATGGATGGACGAGCAATACGGTAGAGAGAACAGAGGTACACAAAAGTGAATATACACAGGGATGGATATACATATGATCAAGAAGGTTGAAAGCTAATTTTCTTCTATATACAATTAAAGGTGAGTATGCTGCATTTGGAGTTTTCATTTGTGAGATACGGGTCGGGGGAAGTGGTTCTGGATTTTTATTCAGACCATAACTTTTTATCTGTACATTATTTTTCTGTGAAATTAATTTGTATTTTTCTTTATTACATTATCTACAACTTTCATGTACAAAGTTTCTTTGTTTGATGTTAAAAAGTGGAACCAAAAATAGGTCCCAAAAATGAATAAAGAATCAATAGAATGTATAGGTATTTTCTCTATAATTCTGACCTTATCTCCCCTACTTTATTCCTTGTCGACCTATTCATCAAGATGCCTAGGTCTCGGGGTTCAGGTCATAAAATATTTACAATATTTATTCTTTTTCTTTTCTTTTATTTATTCTATAATTTGACTTTAAAACCGCATTTTATACAATATTTACATACATATACATGAATGCTAAAATGCATGAATTATGCCTATTTACACGCATTTACTAGGGTTTTTAAGGCCAAAATGATAGAATAAAGATGATGAAACGTGGATTCATTAGAGGCTCAACAAAAGTAGATGTGGTGGCCTCAGTACCACCACCAGCACCTGACTTCACGGTATCAGCACCGCGCTCTGGCTCGGGATCCAAAATGATGGCATCAGCACCACCGTCTGCATCTGGGCTCACGACGGCCTCAGCACCGTCGTCTGGATCTCCATCATTGATGGCCTCAGCACCACCATCTTCAACATCATCATTAGCGGCATCAGCACCGCTACTCTGCTCCTCTGGCGCTCCTGGTTCCGCATGTGGTTGTCGCTCAGAAGAGGCGCCGCCGGCTGGCATCCTACCGCTCCTAGTAGTCACAAAATCAGCATCATACAAAGAAAGAGATATGTCACTCAAATAGTCACTAGGAGAGGTATCCTTTGTAAACTCTACTTGCTCAGACTTCCTTTTCAGATTGTTCGGGTTAGGTTCAATCTGAGTGGGTATGGCGGCTTTGCCTTTGATGATTTCCCTCATCTCCTGTCGAAATTCATCCATTTCTTGCCTGAAGGATGCTCGTTGTTCTGAGAGCAAGCGGGCAAGATCATCGAGAGCTGGGTTCTCAAAAGCTGGGGCTTGAGAACCGGATGGGTTCCCTTGCGGGAAATGAGGTTGTTGCTGTTGTGGTTGTTGGTATGGATAGTTCTTGGTCGGCTGGGAATAAGATTGATGAGGCTGCTGACGCTGCCTCCACTGTTGTCCATGATAGGCGGGACGAGGACCACTCTGATATTGCGGCCGGTGGGCATACTGGGGCTGTTGTTGCTGCTGTGGTTGCTGGCTGCTCTGCTGTCCTTGAGCTGGATTCTGTTGCTGAGATGAGGAGCCACCGTTGCCCCAACGGAATCCGGGGTGATCGCGGCGAATCCCGAGCTGAGGGTACCGGTCGTACCATATCCCATTAACTTCCATCAATGGTTCCTGCTTGAAAGAGGGTGGAGGAAGAACTGCCAGTGGTTGCTCCGGCTGGTAGACCACCATCTGAGTGTCCTGAGATGGCGGCTGCGCTGGGTAGTACTGTAGCAGCGGAACCGGCTCTGCTTGGATATGATTTACCTGGCGGTACGAGGTAGAGGGTTGGGATGGGCTGCTACTGCTCGGGTCAGCTGATGAATCCATGATTCATTAACTTTTCTGTCGCATTTTGTCTTAAAACCCTTAACAAATACATGTAAATACTCACTAATTCTCATATTTTAACAAAACCCCATTCATGTGTAAATATTCACTTTTAACCACTAAATTCATGCAAATAAATAAAGAACCAGAAAAAGAAAGAAAAAGGAATATTGAATATATGTATATATATGTAATATGACTTAAACTATAAATATAACTGTAAGATATATTTATAGCCTAATCCCCGAGACCAAGTCAGCATGGATTGGTCGACAAACCAAAAAGTAGGGGGAGATAAGGAAAGAAAACACAATAAAAATAATCTATCTCATGTATATACACCTTCCACTATTTATAAATAAATACAAAAATTCAAAGAATTTTAATTATTTCATCTTAACTTATTCTTCACCAAATCTTTCTCCTAATTATTCATAAAAATGTAAATAAAAATCTAAAAATAAGTTAAAAATATTACCCTGTAAATATGCCATGAAATCCAGCTTACAACTTGTCAAAATCTCAACTTCCGAACATCATAACTTCCTCATACGAACTCCAATTTCACTCTACTCACCTTTAAAGTTCATAAAATAATATTATCTAATTAATGAAGGTGGTTTCACTGAATTCGGAGTCCGTTTGCAAAAAGTCGGTTTTGGGACCAAAAGACAAAGGGGTTTCTGGGCTATTTATTTTATGTAACACACCTTATTTATTATTTTTTTAATTTTATAATTTTTAAATTATTTCATGATCCTCTAGTTTCATCATAAATTATTTCATAATTTTTAGAGATTATTTATTATTTTTATAAAATCAAATACCCTAAAATATAGGTATATTTGACCTATAGAGACACTTCCTCTATTTATTAAAATATGTAAATTAAGTCATAAAAATCCATAAAAATTCGTACAAGTCTTATTTAATACACTAATAATTAAGAAAATATAAAATTAATTTTTACTTAATTATTTATTAAATTAAAAATTCAAAACCTATTTATTAATACATATTTATTAATAAAATATTTATATTTTAAACAATACTTATTATTTATTAAAAGTAATTATACCATAATTTAGAAAATAAATATATTTAACTTTCTTGTATTTATACCTATTTAAAATAACGTAATTTACTAATTTATATTTAATTTATAAGTATTTATAGCGTCTGGGCCAACCAGGTGCTGACACGTGTCAGCACCTGGAGCCTTCTTCCCCAAGAAGGACT
Source organism: Ottelia alismoides (assembly GCA_037367405.1). Taxonomy (NCBI): domain Eukaryota; kingdom Viridiplantae; phylum Streptophyta; class Magnoliopsida; order Alismatales; family Hydrocharitaceae; genus Ottelia; species Ottelia alismoides. Next base: position 92,018 of record JAZKJV010006625.1, read on the forward strand.
GCCGACTTCTGTTCCAACCACCCAACTTCCACCATTTTTCCCGCTCGCATCTCGAACCTTCCGACCATCCTAAACCCTTGGATCCCTACTCCTAACAACCACCAAGCCCGCCAGCCCTTGATCTTGGCTTGGAGCCCACGAAATCCACCTACATAAGCTCCCCAAGGTCGCCATTGCAGAATAACTTCTTCCAGCCCAAAGCTTCCCAGCTACAGTGCACCGACTACCCACCTTCCCAGCCTTGTTCCAACCAACTCGAGCGGTGACAGCGCCAAAGGAGGAGCTCGCGAGGGAGAGGGTACATCGGAGAAGAGTTCCAAGGCGGAGCTTCGCCTTGCATCGCCGCCAAGCGCCGCGTACAGCTCCGGCGAGGTCGACCGTCGAGCATTCACTTCCAGGTCATACACTTGGAAACTCCATAGACCAATTCATCCACTTTGCAATTTAATTTCTCGATTTGTGTGCCACGATTAGCGTGGCTAATCATTGTTTCAGGAAGACTAATCACTCAGCTTTAACGCAAGATTAAAAACCCCTTCGATTCACGTTTCATTTGATTCAAATCGATTCGCAAACCCCTCATCTTCTTCACGGTTTGGATATTTGGCTGGAAGTTTATGCATTTTCTTCACACTTTGAGGCTTAATTTCTTAATCTCTTGGCCGATTCAACAAGAATCGAGCATAGCCCTATGTTTATTGCAGATCCAGGAAGCACGCAAGGCATTTGCATCAATTATTGAGCACACGATCAACGAGATCATCGTCCTCGAAGTTGGCCTTTCGGAACAGTTTTCAGCTCCAGGAGGTTGAGACCTCCATATTCTTCGAGCCACCGCCGCCGTTCGGAGCGCCGCCACCGCCTTCCCCACCGCGGGCGAGCTCGAGGGGTGGAGGAGCCACCCCTCTGGCCCCGCTGGAGTACCAGATTCGTCGGAGGCTAGCCGCAATAATTTGGAGAAGGAGGCGTCGCCACCAGGGTCTCCAACTGATCAAGAACGGCCAGACTGCAGGCTTGCGCCACGTGTCCGCTCGAGAGCCGTCAGATTCGCGCCTGGATAATCTAATCTTGGCCGTTCACAGCGAAACGGTGGAGAAATTGCATATTGAGCCCAGCCAAGTTCCAGATTTCCATTCCGCCGCCTAAGTTTTCAATAATTACATCTAGGTCCCTCCGCAGGGACCTAAGTGTAATACTTTGTTTAGTTTTCTTCCAGAACAGTCCTTGTGGACCTATTCGAAGACATTTTAATTAGTTTTTCTTACGCTTATGCCCCTGGGCTGTAGGGGCTGTATCTTGTCCATTTGACCTCGGATTCCGACGATTCTTGGAGGGTAGTTACACAACTACCCCAGCTACATAGTATAAAGTTTTCGCGGCTTTTCGACGAGTTTCCGACGTGCTTTGATTTTCTCGAGTACGCGGCTCGAACCTCGATCACCTATCCTATATAGTATCATCTATATTATATCCACCTACTATATAATAAATAAATCTTTTGAAAAATATCCCTTTTTAAAAATTAAATAAAAATTTGAAAAGAATAAAATCAAATAAAAATTACAAAAATAAAAACCACTAAAAAAGGCATTCTGACTTAGAGAAGAATTAAAATAAAATCACGAGAAGAAAAATTAGGGAATATATTCTGCCTCCTTGAGTTCGACCCAGGAACACTTGCCTGGTAAAATAAATAGTGAAACGGTTTTCCGACAGAAAACCGTAAAGTTTGTTTGATAAGTTTTTCTTCTTGTTTCGCGGTCTTTCTGCTACAACCGACAGTCTAAGAAGTGAAGAGCCGCGAAACAAGCTTATCATCAGCTCGTGACCTAGGAGGCTGTTGGGAATGAGTTTGTGCCTCCTGTACGCAAAGGATCTGCATCTTCAGGTCACTCATGGTTTTGGTGATTTGGTCCATCTGCGCCATGTCTTGCATCTGTTTCTTCTCGACGATCTCGAGACAGTCAACTTCTCACTAATTATGCCCATGTCGGCTGTGGCTGATTCTACTTGGGCTGCGACTGCCGATGAATTGTTAGGACCGGCATCGATGCGGGCGATCCTCTGGAATGATCCCGCTCCTTGCGGGGGCTTCTGTTGTGTGTAAACACGGGCTTGGGCCATCACAGTTGAATTTTCTGCCATGCCCTCGTAGATGGCCCAAACGTCGTCTTCACCCTTCGAGAAATAGGACCCACCGCAAGAGGCGTTGACAAGCCCCTGCAGCTCCGGTGTCAGCCCACATAAGAAACTCTGAACCAGGTTGGGCTTGGAGATATCATGATGTGGACACCGGTCAATGATCTCTCTGAATCGATCCCAAGCTTCATGAAACTGTTCGTTAGGGATCATAACAAAGTTGTTGATCATCGCTCTAGCTGCGTTAGTCCGGCCGAGAGGGTAGTATTTCTTCAAATACGCGGTCCGGAGATCTGCCCAGGTGTCGATGAATCGCCCCAGGTGTTTGAGCCAGTATGCGGCTCTGTCAACCAAGGAGAGAGGGAAGGCGATCATCTTGATCGTGTCCTCGGTCATTAGCCTATCATGGATCGTGCTGCAGATCATTTCGAACTCTTGGAGGTGGAGGTGTGGCTCTTCGGTCGGTAACCCATGGAATTTGGGTAGAAGCTGAATGGTATGGGGCCGAAGCTCGAAATCTCCATGGATAGGCAGAAGTCTAATCCAACAGTGAGTGAGGGATGCTGCAGGATTGTGCAATTCCCTCATGATAGTCTGCGGTGGTCTCTCAGCGTCGGGATCACCTCCTCCTGCATCAGGTCCTCCTCCTTCTCCACCACCGCTACCGCCCCCATGTCGGTTTTCTCTCATCTGTGCAATTTCTCTCATGAGATCACCCATTAAGGTTCCCTGATCGCGGATCTGTCTCTGCATTGTCTCCAGGGATGCTAGCAAGGAATTGTTGATGGTCGCTTGATCAAGTAAGAAAGGAGGGTGATCATGGTCATCTAGGTGCTCTCCTCTGTCAGCCATGTATGGGTTCTCTGAAAAAGCAAAAGAGCCCATCTCAGGTGCCGTCATATGTTTCGAACTCTGCGATGCACTAAAATCTGAGACTCTTGGACTGATGGAAGGGGAATGAGAAGGGTGGTCGAGGAGGAACAGGGTGGATGTGAACTCAGGCTCGGAGAGCGGACTCTCCGAGGTTGTCCTAGATGAATGAGGAGGTGTGCTGGATAGCGGTGCCGACAAGGTCGGCCTAAGAGACCTTCGCATCATCTTGATTATTGGGAAGAGAGTGGTGTATGCAGAAGAAGAAGAAGGAAGAAAGATGAAGCAAAATTGCGCACAATTGTGCTGTATTTTTGATCTTGACCTAAATATAACTAGTAATCAAACACAAAGCAGGGGTAAGTTCACCAACTCAACACATGAAGCCATGAAGGTTCGGTTTTTATCTTGTCAGTTTTAGCTTGAATTCAGGAATTAATCTTATAACAAGTCCTTAGAGCACTACGCCTAAAGGAGAGAGAGTACTGCCGGAAAAGAGTTCCCGTACTTGTCCTCCTCCTGTGTGACATGTAGCTTGTGCTTTTTAAGGTCCTTGTAACCCTACTTGGATCCCTACACCGCCAAAGAATAAGAGAGAGGAAGCCAATAGGCGAAACCGATACTTCGGATCTCGCTCGCAACAGAATCACCCGTAAGCGTGCAAGATCCTACTCGGACGCAGACGGTGAGACAGACACACCCGTGAAGGCGTGGCCTATGCTCGGTACTTCGGACAAGGTCGGTGTTCACACAATAGTGAGTCACCAATGGCGACCAAGCCCTACTCGCCTACGTACGATAGTAGCACCAATACTTCGGAAATCCGGCGATACACAAGGCAACCACAAGCTGGGAATCGGGCTCTAATCCTTACGAAGCACTCTGCTCACTTGGAAGGAGACCTTCCCATGCAACCTGAATACAAGTGAGGGTGTTACTCTCCCCAATCAATGAATCCAATTACAGATTTTATTTTTGGTCAAGGTTTTCTTAGCAGTCCCTTTTTTAATTTTTTTGGTGTTATCGCTTCTTTTGAGTAGATTCAAACAAGCAGCTAACGATTTTTGTATTTTCTTGATCCTACTTTGTCCAAAAACAGAGGGAGAATAGAGTCGGAAAAGCTGATGCAAGTCGACATCAAGGTGGAAATCTCACCTTTGTGCCTAAATGATGGATGTAAAGTGAGAAGACTTACAGCGAATCCCAGCTCTCTCCATGCGGGATGTAAAGCAGAAATTTATAAACCTAAACTACATGCCGGTATGCAATGTGGAAATCGTCCTAAGATAGGAAACTGCTACGTGAAGAACCACAAGTCAACCACTAGTCCCCAATCCTAAGGTCCGATCTAGGCTCACCCCTCCTTCTCTCGACACATCGAGTTTAGGAGAAGCGCTTGGCGGGATGAGCTCGCGGCGCGCGGATCAAAGAAAAGTGAATTGACTGTTTAATTAAACTAAGTCCAAATACGATCTATAGGAACATGCAAAGGTTATTAGTGTGTTTGGACCTAATCTAATCGAACAAGCAAGCCTAAAGCTAAGGGCTCAATCCACAAAAGAAAAGAAAATGAAAACAAAATCGGAAAATGACAATCGAAAAACGCGATGAAAACCGCGGTGAGCCCCCGGGTGAACAAACACCCGGAAATTAGGCCCGAAGTGTCTGAGAGTCCAAGTCCCTGTATTATTACAAATTATGAATCACTCTCTCACACAAAATAAAAAGCAAACTAACTACTACTCTCTCTCCTCCTGCTCTCTCATGCCGGCTTGGCTTAAGAAAAGCCGGCTCCGCCTCACGTGGTTGCTTCGGATCCCCTAGGCGATCTGCCTCGCTCTGCAGTCCCTCGCAAGAAGACAAGAAAAAGAATGGTTAGAAAGCTCAACAATATAGATCAAAATCAAGAGAGATAAAAGAGAAAGCAATAATGAACACAACAAACACAATCAAGCAAAGATATGAACTACTCGTTGTTGCTCTCTGGCAACGGCGCCATTTGATATTCACGATTTATCGAGGGTCTAAATAGTCCTCACAAGGCGGGACTACTACGTCGTTGTGGCGACCCTCAATAAACCGTAATTAATCAATAATTAACCCACACTATATATATCAAGCAATGACAAGCAATGTGAAGTTAAAATTTATTTTTAACTCTACATAAATGATGTATAACAAGCAAGTACGTAGAGAGTTCGAACAGAGGGAGCAAACATGGTAGATGCACAAGTGTGTGTAAGTGAAAGTGAAGTGATGTCTACACTATGCAAGCAAATATTTTTTATGGGTTTTTAATTTTTTTTAATTTTTTTAATTTTTTTAATTTTTAATTTTGTATTTTGGTTTTTAATTTTCTGATTTTTATAATTTTATATTTTATATATTTTTTAATATTGGAATATATAAACAAGGTAATAAAAGAGGTGCTACAATATTTACAAAAATATGCAAAAATAGCCAAAAATTCAGATTTAAAATATTTTTGGTATTTTTATAATTCTTTACTGTTTTTGTGATTTTTGGGTATTTTTCAGAATGTTTTTGGTATTTTTAAATACTGAAATAAAGGAAAACAGGGAATTAGCTACTGGTTGGGGGTAAAATGGGAATTAAAAATATCAAACAGCCACCAAAATTTTCCAAACTAATTTTAAAATAAAGATGAGAAAATAAGGAATCTACAGAATCTTAGTTTGCAATTTTCAGAGTTTTCTATAATTTTTATATTTTTTTGAAGTTTTTAGGTAATTTCGGATTTTTAGGGTTTTTCTTTTGAGATTTTAGTGATTTTTGGATTAACACTAAAATAGGATAAAACACACAGTAAGTAATTTTTTTGGAATTTTTCTAGGTATTTTACTATTTTTTTGGTATTTTCTAAACTAGACAGTGCTGAAATGACATGTTTTTTATTTTTAATAAATATGAAAATGCAATAAAATCAAAAACTAAAAATAGGGCGTTAAAGAACAAGCACACAGGAGCTTAACTTGATTTTTTGAGAATTTTTCGAATTAAATTGAGGCTCCAAATAAATACGTTAAGCACACAAAAATGTCACAGCCAAGCAGGGGTATATATGCAAATACACAAAAGTCCAAGGGCATACAAGCAATTTTCCTTAAAATTTAACTCTTAATAGTCGAATTTATGGACTAAATACAAAATATCAGACCCGTAGGGGTGTCGGCGCAAAATGTCCACCAGGGCGCGTGACTTACACGCGCCTGGCAGGGACCTCAGTGTAATTTCAACAACCTCTGGGGGCGAACATGCAATATTTCCAAAAGTTTAACATTTAAGCTACAAGTTCTGGTATTAAAACAAAATAACCAAAGGGTCAAGGGCCTCGATGCAAAATGCCCACACCTCACGTGAACAGGTCACGTAAGGTGACGTAGCAGAAGACCAATCTGCAAATACATAAAGTCCGAGGGTCTTTTTGTAAATTTTACAAAAATTTTAAACTACTAATTAAATTTTCAGTACTAAAATACAATTACAAAAGATTGAGGGGTATACTTGCAAAATCCCCTTGCAAGGGAGATCGAACGGCTGAGAGCCGTTCACTTGACGCGTGGCGCTCCTTGGACGCGCGATGACGCTTCGTGGATGTGCGGCCTGGATTAGAATCTGGACGATGATCGAACGGTGCTGGGGCTACTCCATCCGACGGTGGTTGTGCGAACTGGAGGGCGCTCCCCGATCCAACGGTGTAGGCGCACGGAGGAAGAACAAGGAAGAACGCCGGCGAGGCGATCTTCCTCGCTCCAGATCTCCGTGCTCCGACAAGCTTCGGGCTTCAAAATGGGGTTGCGGCCTCCTGAGGTCGTCCTCTAGCTTATGGCGGCGTCAGAAAACCTCGGCGATGACCGAGGGGCTCGCGGGAGGGCGGCGGAGCTACAGAGCCCCGTGAACTCCGGCGAGGCTCCAAAATCGCCTCCAGGTGGAAGTCAATGCTCTTTGACCTGCAAAAATAGTTAGAAGTCCAGGGCAAACTGCCTGGACCTTGAGAGGGCGGAATCATGGCGAAAATCGACGTGGGGGGAGTTGGTTGGAGTTGCGCTTCGGCGAGGATGAGCAATCGAGCGATTCACGCGATGGATGGCGAAATTTCTAGAGGGCTTTTGCTCCTACGACTAAGGCTAAGCTAATGCACGAAAAAGAAATGGGTGAAGTGGATTCCTCGACGGTGTAGACCGGAGGGAAGAGTACCTCAACCGTCGGTGTTGCGGGAGGTGGTGGAGACGCCTCCGACTTCCTCTGCTTTGGCTGAATGCACCCCGCTGGAGCTGTCACCTCCAGGAAGGCTTGGAGCACGAGCGGAGCTAGGAAGGGTGGACCGAAGGTGTTCAATTTTGAATCGAAAGTGGAGGGCTCTATATATTTGGTTTGACCCCATGACTGGCGAGGCTCCTTGATCGATGAATATTTTACAAATCTTGGGTACAAAAGCCAATGTTAGTCATGGGTGAGCTAGAGGGATGATCGAGGAACATATTTGCAGAAGGAATCATCCTCAAAGGATGAAAGATGAAGCCTCGAAAAATCCGCAAAGGCGGAGCAAAAACGAGGCTGTCAGAGTCCATAGGGGTCTAGGACACCTAGTTGACCAGGGTCAACTAGGGTTTGCGCCTTGTTGGTCCACGTGGACTAACCAGGAAAAACCCTGATTAAAACTTTTATTAATTCATTTAAAAATAGAAAAAGGCCGAATTAAATTATGATTATTAAATAAGAAATATTTATTATTTCATGTAGTATTTTATTATGATTTTTAATTAATTTTATGAGGTATATTTTTATAAGTTACCTATTATGCCCCTTATAGGTATATTACCTATATGTTTTAGTCTTTTATTTTTATTTTATGTATTTTAATTTTATTATTTTTATTTAGTATTTTATAAAATCATAAAAAACTTTTATACATACAAATATATTTTTGTTTTATTTTTCTGATATATTTTGTATATTTAATAAATTATAAGTCTGTATTATGTAGGTATGTATATAGGTATAATACCTGTGTATCTTATATACATATATTTTTATTTTGAGTTTTTTTGGGTTTTTATTCATATTTTAATGTATATATACATTATACATAATATTTACAAAATTCTAAAAATATAAAAATATACAAATAATGAATAATAGTAAATGAATATTTTAACCAGTACAAGTATACAAGTAGGGTCCAAAACTCAACTTTCAAACCGTAGCTCCACCAAATGCGAAACCACAGCCATTAAATAGCTTATTTTATTCTATATACAATTAAAGGTGAGTTTGTTGCATTTGGAGTTTTCGTTTGTGAGATACGGGTCTGGGAAGTTGGGATTCTTGATTCTTATTCAGACCATAACTTTTTATCTGTACATTATTTTTTAGTAAAATCAATTTTGTATTTTTCTTTATTAAATTATCTACAACTTTCATGTACAAAGTTTGTTTATTTGAAGTGTAAAAAGTGGAACCAAAAATAGGTCCCAAAATGAATAAAGGATGAATGAAATACATTGTATTTGGCCCTTATCTCCCCCTACTTTATTCCTTGTCGACCTATCCATCAAGATGCCTAGGTCTCGGGGTTTTGGGTCATAAAATATTTACAATATTTTATTCTTTTTCTTTTCTTTTATTTATTCTATAATTTTGGCTTTAATTACAGTATTTTATACACTAATTGGATGCACATGCATGCATGCTAAATTTCTCTATTTAATGTTATTTGCATGCATTTGTTAGGGTTTTTTATGCCAAAATGATAGAATAAAGATGATGAAATGTGGATTCATCAGAAGTCCATCTGAAGTAGTTGATGTCTAGCATCAAAAGTAATGTGGAGTTCTAACATATGAAGATATCGAGAGTGGACTTTCTATACATAAACTTTAACAAATGGCATCTCCCACAGGACCTCAAAGATTGAACCTTTCATATTGAGATAAAGACCTCGAGAAGTCAAACCTTACATAGGAATGTCCAAGAGAAGATCTCCGATTAGGGGTCGAGATTGTGCCCAACAACTTTTCGTCTCAAACCCAACAACCTCTGCTCATGGCCCCTAATCGGAGATCTTCTCTTCGACATTCCCGTATGAGGTTCGCTCTTCTTGAGGTCCCTATCTCCATATGAGAGATTCACTCTTTGAGGTCCTGATGGGAGATGCCATTTCTTAAAGTTTCTGTATAAAAGGCCAGACTCTCGATATCTTCATATGGGAGAATCACACTCTACTTTTGATGCTAGACATCAACTACTTCGTATGGACTTCCATTACTGCTTGGGAATGTTTCAGACTTTTGTTGCCCATATGAAGATGTGCGCTATTTTTTTATTTTTCCTTTCTCTCATACTTACCAGAAACACGATGATTCTTGACCGAGTTGGGAGAACAAATGATGTGGACAAATTTTCTTTTCTTTCCTCATCCTCCTTCTTCTTCTTTTTCTTCAACACTTGTCATTTTTTCCAACAGCCCCTTCAAATTTGTTTGTATGGGTTGTATTCCTTTTTTGTCTTCTCAATGGGCTGTTCTCCTTTTTTAAAAGCAGCTAGCCTTGTTGGGCCCCTACCTTCACATTAGCATTTCGTCTTCCCTGACCTTTTGCAGGCTAACTTCTTTTTGTTGAATAAAGATAAATAAAAATGGAATATATCAGGCCCAAGCCCATAATAAAGTCAAGTCTCCACATTGGAAGAATAAATATCTCCTTGCCATTATTACCGCTATCATTATAGATGAAAATGGATACGGATATATCCGAATATCATATTCGAAAAATTACCAGATATGGATATCTGTATTCGAGTATTAATCGCATACGGATCAAATATGGATGTGTTGTAAAAAATTTACGGATACGGATATGCTACTGACTTGAATATCTGAACTCGGATCAGGATATCCTAATACAATATTTAATATTATTTTATATATTAGTTAATATAATATAAGCTACAAGCGTATGTTATTATATAGTATTATACATTATATAATATAATATATTAATGAAATTAATAAATTTATGTTTGTTTGGGGATGGGCACAAACAAAACTTACAAATTCATATCTCCTTTTTCGCTTACGATCAAGAATGCAGGTCACTTCGACACTACCTTTTGTTATAATGCGACTTATTTATATTTCATTGTCATTTTGAAATCATTATGAACTTCGATAAAAATTCAATTCGTGTTCGTTTGCGTCTTTATTCGATCCGTATTCGGATTCCATGTTTATTGGATCCATATTTGGATTTCACTCTTTATTCGATTCATATTTAGATTAGCTCTTTATTCGATCTGGATTTGGGTCCGCTCTTTATTCGATCCGTATTCGGATTCAATAAATATTCGATTCGGATTCGTATCCGTATTTTAAGGATATGGTTTCCTTAATGTATATCTGAATCATATCCATATCCATATTCGTATTCGATAGTGATGAAACGAATATGGATACGGAAATAAGCATATCTGATCCGTATCCAATCCATTTTCATCCCTGGCAATCATTGCATCTGCGTATATATTATCTATCATGGTCATGTACTTATCGTTTTTCTTATGTATGCAAATTCCACAAACTCGAACCTCTCCCTCGAAAAAAAATTATATATCAACTTCATTCCATAATTTAAAAGGAATAATAAAGCAATAATAACTCAGAAACAAACCCAGCGACAACAAGCAAACCCTTCATTTAAACACCAAAATATACAAAAGAAGTTATCCTAAACACATTAGAAATACTCAGAAACACACAGTTTGATCGAGTATTTTTAACATCACCATTTCTCCTAAATCCAATTTCACCATGGATATATCCCAATATGTAACTTGGATCATACAACATCGATCCACATCTCAAACCATGCGGATCATAACATAACAGTATAGCACAATTATTCAACAGCAGGAACACCTGAATGATCTATAGTCCATCAAACAGAGCTCACCATCGATCATCCGTAGCTGCGGTAATTCGAGGTGTACATGCAACTATCTGCGTACTTCACCAGATCCGATGGACGTGGAAGGTGGGGAGGCCAGACCTGTAATGGCACAAATGCATGCATTCATCAAGATGGTTATAAATAACAGAGATGGAGATGATCAGCATACAGTAGAAACCAGAAAAACTCCAGAGAAAGTAGTAGCAGACCAAGGTCATAAGCCTTGGCAGCAACATTTGCTGCAACATTGGCAGAAATCTTCCTGATGTTCGAGAATGGAGGGGTAGATAAGACCCTTCTCGAAGTCCTCTTCTGTCACCTGATTAGCCAAGGCCTCCGATGTTTCATATCAGACAGCCACTGCTTGTTAGATTTGCAAATTCTGGATATTAGATTGTGTGATGCCTAGAAGACCTGTTGAGATCCAAATGTAGAACAATTACCTCATTGATGGAGGTCATGGCCTCTGTGACTTCTTTTGTGGATGTCCTTCCCACTCCTGAAGCTCCATATACAGTTGACTTGATGGCCTAAACAAGCCGAGGAAATTACAAGTCAGATCGAATAATCTCAAGCAAAGCACGATTGATTACAAGGTGTATTCTTACCTTTACAGCGTCGACGAGGTATTTAACAGGTTCGTGATCATGGGCCCGGGGTTGCTTGAAGTGTTGAATCCAGGATCATAACCGCATATATTAAACAGTAATTACACGGATCCAAATGAATTGAAGTAAACGCATTACAGATTAACAATATTGTCGGCATGCATTTCCAGTCCATTATCCGATTACAGAATGCAAGTAGGAACCGATTAAATAAATAGAAACATAAATCAATGCGAGATCCATGAAAGGTAAAGCAATAAACGAATTGCGGCAAACAAAATAAAAGGACAAGATTAGAGACCACCGAAGTGTCCATGAAATGGATTGTCCTTAGAGATGATATCGCCCCCCACAATACCGGTGCAAAGGTTACTGACGATCCTCTCCCAGGATACGACGGTCCACGGTCTTCGTCCGCACACACCGACGAGACCGTCCTCGAAAGTACCTCCAAGAACTTGCAGCCGAGAGAAAGAGAAGGTGGTTCGTCCGCGAGAGGAAGAACCGGAACGCGAACAGAGGCGACGTGAGATTTTTCTTGCGAGTGAAGAAAACGACGTGGGAGAAGAAGTATATAAAGAAGGTCGCGTGCCCTAGCGTGCGATACCTTTCGATTTTCGAAAACGTCCCTTGATGGTAGCGTCATTTGAAATCGCGTCCATAATGAGCCGTTTGGGTTGAGTTGAATTCTCATTTTAGTTGACTTACCAAATTAATCGTGTGATAATTTAATCGACTTACCAAATGAAATCCGCGCAAAAATATCGAGATCCGAATTGACTCTCCTGAGTCCGAACAGAGCGCGCACGCGCGTGTGGTCCTCCATTCCTCCTCTTTACTATTGCTATAAGAGCTTGGGGTGTGAACTCATATATAAGCCCACCAAAAGTTTAGAGATACTAGGTATGGTACTAAACTTCCACCCAAACTTTTCCATGTTTCAAATTTGGGAATTCTCAACTTTCCCTACAAGCCATTTGATTTCTCAATTGAAACTAAATTAACTTCAATTGTAATTACATAGACTTTCCAATTAAAAGTCTAATTACAATTTTAAATACAACAATCCCCCATTAATTCACCAATTTAAAAAAGAGATTCAAAGAGAGTTAAAACACAACTTTCGGCTGCCACATTTTGCTTTCTGTAAAGGTACCTTCCGGTTTGAACCTCTACCTGAGTTTACTACTTTCACTTTAACATGAACGAAGTGAATTACGTCTTGAACTTAAGACCTTGATGTTAAAGTATATGGTAGAAACAACAAAGTGTTGTTCTTGATACAATCTTCAGGGTGTGTTTGGTTGGCGAGTTAAGGTAGGTTAAACTAGTAGAAGGTAACCCGTTTTTGGATTTTAGTGTTTGGATAGAGCGTTAAACTAGAGGCGGGTTAGAAGTAGGTTTGGGATGATATGATTGTATTGAAGTTTGAAAAAGTGAGTAATTATTGTGATGTAATTGTATTGAAGTTTGTAAAAGTGAGTAGAAGTAGATTAGTTTATCATTTCTATATGATATGATGGTATAATATAATATTTTTTGATAGGATTGATGATATAAAATTGGTTTATTTAATTTGTTAAAAAAGGAATAAAGTGGGGCCCACGGGGAAAAAGGGGTAGCCGAACGCTACCTCAGGGTTGGTGCTCTTAAAGGCCATGCACCCTTATCCTGTTTCATGAGTGTATTCATGAAAGATCCACTTCCTTTAACTATGACCTACAGTAACACTCACATAGGTGATGTTCTCCAAGGATGCACTGCTAACATCCTGCCTAAAGGCTTGAACCCATTCAGAACCTACGCTCTTCCTAAACTTGCAGCTAAAATGGCACTCAGACTTCCTTGGATAAGACACTTATGCATACGCATTAAGATGAGAGTGCCAACCAATTCTCCAAAACAGCTTGTTATTACCACATTGAACCTACTTTGTTGGATCTCCACTCAAATAGGTTGGGTTACTACTGTAGAGGAACTCCCAATGGGTCTCGGTCCCATCCCAAGCCTAGACTTTAGAACTAAAGATCTGTCAAGTCCCTTAGTCAATGGTTCTGCCGTGTTGTCTTTGGAGTCAACAAAATCCACAGCCAACACTCTTGAGACACCAAATCCCTTAACGTCTTAATACTAATTTGTATGTGTCTTCTTGTTTTCTGATTGAACTTTGAACTCTTGATCCTGGCAATTGTGGTCATATTATCATAATGTACCGAGATCGCGGAAACTGGCTGACCTACCATGGAAATTTCAGACAAAAGTTCCCTTAGCCATTCAACCCCAATTCCAGTAGTGTTCAAAGCGCACAACTCGACCTCAAAGGTGAATCGAGCTAAAATGGTCTGCTTCACAGACCTCCAAGAGACTACGCCGCTTCCAAGGGTAAACACATATCCAGTAACACCATTACTCTCAGACTCCTCTATTTTCCCTATCAAGCTTGCATCACTATATCCTTTTAGTACAGATGGATGTCTACCATAATGCAAAATAAGGGAAATAGTTCCCTTCAAGTACTTCAGTACTCAATCCAAAGCCTCCCAGTGAGTACGGTTAGGACAGCTAGTGTATCTACTCAGCTTGCAACCGAGAATGAAATATCAGGTCTCGTGCAATTTGCAAGATACGTTAAACTTCCTATTACTTGTGAATACCTTAGCTGAGCTACAGGTACTCCACTTTTATTCTTAAACAACGTTTTGGATGAATCAAAAAGAGTGCTTACAGCTTTGTAATCTTGATATCCAAATTTCTCAAATACCTTCTCAACATAGTGAGATTGAGAAACTACAATCCCATCAACCGAGCTTGTCAGTTTGAGACTCAAGATCACATCAGCAACACCCATGTCCTTCATCTCAAACTTGGTACTTAGAATACTTTAGTCTCGTTAATAATCCTCACATGTGATCCAAACAACAATATGTCATCAACATAGATGCACAAGACAATACACTCATCACCTTTCACTTTGTAATAGACATACTTATCGGATTCATAAACCTTAAAGCCACATGATAAAATAGTTTTGTCAAATTTTTCATACCACTTTTTTGGTGCTTGTTTCAATCCGTAAAAGGATTTAACAAGCTTGCAAACCTTTATCTCATTCCCAGGAGTCACAAGTCCATCAGGTTGATCCATATAGATCTCTTCCTCAAGATTGCCATGCAAGAAGGCGGTCTTCACATCCATCTGGTGGATAGAGAGATCATATACAGATGTCAATGCTATGAGCATCCGAATTGTGATCATCCTTGTCACAGGAGAATAGGTATCAAAATAATCAATACATTCCTTTTGCCTAAAGCCCTTGGCAACTAATCTGGCTTTGTACTTTTCAATTGATTCGTCAGGTCTAAGCTTTCTCTTAAACACCCACTTGCACCCAATGGTAGAGCACCCTTTGGGTAAATCAACCAACTTCCAAGTTCCATTAGCCATAATGGAATCCATCTCAAATTCGATGGCTTCCTTCCATTGTTTTACTTCAGATGAAGCCATGTCTTCCTTGTAACTTGGTGGATCACCCTCGATCTAGCAGACAACAAAGTCGTTACCTAGATCCTTGGCTATCTGAGGTCTTTTACTCCTCTTTGTCTCAAACTCCTCTGAAAGGTCATTGGATTCAGGTTGAGTTTCAGCCCCCACATTCGTTATCCTTTCCACTTGATCTAGAATAGATCCTGATGTGGAGGTACCCTCAATGGTCAGATTCTTAGGAATTCCAGTCTTCAACGAGAAGACATCCTCAAAGAAGGTAGCATCACAGAGTTCAACAATGGTGTTGACATCTATGCCCGGTATCTCAGACCGAATTACCAAGAACCTTTATGCATAGCTATTTTCTAAATAACCTAAGAAGACCACATCACTAGTTTTAGGACCAAGCTTCTTTCTCTTGTGTTCTGGGACTAAAACCTTAGCAAGACAACCCCACACTTTGAGGTATCTTAAGCTCGGTTTTCTATTTTGTCGAAGTTCAAAAGGACACTTTTCCATATGCCTTAAAGGAACCTTATTCAGAATATGGCAGGCCGTATTCAATGCTTCTCCCCACATATAGGTTGGAAGTGCAGAACTCTGTAGGAGAGCATTGACCATGTCAGTTAAGGTTCTATTTTCTGTTCTTCTATCCTGTTTGATTGGGTGAATATGGGGCCGTAACTTCATGAACTATGCCAAATGATTTGCATTGTTCATCGAATAAATTAGAGGTATGTTCACCTCATCTATCTGACCTAAGGCATTTAAGCACTTTTCCTGTTTGTGTCTCAGCCTCAGTCTTAAATATAAGAAATTTCTCTAAGGCTTTATCTTTGGTTTTCATTAGATATACATAGCAGTATCTATTGTCATCATCTATAAAGGTGATAAAATATTTCTTATTATCTCGGATCAACACACCATTAAACTCAGATATCCGTGTGCACTAAATCCAAGATCTCACTATCTCTAGAGACAGATTGAAAAGACTTCCTAGGTATCTTAACTTGCACACAGATTTCACATTTTTGATTTTTATCAATAGTTTGTTTAGGGATCAACTCTAAATTCATCAACCTTTTAATTGAATTTAAGTTTACATGTACCAATCTGCCATGCCACAAATCACAAGATTCTAGATTATTCACAACATAAGACACAGAATTAGAACATTCAGAATTTAAAACATTCATTGCATCAATGTTTACTGAATCACATCTAAATCTAAATAACAAATCAAAATATGCCAAATAGCCTTTTCCAAAAAAAAGTCATGTCTCAGAATGACAACTTTATTACATTTAAAGTTCAATTCAAAATCATTTCTAACTAAGATAGAGCCAGATAAAACATTCTTCTTTACGTTAGGAACATGCAGCATCCTGTGCAACGTCCAGATACGTCCAGAGGAGAACCTCATGTTGACTTGTCCTAACCCTAGCACCCTGGCTGCATAATCGTTCCCCATCTTCACAGTTCCACCACTGCAGGTCTGATGAGAAGAAAACAAAGTTCTATCAGAACAACCATTTACATTGGGTCCCGTATCCACGAGCCACTCATTTGGATCATGAATATGGTATAGTTCAGATTTTACAGAGACATACCCCTCACTAACCCCAAGTCCCGTAGTGATCATATTCACTTGTGGACTCTCGTCTGCAGCCTTAGGTTGAGCCTTTAAGGACGGACAGTCCTTCTTCCAATGGCCAACCTAATTACAGTGTCAGCAGGGTTTATTCTTTGCATTTGTCTAGATCTGACCCTTTGATTTCATTTTATTGTTATTAGCACCATTTCCCTTCTTATCTTTGTCCTTCGAGGTCATGAGATTGACCTTAGCCTGAATATCGATAGTAAGCGCATGCTTTTGTTTCATGTGTTCCTCCTCTATGGCAATTGCCACTATTAAGACATCCATAAAAATTTTCTTCTTCCTGTATTTTAGGGTCATACCGAGGTCTTCTCAAGACTTGGGGAATTTTTCTATGATGCACATGACCTGAAACTTCTCTGAAAGTTTCATTTCGGTATTTTCTAAACCATGGAGCAGGAGTAAAAACTTGTGTGCCTATTCAGAGACCAACTTCTCTTCGACCATGGAAAACTTCAAAAAATTTGGCCACTGAGTATTTCTCAATACCGAGGTCTTCGGTATTATACTTCCGATCCAAATCTTCCCATAGCCTCTTCGCAGTCTGCATGGATGACCAATATACGTCAAACAACGTGTTGGACATGACCAACAAGATACAACCATGACATATATGATCTCGTTCCTTCCACGTGGATTGCGCCTTCTGACTATCGGGTATGGGGTTTTCCGTTTCCACCGTAGGACAATCGATTTCAAGTATAGAGATTAATCCTATGGTGGTTAATCAGATCTTCATGCGTTTTTGATAACACTTGAAATTCTGACCATCAAATTTTTTAGGCATACCCTTAATATCCAACTTCGATTTAAATAGCATTTCTGATATGATTTTAAAAACGGTTCCGGATATCCTCTCTAAGATTGTTGAATCCAGGATCATAACCGCATATATTAAACAGTAATTACACGGATCCAAATGAATTGAAATAAACGCATTACAGTTTAACAATATTATCATCATGCATTTCCAATTCATTATCTGATTACAGAATACAAGCAGGAACCGATGAAATAAATGAAAATATAAACCAAGGCAAGATCCATGAAAGGTAAAGCAATAAATGAATTGCGACAAACAAAACAAAAGAAGAACAGGATTAGAGATCACTGAAGCATCCATGAAATGGACTGTCCTTAGAGAGGATCTCGCCCCCACAATACCAGTGCGAAGGGTACTGGCGATCCGTTCCCCAATACAACGGTCCATGATCTTCGTCTGTGCATACGGATGAGACCGTCCTCGAAAGTACCTCCGAGAACTTGCAGCCGAGAGAAAGAGAAGGTGGTTCGTCCGCGAGAGGAAGAACCAGAACGTGAACAGAGGCGGCGTGAGATTTTTCTTGCGAGTGAATAAAATGGTGTGGGGGAAGGAGTATTTAAAGAAGGTCGCGTGCCCTAGCGCGAGATATCTTTCGATTTTCGAAAACGTCCCTCAATGGGTGCGTCATTTCGGATCCCGAAATCGCGACCATAATGAGCCGTTTGGGTCGAGTTGAATTCCAATTTTAGTCGACTTATCAAATTAATCGTGTGATTAATTTAATCGACTTAACAAATGAAACCCGCAGTAGAAGTTGAGATCCGAAATCCGAATTGACTCTCCTGAGATCGAGCCGGAGCCGGAGCCAGAGACAGAGCGGAGTGCGCGCGCGCGTGTGATCCTCCATTCCTCCTCTCTATTATTGCTACAAGAGCTTGGGGGTGTGAACTCATATATAAGCCCTCAAAAGTTTAGAGATACTAGGTATGGTACTAAACTTCCACCCAAACATTTCCATGTTTTAAATTTGGGAATTCCCAACTTTCCCTCCAAGCCATTTGGTTTCCCAATTGAAATCAAATTAACTTCAATTGTAAGTATATAGACTTTCCAATTAAAAGTCTAATTACAATTATAAATACAACATGAAGTGCTGAAGTGACTCCTTGTGCGAGCTAATGATCAATCCCTGGAAGCAAGAAAAAAACATCAACCCTATCTGTGGAATATTGAAAAGAAGTCTCTACTGAAGAAACTATCGCGGTACTTTCGAATCCACAAGCCAGATTTTCTGTCGCGTCTCTTCTATAGGTGCCTTAGTATGTGGATCCAAAAGCCTGATTAAAATAATTGACACAAAAAAATATACTTTAACTGATAATATAAACATAGAACATTTTAGACCACCTGCTTGGACAATTCGAGTGCAATAAGCTTAGCTATACATGTACCAACCAGCAAAGAAGCAAAGGAGGGATCAAACATGAGAAAATAACATAAACATATAATCATAAAAATTTCAAATACTGATCCTTTTCCCGCTCCAACTGGGGTTTTATTTATACACAAAAAAGGAAAAATTCGTGAAAAAAAAGATGTATCTAAAAATATCACTTCGCCTGCTCCAAGGAACAAGGAAGTGTGCTCGGCTACAGATCTACCAACCAACTTCAGTGCAGCAACTACTCCTGCAAGAACAATAGAAGCAGTCCCCTGAAACAAAAAAATGAAAATCAAAGGATATAAAGACCGCATAAAATTGACAGAAAAAAGACTACAAACTTACTTGAATGTCATCATTAAAGACCAGGTGTGTCTAACTGTGTTTAAAAAGCAGTTCAAACGCATTGTGGTTTGCAAAGTCTTCAAACTATATAAAAAATGTAAAAAAAGAAAATGTAAGTTGATGATATAATGACAATTTCTTCGGTTCTATCTTCCTGTTGTTGGATATTTTTTGGGAACAAAATTTTATAGATGGTAGTGCTGGCCTGTATAAGGATTCTTTCGCCATAGTTTTGCTTGACTGCGGTCATAAATTCATGGAGCAGATCCTCATAGTCCTGGGATTATGAGACATGTCAGGTTCGTGTAGATTTATTAAATATCAGGACAAGATCATATCTTTTGGTACCTTTCCGGTTGCTCTTTTCTGCTTCAGGCCAATACAGAAATCATCATTTAGTAGTTGCTCGTTGTTTGTTCCAACATCTATTGTTATAGGCAAACACTACAAGCAAGTATCCAGAATCCCAGATTATTATTTTTATTATTCCTTTTCTTTTTTGTATTTCCATTATTGATTAATTAGGAATCCTCCACTTATAAAAGGTTGGGAATCCAGTATCTTGGGAATTCAGTATATGTGCTTCTACATGTAAGGTTCGGGCCTTTTTGCAACGGTGACTGTTGACTAATGAGATTGGGTTTTCACTGATCGTCATTAGACTTCCTAATCCTCTTTATATAACAAGAGGATTAGGGTTAGGGTTTACAGGAAGGGGACCGTTACAGACAAATACCAAAAATACCCTCTACAAGTATACTTATTTTCAACACTTCCCTTTAAGCTGGAGCATATAAATCATACATGCTCAGCTTGTGACGGCATTTCTCGAACTGGATGTGTGCGAGCGGCTTTGTAAATATATCTGCAACTTGTTCTATAGATCGAACGCCTTGTGTTCATAATAGCCCTTTTTGTATGAGATCTCTTTGTGTAATGACAATCAAATTTTCACATGTTTTATTCGTTCATGAAACATGGGATTTTTTTGTAATGTACGTTGCTGCTTGATTATCACATCTTAGTTCCATGATATCCTTAGACCTGACAAGAAGGTCAGCCAGTACGGACTTGACCCACATGAGTTCAGCGGCTGCTTGTGCCATGGCTCTATATTCGCGTTCAGCACTTGACTATAACACCACTGCTTGCTTCTTGCTTTTCCATGTGATTAGGTTCCTTCTCAGATATGTTCAAAAGCCTGTGATAGATTTTCTATCTCGCAAGCATCCTCCGTAGTCTGCATCAGAGTAAGCCACAAGGTTGAGGTTGTCATCCTTGCCAAATAATAGTCCTTTCTCAGGGGAATGCTTGATGCATCAAAGGACCATCATGAAGACATCAACGTGAGCTAGAGTAGGAGAGTCCATAAACTAACTTAGTATTTCTACGGCCAGAGAAATATCTGGACGAGTAATAGCGAGATAAAGTAGTTTGCCTACTAGGCGTCTGTATCTGCCAGCATCTTCTATTGCTCCATCCTCGAAGATTCATCCTTTAGGATCCATAGTATTATGCGTTGGTTTACAACCAAGCATCTCTGTTTCTGTCAGCATATCAATGGTATATTTTTGTTGAGACAACCAACCTATGCCTTGATCTGGCTATCTCAATCCCCAAAAAATATTGCAACGGCCTCAAATCCTTAATCACGAATTGTTCTGCAAGGTGTCTTTTTACTCTGGCAATCTCTTCATAATCATCTCCTGTAAGGGTGGTGTCACCAACGTACACAAGCATTGCTACTGTGCCCTTCAAGCTCTTTTTTATGAATAAGGAGTGATCAGATGGCGATCTTGTGAATCCATTCACTTGTAATGCTTCATACAGCTTGCGAAACCAGGCTCGAGGACTTTATTTCAAACCATAGATTGCCTTGCGTAAAAGGCATATCTTCTGACACTCCCCTTTTCTCTCAATTCCAGTTGGTTGTTGCATATAGACAACCTCACGAAGGTCACCATACATGAAGGCATTTTTGACATCTAGTTGATGTAATTGCCAATCCAGCTGAACCGTGATATCAAGGAGAATTCGTACCATCGACAGACGAGCAATAGGCGAAAATGTATCAAAGAAGTCGATGCCATAGGTTTGCATAGACCCTTTAGCAACCAAGCGAGCCTTGTAGCGTATAATAGAGTCGTCTTGGTTGTACTTCACTGTGAAAACCCATTTGGAGCCGACTATTTGACTATATGCTGAAGAGTTCACCGGTGTCCAAGTATTTCTGGACTTAAGAGCTGACATTTCCTCCTTCATTACTTGGTACCAGTGTGGATTTGTCAGGGCATCAATGTGGTTCTTCGGGATGACCATGTTCGAGACAGACTGTGCAAATCCATTGTAAGCAAGAGTAAGCTTGTACAGGGACATTGTGGCAGAGATTGGATGGTTGTACGATAGACAGACGGACATTGTCGAGTTGTGAGACATTGAACAATCGGAAGATCCGTTGGGTGATTTGCAGTGACATCGGATTCCAAGTTCTGAGGTGGGGATCATACCTGAGGAGGTGGCACAGGCTCAGAAGGGGAAGTGGGGGTCGTTGTGGAGTTGGAATAGGTAAGGGAAAGGTGGGAGCCCTTATTGAGATATTTGGTGGGGTGACATGGGTGGTAGATACAGAGAAGTAGGGAATTGACTCGAAGAAAGTGACATCCAAGCTTACATAGTGTTTACGTAATCATGGATCAAAACATATGTATCCCTTCTTGATTTGTAGCACATCCTTAGAAGACACATTTGATGGCTCGTGCAACAAGCTTATCTCTGCAGGTGCAGGTAGATGAACAAACGTCGTACACCCAAAAACCCTTGGATGCACAGGATAGATAGGTTTGCCAGGAAAAAGAATCTCAATAGGAATTTATTCATGTAGAGTTGTAGACATCATTCTATTAATAAGGAATGTAGCTGCTAGGACTGCATCATCCCAATAGAGTGATGGGACATTATAAATAAGAAATAATGTGCACGCGGTATCAAGAATATGGCGATGTTTATGTTCAATGACACCGTTTTGTTGGGACGTTTGAGGACACGTGCTTTGGTGCACAATACGTTAATTAGAGAGAAAGGTTTGTAGGTCATGAGACAAGAACTTTTGTCCATTATCGGATCGAAAGGTTTTGATTGTAGGCCCGAATTGAGTTTTCATTTCAGTGACGTATCGAGTAATGAAACTACCAGCATCAAATTTATTTGAAGAGAAATATCCATGCTACCTGAGAAAATTCATCAATAAGGACAAGATAATAACGATGATCCAGGCGGTCAGGATACCGACTAAGGCCCCGAATATCCATGTGAACTAGATCAAAAATATCAGTATAATGCTGATGATGAATTTGTGATTCATCACTCTAAAATTTGAAAATAGAGCTTTGTTCCTGAGTAATTAGTTGTATTTCATCACTTATATTTTATAATTAGCATTCATGCATGTGTAAATAATATCTGTATTTGAGCATTCATATTTGCATTAAATAAGAAGCCAAAAATCACTTGTACATATTCACATGTATATAGGTAAATTCACATATTTGTATCTATTTTATACTAACTCTAAACTCAATAAAATCAATTCTATAATGTATATATTACTAACACTAATACAGAAAAAATGTTAAAAAATACTAACTTGTAAAATTGACCAATAAAATCCAAATCCAAGTTTAAGACTATGAACATTAAAATATGCATATCTCTCCCGTACAGTGTCTGATTTAGGTCTACTCACTTTTAAAGAAATATACATTCAAAAATCTTCAAAACAAGTCCAATTTCATAGAAATCCGATATCGTATGTGAAACTTGGGTTTGGGCCCCTATTGTATATTGTACATATTGACCAAAATACCCTTTATTTTATCCTTTTATTTTCTTACTTATTAAAATCCCAAAAAAAAATATTAAGTTGTAAATATTCCTTTCAGATCTTCTCTAACTTTATTTTGATTTTTATCTTATTTAAAAATGATAAAAAAATTACAAAGGACAAAAATACGGTATTTTATACCTATAAGGCACCACCCAAAAATACATTTTGTACATATGACTTCTTTTGATTTTTGATCCTTCACAAAAGTTGTAGATCTCGTCGAGACGAGCAACTTTTGTGTTGACCGCTTTTTTATTTGACTTTTTATTTCTTTTTTTATTTTCTTTATATTTAGTTTTTGATTTTACCAGGTGCGAAACGTGGCAGCTCCTGGAGCCGCCATGTGTTACCCTATTTTTTTATTTATTAATATCCTATTTTATTTTATTTTATTTATTAGTTATTTTATTTATTATTTATTTTATTTATTATTTATTTTATTTATTATTTATTTTATTTATTATTTATTTTATTTATTATTTATATTTATTTATTTTATTTATTTATTTATTTTCTTTTATTTATTTTCCTTTTAATCATTTTTAGTGGCCTACTTATTTTACTTTACTTATTATATTTTATTTTTTATTTTTTCTCCCTTTTACTTCTTCTTTACTTGTTCCCTACTCCAAGTCTCCACCTCCTCCATCTTCTCCACTTCTTTTCTAACTCCCTCCTCCTCCTCTTTATTCTCCTCTCCTCCCTCATTTTTCTTCATCGGTCATTTCGAGAGAAGTGAGGTCGAGCCCCTTTAACCATCAGGTGACAGTTGTTGGAGACGAGTTGAGCGACGAGAACCTCAAGGAGAGATCTGGTGGTCCGCACCACCATCACGAGTTTCTTCAAAGCTCGTCTGACTTCTTTGCTCTGATTTCTCCTGGAGCTGATCGAGGCGAGGATCGGAGTCCAGCATAGCTGCTCCGCACCATCGGTAAAATCTCATGTGAGTATCTTAATCCTTTTCCTCATTTTTTATTTTATCTAACATTTATTTTTCTTGTTGTTCCACACCACATCAAAACAAACATTCCATAATCACAATCATCATCATCATCACGCGCACATCACCTAATAATCATCATTTTTATTTTTATTTTTTTATATCATCATATCATCACCTTCACCAAATCACCACATTTCCACCTTTCCATTTTATTTCTACATTTTCCCTATTTTTTCCTGTTTAAAAAATTAAAAATTAAAAAAACAAAAAAAAACACAAAGCAGACGTCTTTGCATGCCCCTGGCCACGCGACACCCTGCCAGCCGTCGCGCCTTCCAGCAGCTCCCCTGGCCAGCGATCTCCACCTCGCCACGGTCGTCCCCTAGCTGTCACCCTCCGGCCACCACCCTCGACATCCCCCTTCCTCCTGTGCGCGGTGCTCTACTCCTGGCCGCGCGCCCTTCGCCCTCGACCTGCGGCCGTTAGCCAGGTCGCCTGCCCCTAGCGCCCACCTCCCCGGCAGGCGCAGCCACTTGCTGCCCCCGTGTAGACCTGCACGCACGCACGCCCATCTCCTGGATCTTCAGTTCGGCCTCTACTGTTGGCCTCAGCAGCAGGTCGTTGCCCCAGCCGTCCGCGTGCCAGGCCGCAACTCCTGCCTAGACCGCCAGCTCGCCCGCGCTCCATGCACCACCGCACATCAGCAGCCAGCCACAAGCGCTGACCCCCTGAAGCGTTTGTTAATTTGACTCCATTTGTTATTTTATTTGATTTTACTTGATTTTTATTTGTTCTATTTTTTATTGGGTCGCATGGCTCATTCTGATGAAGCCATGTAACATGTCCCATATATCAAAACACCCTTCTTCTGGGTCATCTGATCTCTTGATCAAGCAGTCCAGGTCCCTTCATCTCTGCCCGTGTCTGGGCTGCTTGGTCATTTGATCAAGTGGCTATGGTCCATCAACCTGTGCCTCAGTGGCCATTGGATCAAGCAGTCCAAGGGTCACGAGTCATCATCAACATCTGGGTGGTTACCCTCCAGGTCACGCATTTTTTTATCGATGGCTTTTCTCCACGTTTCTCCCGTCATTCCACGTGTCATCTTGGCATGATTTCGGTGACAAATGAAAGCTCTATTGTTCATTATCTTCATCAAACCTCCATCTCCATCATTTCTCTCACGTGAGCCAACTTCTCGGGGATTGACACTTCTCAGTTCAACCGTTTGTTCCTCGAAAAAAAATCATCCTCTCCTCCTCCATTCACCGCTATCCGCCTTTATGTGAGGTTTTATCCTAGAATCTCCTCTCCTCCAGTGACAGTGTGAGGAAGAGTTGAGAGGTCACGATGGTTTGAGCCTTCAGTGAGATCCATGGCCTTCAGATTGTGAAGCAACGACCGCCATTGCTACTCGATATTTGCACCTTCTCCAAGTGCATCAAGCATCGACCTTCGAAGCCTAAGCCGCTAGCTTCATCCCAAGGCCAAGATTCATTGTGGCCTTCTTCTCCATCTTCCAAGATAAATCCTATATTTACCCCCTTTGTGTTTTCTTCCATTTATGCACATGCACACACGTACCTTCATGATCATATGAGTGTTCCTCCACCTTTTACGTTCACTCCTCATCTTCTCCAACACCGTTAATTTTACCCTCCTTTTATCCATAATCTCCTCTACCTTGATGATGAATCTCGTATTCATAATGCTAAAGTTGGTCAATTAGGTTATGTTCCCTATAATTCATTTGCATTTAATCATTAATATTACATCATTAGCATTCATACATGTGTAAATAATATTTGCATTTCATCATGCATTATTGCATCAAAAATCCAAGTGTAAATAAGCATGAAAAGCTGCTAACTTTAATATTTTTAATTAATTTGTCCTAACTCCGATTGACCCCAAATCACCTCCATTGTATAGATATTACTAACAAGAATAAACAAAAAAATACAAAAAAATTACTAACTCAAATAAGTGTCGAATAATCCCAAAGTCTAATTTCACATCTGACGGACTAAAACATGCATATCTCCCTCATACAGTGTTCGATTTTGGTCTACTCACTTTTAAAGTATTCCATTTTTAAATACCTTCAAAACCAGACCAACTTCATAA
The DNA here is from genome assembly GCA_037367405.1 of Ottelia alismoides. Classification (NCBI taxonomy): domain Eukaryota; kingdom Viridiplantae; phylum Streptophyta; class Magnoliopsida; order Alismatales; family Hydrocharitaceae; genus Ottelia; species Ottelia alismoides. Next base: position 118,244 of record JAZKJV010006625.1, read on the forward strand.
AATTCAGGGCTCATGTGTGAAAGTTGAGGTTTGGGCCTCTTTTGCGCATTTTAAATTTTTGTTATTTTTGACCTGAGTTTTTATGTACATCATTAACCCTTTTAAGTTATTCCTTCTTCATTTGTGTTTGTTGATAAAAGTTTTATTGAACAACGTAAAAATCCAAATCTAGATTAAAACTGAAATCAAAGAAACTGATCGTGTCCAAGTGTCTGTTGTGAGTCTGTACAAAAGTTACGTGTTTCATACTTCTATTTTATTTCTGTATTTCTTTATTTATTAAAAATCCAAAAAATAGATTAGTATGTAATTAATTTTCTTGTATTTTATCATATTTTTTACCCTCCTTTAAAACTACCGAAAAAATTGCAAAACTCCAAAAGTTGGTTTCCTATAACACTTGGAGACCACCAAAAATACTACTTCGTACAATTGACCTTTTTTGCTCCTGATTCCTTCGTAAAGTTGTAGATCTCATCGAGGTGAACAACTTTCATGAAGGAAATTTTTCGATCTGAGATCTTCTTTTATATGTTTTCTAATTTTCTTTATCATTTTAATTTTGAAGTTTTTTTGGGTGACATGTGGCAACCCATGGGCGTGCCACGTGGCACCCCTTCCTCTCTCTTCCCCTGCCTGGTCACATGCTCGGCACGTGACCCCCTATAGCCTCACCACCTTTGCCCACACGTGTCGCACGTGCCGCCTTCTTCCCCAAGCACGCACGCGTGCGGCACGTGACCCCACCCATTCCCCCTGCCCAGCAGTGCCAATACGCAACGGTCGCCCCAGCACCTTCCACCTCCGCCGGTCGTTGCACATCCCCCTTGCATGTAGCACCGTCGCCTCGTAACATCTCCTCCTCCTCCGATATAAACCCATCATCGTCGGCCATCTCATGTATCCACCCTTTAGGAAAGAGGAAGCCTAGCTCAGAGCTCCCACCTGTGATAGACGTGGAGTTGACTCCTCGTAGACGACGGTGACCTCCTCTTTTGTGGCGAGATCCAAGGTCTCCCCTGACCTTGTTGCAGCTGCTCCTTGCAGTCGTTGAGCTCAGGTTGGTCTAACCTTCGAGCAACGATCGGAATAGAGCATCGTTCACTCCATTCTCAGGCATTCATTCACTCCATCCCCTGGTAAACCCCAATTTCTTCTTCCTCATCCCTATTTCTTGTTCTTGCTTTACTTTTGCCCTTTTATTTCTCTGCTATTGTAGTCTTCCCATTTCTTTCCTTAATTTTCTCTGTCACTTAATCCAAATCTACACCACCCGATCTCTGAATGTCACCTTCACACCTTGGTCTCTCCGCTTCTTTTCTATCCCAACACGATCTTCCCCTCTGACCACAATCAGTGGTCGGAGCCGAAGCTCCCTCCATTTGCTCACATCAGAGCTACCCATTCCCCCTTCCTATCTTGTTGATTAGACCTCCGAGCTTGGAGCTCGAAAGTGCCCTCCTGTCTGATTACTTGCTTATGTAACTGGAGGGCAATCAATCCCTGGAACCACTAACTGGAGCACTTGAATATCTGACATTCAGAAGGGTAACTTAAGGTGAGGAAATGATGTTATTTTCTATGGTTGGAATGGAAATCATGTTGTGTTAAAACCCATGGATCATGTGCTTTAACTTGATGCAAATATGCTATTCTATCTGTATCTAATTTAAAACTTCAAATCTCCTAGGTAATAACTTTAATTTGTGGCTAGAATCTGTTGCTTAACTATCAAAATATTAGAGTTAAATCATCCTTACGTGAGTGGACATTTATCACATGATAGGCGTATATAAATCATGTATTCGAGCCATTGACGTTCATAAGGATTGATATTCAAGTGAGCTTTTCGGTGTTGAGCAGTAATACCAAAATCTGTGTGTATGTTCTGTTCACTCTCTGCTATTCAATCATGCATAATAACTGGAGTAATCCACTGATATTTCTATTGTTATTATTAGATATATTACCGTGAATTTGAATTATGGGACAGAGCATCCTCAGACCCTGTATTGGACATTGAAAACATGACTTTAAAGAATTAATTATTATTTTACACGTTGAGATTGACATAGGATGTTATTATGGGTTATCTAATGTAAACAATCTGTATTCACTTGGGTCTGAATGTTTCTTGAGCTTTGTATTTTCATTGCATAAATAAAGTCAACATCAATTTCATGTACATTTCCAACCATTGAACCATTCTCACTTATGAAACAGATACAGGAAACAAATGCCTGTTAACATCGTGAATCAAGTATCACTGCATCCATTTTTTCTGTTTGAAATTACGACATGTTCCACATTCAACCGGACCCGATTCTAGAGGAATCGAGGTAATTTTAACTTGCAGGACATTGAGGGAAAAGGAATGGAAAAGCAGAAGCTGCACAACTTATGGATACCAATCAATTACACCGTAGGTACGAGTAGCTGTCACTTTGGACTGAACCTAAACGACTTCAATCCGGCAGTCTGTGAAGCTCATTTCCTCGACCGTTGATACCCCTCTACGCATCATCAGTGCCGCCCCTTTGATCTACACAGTTGAAGCATCTTCCGTCGTCACATCTCGAGCCCAGAAACATCACCAACGGAGGGCTAATTTCATATAAGGCCCTTTGGATTTTGATATTCAAAGATAAGTCCTATAGGGACTGTTTTGCGAGGAAAACTCCTATTTTGACTATATTTTAGTCCCTGAAGTTTATTTTAGTATATCTTTCTCATACAAACTCCATTTTTAGCATATAATATGTCATTTTGAAGCTCTTTTCATGCTCTTTCATATTATACAACTTGTGGACAAATCTGAATAAATTCATTATCGATTATTAATTAATTTGATCTTTGAAATTCGACTTATCTACGCTCTGCTATTGAGAAAATCGTTGATCTTTATGCAGGGACTCAACTGAAAATATTTTACAAGATTAATATTCTTTCAGAGACTGGAAATCATTATTTGCATAATCTAATATGTGCAGGAGCTCATCCAAGGAAAAAAAAGTTATTGATAATTCTTTGAGGATTGAATCATAAGGACTATTAATGATTTATTTCACAGGAGTGAATTGATTGATTAATTTTATAGCATGCAGTCTGGATTTCATTGCTAAATATTTCTCAAAATTATCCTTTTGATATGTGATTTCATCTCGAGGACATTGATTATTCTGTTTTGAATTAAAGATCATAAATCACAAATCATGTGCTTAATCATCTGCTCTGTTTATTTTTCTTCACATTGCATCATCATCATCTCATTTGCATTATCATATTTTTCTCTCTGTTTTCTGACATAGACATTAATCGAGCATTTAATTAATTATGTAAATTAATTTAAAACCACGCAACTAAAAATCACCGTTCCCTGTGTTCGACCTTGGTAGACTTGCCAAGTATAAATACTCCACAATATTTGAAGATTGTGGTTTTTGCTGAATGGTTTTTCGCCTCCTATACTACGATTTATTATTATTAAAGAGGCGATTTTCGAGTTCATCAAATGGCGTCGTTGCCGGGGAATGACGAATTTTTAGTGTTTTAAATTATTTTTTTAATTAATTTTTGTGAAACTAATTTTTGTGTCATTGTTTTCTCTTTAATTGCATTTTATTTTATGCATTTCATCTTACATTTTTTCTCTTGCTACATAACTAACCGCATCGTCTCTCTTGCTACATATACTAACCTTCATGATCATCAGAGTGTTCGTCTACCTTTTACGTTCACTCTTCATCTTCTCCAAAACCGTTTATTTTACCCTCCTTTTCTCCATAATCTCTTATGCCTTGACTAAGGTCATCACCTTGCATGTGTGAAGACCCATTTAGGGCTCCATTCAGACCACCCTATACAACCCTCCATTCGCCCTAATTTTCTCCCATATCAATCCCTATTGCTTCGACTAGTACCCTAACATCTACAAGTGTGGATACCTCTTCAATGGTTTGAATTTTTAAAAGCCTCCATTCATCTTCTCCGCCTCTGATAGCCTGACCTTGACTTGATGCACTAGATGGCCTTGTCTCTTCCCCAACTCTCCATCGACTTTGCTAGGTAGTCAGATTCCTTCCTTGATCCTCAGCTACGTCATAGGAGCATGTCAGAGGAGTAATGCACTCACCAGAGCACAGCCATCTCCACCATTCACAGAGGAGGAGAAGGCCCTCTCAAGCTACAGTTAATGTCTTATCATCTTGATCCAACGACCTTGATCTAATACTGTACCACTCTCCAAGCCACACAACTTCTAGTGGATGATGAATCTCATATTCAACATGCTAAGATTGGTCAATTAGGCTCAGTTTCCCAAAATACATATGCACTTAATCATTAATATCGCATCATTAGCATTCATACATGTGAAAATTATAGCTGCATTTCATCATGCATAATTGCATAAAATAAGGAACCAAAAATCCAAGTGTAAATTGACCTAAAAAGCTGCTGAATTCTCCTATTTATATTTAATTCATCCTAACTCTGATTAACCCGAAACAACTTCCATTGTGTAGATATAACTAACAAGAATAAAGGGAAAATAAAAAAATACTAACTCAAATAAGTGACGGATAAACCCAAAATCTAATTTCACATCAGACTTACTAAAACACGCATATCTCCCTCATACAGTATCCAATTTTGGTTTACTCACTTTTTAAAGCACACCATTTTCAAATACATAAAAATAAGAGTAATTTCATAAAATTCAGAGCTCATATGTGAAAGTTGGGCTTTGGGCCTCTTTTGAGCATTTTATCTTTTTGTGATTTTTACTCTGAGTTTTTATGTACATAATCAACAAATTTTATCTTATTTCTTTTTATTTGTGTTCTTTGGGGAAAGTTTTATCATGTGCGATAAAAATTCAAATCCAAATCAAGACTAAAATCAAAAAAACTGACTATGTCCAAGTAACCTCTGTGAGCCTGTACAAAAATCTCTTATTTCGTACTTCTATTTTATTTCCCTATTTTCTTATTTATTAAAAATCTAAAAAATTATATTAATATGTAATTAAGTGTCTTTTATTTTATCATATTTTTTATAGATTTTTTATAGATTTTTTATCCTCTTTACAAAACCCCCAAAAATCGGTTTTCTATATGCATGGAAACCACTAAAAATCCTTTTGCACAGATGACTTCTTTTGCTCCTAGTTTCTCCATGAAAGTTTTAAATCTCATCAAGACAAACATCGTTCGTGAAGAAAATTTTTCAATCTGAGGTCTCTTTCTATTTCTTTTCTAGTTTTCTTTCTCTTTTAAATTTTGAAATTTTTTTGGGGTGACGCGTAGTAGCCCCAGAGCATGCCACATGACACCCTTGCTTTCTCTCTCTCCTACCGCCCCCTGGTCACGTGCAGAGCACGCGACCCGATCCCTCTATCCCAAGACACGTGCTCCGCACGTGAACTGCCTGCCCTTTCATCCTTCTCTTATCATGTAAGGAGCACATGCTCCCCACCCCCTCCCTTTCCATCTGCAATGTCGGTCGCCCGCTCCTATGCTCGTAACTAGCGTACCTCCTTGCCTTTACCGTTACGGCCGTGCAACGACCGACTACCTCCTCATCGTAACACCTCTCCACCCTATCGCTTCCCCTTCTAGTTGTTATCACCCCCTCCTATAAAGCTCGATGATCACCTCCAAAACACCCATCCACCTCTTGCCAAACTTCACCTCTTCAGCTTGATACACCTCCTGGTGGCAACAGGTAGCAAGGACTTTTTGACGGCGATGACGAGAGGCAGAGTGAGGTGCGATCTTTGGCCCATGTCCACAGTCGACTAGTAGCTTCCACAAGTTGCGCGAGATCGTGCTCTCTTCTTGCTAGAGCTTTTGTAGCAACGGCCAAAGGAGGTCCTATTCCATTTCACCAGGCGAGACGCGACCTCCACACTCCACTTTCAGCCCCATGAACACCATCTTCCTTCCTCGACCACTTCGCCTTCTCCAGGTATGAACCTCGTTAACTCCAACACATGATCGCCCCATCTTCCTCCCTTGTCGCCTTCTTTTCCCTCTTCCAGAATCCCCCACCCCCAGCCCGCTAAGATCGGAGCTATGCTCCAGTTCCCACAAACCCGCATGGAGTCTTGTTCCCCCTATCATCTTCTATTTCAGCTAACCCCTGCAGGATTAGCCTAGTGACCGCACGAGTTCCTCCTGCCTTGCAAGGCCTCGACCCCTTCCACCTTGCGCACAGTGCGCCTTAGCCCCGTAGCTACTCACCACGCTCGTCACCTCCCTTGCTCTGTCGTGTGTCGACGAGCAAGGGACTCACGTCCACCTTCCATCGTTCTTGCCTCCTCCCGCACCCTTGCCACCGGGCAGAGCTCCACCCTCACGCAGCACCTGCAAAAATGTCGAGGAGAAGATATCGTTCAATCAAGAAGGGGCATGATCACAACCCTCCATCTTCGCCCAAATCTGGGCCCTCGGGTCTTCTCCAACCAACGGCCTAGAATTGCCTCTGAGCCAAGGATCCAAGTTATAGCTTCAGGTCTATCCGAGCACCCTCAATCCGCCACGTTGTCATCCATCCGAAGCTAAGCTCAGCCTCCCGAACCTTGTAAGGCACGTTACACACACGTGGTTAGGGGAGAATTGTGGTGGTGCCCCCATAACTCCAGCTAATTACGCAGTTGTCCCCGCCAACCGAAAGCATGTGCTGAGCACGTGCCATCTAGGCAATTTATGCCCTACCTCCTGTGTTTTCCGGAGATTACAAATATACCCTTGATAGGGGTAAATTACATAGAAGACTGAGGTGTCTTTGCATAATCACATATATGCCCTCCAAGGACTTAATTGAAAGGAAAATATTTATTTATTGTATTTTAGCCCATGTTGATTTATTTTATTATATCTTTTCCATTCGAACTCTGGTTTCTATGCATAATTTGTCACTTCAAACCTCATTCCATGCTCTTCAATTACAGATACCTTGAGAACAAATTAGAGCTTTTTTAATTGAATTATTATTTGAAGAAGAAGATGGTTATTTATTTATTTGATTTTGACTCAATTTCTTTGTGATCTTTATGGATAATTGATCTAACTTCTGCAGGAGCTTGAGTGAGAGAACTGCACCACAATAATTTCCTTATATTATTTGATTAATATTTTTGAGGAATTGTCATTCGTAGGGAAAGGAAGGCTATTAAAATAATTTCAATCTAGGGCTATATGCGTGAGCATGCATGCAAGTTTATTTTTAAACAAATATCTTTTTCCAATTTTTGTTTCAAGTCTACACAATTTCCAATTTGCGCACAAGTACCTAACCCAATAATGATCTCGGAAATAAGACTCATTAAATTCAGGACCTTCTCTCTTTTGATTTAGGTTCATCAGTCGCTTCGATAGTCATTTTGGCATTGACGATAATCCTCGGTAATATTGAGTCCAACCAACGAGACCATAGGAACTCGTTATCATTAATTTTTTGATGGGAGAAAAAAGGCTCTCTTGAGCAGTCCGTCTATATAAAGGATTGTACCTTTAGCCTTTGAACATACAACATACAACAGACACAACAAGAAGCATCAACATTCTTTTGTTCTCTACCTCCATCTGTTATCCACCACGTGTGTGTTCATTGCGAATTCACGAAGGTGAATTTTTGCTTTGTTTTTCTATGATGACGAGGGCCAATGGACGTTCAATGTTGTTCTCTTGCTAGCACCAGGAGGCAGCATCCAGTTGGGGGTGATTGAATCTGGGAGCCAGGCTGCCATCAAGCTCGTGCATAGGAGCGACGAAATCTGTCTTCACGACAGCGTCTTTCGACGTGCCTCCATTTCCTGGGCTGGATCTTTCAATCTGAAATTTCTTTGTTCTTATTTTGGTCATATTTGCTTGTCAATCTTAAAACAAAATATCCTTACAAATAATGCTAGAAAACCATAGTTTTTCCAATAGAAATATGGGTCCTTCTGACTGTATACAGATGAATGTGCAGTGATGCTCCTCATCATTGTCGCGAGAAAAGTATAAACAAAGAAAGTCAGCGAGCTTTCCCTACATTGCCCAAAGGGGTGCGCATGGTTCGAATATGTATGCCATTTTGGTTTCTAATATGTGTTAAAATCATGTTCCATTTTGGTGTTTTTACGCTTATGCCTCTCTGAGACTTATCAAATACACTTATGCCTCTATTTTTTTGCAATAACACGCGTACTCCTATTTTTTAAAGCTATTAGCCGTTATGCCCAGTGGGTTAGTTGTCGTCCATTCTATTCCCCAACTGACAGTTACTTATGAGAAAGTATCATTTCCATAAAAAGGGAGAGTTACAGATGTAACTGGACATGTTTCTCTTGCTATCTCCTTTCACCATTATCTCCAAGGAGGATCTTGAGGCGGCCTCGATGGTGATGGACATGGTAGATAAGAAGGATTTGAAGCACATTGGGGAAGAGGGTCGGTTTTGTTTGCTTGACAAAGGTAGTCAACGATAGAGTCGTGAGCTTGGAGTGGATCGATGAAAGGGATTGGGTGGTGACAGTGATCGGGCGCAAAGGTATCGATGCCCACCAAGCGGAGGGGGCAGATATTTCATCGATAACTTCTGATGGTGATGATGTTGTTCTTGATGTTGGTGATGTTCCCAGTCTTCAACCTTGTGGCGACGATCAAATAGGGGTAAAGGATCTTGCTACACCACACGAAGTGGATACGGAGGGCGGGCATGGTGAAGCTTATGTACGGTAGTGATGACTTTGCTTCTCCCTTGGTGTTGTTTCCCGGGGAAGTGGTTACCAACACTTGCTGATGTTCGCAAGTTCCTCTCCCCTCTCCTTTTGTAGAACGAAGGTCCCATTGCCATTGTAGATAGAGTGCTGATTTGATGAAGGTCTCCGCGTGCAATGAAGGCAAATGATGGTTGCTAAGGCTAGGAGTGAAGATGTAAGAGGGAAAGGGTATGTGGTCAAAATTCCCAGGCAAAATTTCAATAAGTTTTTTTTCGTTAACCACACCATAGTTTGTGTGAACATGGTTCGGTTCATTTAGTAGACGGTCAAGCTAATGTCGGGGGAAGAGCTGTTAACAGTGCAGGATGTAGGGGCACAATATCCGTCACAAGTATTATTGCAAAAAAATATTAGGGGCTTAGTCTAGACCTTAATCGACTTAATTTCAGAGAAATCTGTTAAGGACTGGAATTGAAACGCTTCAGGTCACTTTGACTTATTTTTTTAGGTTTTATGAGGTTGTGTTCATGAGTCGATTAAAGTGTCTAATTAGAACCTTTCATGCCATCCGTCACAAGTATTATTGCAAAAAAACATTAGGGTCATGTATTTGTGGAAACTCAGAGGGGCAAAGTGTAAAAATCCATTCTCTTTGTATAACTAGAAGACTCGTACCTGCTGAAGGTAGAATCCCAATTATAATTCCGCTTCAAAGGTTTCACGTTCCAGCATGACGAGAGATTCTTGTCTTTCTGTCCATCTGGAAGGTGTTGGGTTGATGCCGATCCATCAACTAATTCCAGTCGCCATCATCATACGGTATACTCCCAATCGTGACTGTCCAACCGATGACTCCGAAGACGGGTCTGGTCGGTCATCAACAAAGAGACCAAACAACTAAGAAGCCTCGATGTTCTGATTACTGCCACAAGGAATCTCACAGCCAATCGGATTCCATCTGCTGACTCTGCCAACACTGGCTGTGTGGGTTTCCGTTATCCGAGCGGATCCTCTGTTGTGCAGCAGGGATCTGTTGTAAATCGGGAGTGTGTCCGAGCTGCTCGAGCTGCACAGCAGAGGATCCACTCCCTTCTGGTATGTGCTGATTAACTTGGTTTTCTTTTGTTTTACACACCATTCCCCTTCCTTGGTCATCGACGACAGTGATCATTTTCTAAAACATTCCATCCGGACTTCCGTCGAGGGCTTCTCCATCCGCGACTTGTCGAAGTCCCATCTTACTTTCGAACTCTCCTGTTTGTTATGATAAGATATCGAACAATCTTCAGGAGAGTGATGCATGTAATTATTAGCCGGAGAATATCGAGGTGGGAAGTAGAAGAGGAGATAAACTTAACTTGGAATAGCTTGGACATGCTAGGTGCATGTTTGATCCATTAGCTCCATAGAAAGCCTTCTTTCTTCCAAGTTTGGACTTTTTCTTTATTTCATCGAAGAGTCGGAAGTCCTCATTAGTAGCGCAGATCCTCTGCAGTACTGTAGAGGCCGGTTGTAAAGGAAGGTGCGACGTGAACCGTTCGATCAAGATCGAGCTGTTCACACAGTAAGGATTGAAAAAAACCCTAGCCGGCCTCTGCAGTACTGCAGAGGAATCGTGCCCCCTCGTTAGAGCTAAAAAAGGAGTATATGCATTAAAACGGCCATTTGATAGGATAAACTATGGAGGGATAGCATAGACAGGAGAGCGGTCACCCTCGATCGTCATTTATCCCTATAGATCTTGTTCGTCCAAAGACATCCATCTTCCTCATGGGAGCATGCCAAGTCCTCGCTCTCGCATATATCATGGTTTACACACACAGAGGGAAGAGGAAGCACCATGTTCACCCAATGCCTCCACCACCATCGATAGTTCCATATCGGAAATCTCAACCTGGCCATCGAATTGGGTTGTCCCTTGGTTCCCCTTCGGCATGGACATCCCATATGTTATGTATGATTCTGTTTCGCTTTATCAATAGTTTTTTTTTTAAAATAATACAATTCACCAGAGCATTTTTAATCATCTATATATGCTTTAATGGACTTGGCCGCACCTATGCTAAATTTCAATCATCTATATGTTTTGATTAATTTGGCCCCATCTATACAAAAGTCATGAATCCGCCCATGTCTATCCTCTCTAGAGGAAATAAAGGAACAAGTACGATTTATCCTTTGTTCTTGTAGATCCCATAATGATGTGATCACCTTATCCAGAGATTGCTTATTCCGATATAAAACCCATATATTATATGATGAGAGTACATCATCCATACATCACCTTGTAGATATTCGTTTATTAGATAATCAAATTCAATAAATTCTTTAGTTTGATATTGCGGCTATGCGTTTAATCTTTTTTTTCAAGAAAACCATGCATCCCTATCTTACCCGAGAGTTTATATCTACGTATACATGAACTCTAAATTTGAAATGTATACTTATAGCTATACATATACACTGAGGTGCCCATTGGGTTATTAGTTAACTAACATACATATCGGATATGAAATAAAATGGACAAAATAAATCGGAATATAATTTTATATTATTAATATCTGGATACTGTCTTATCACACACAGGGTATGACTAACATCATATAATCGTCTATAGGTCCTAACAGCTTCATTTTAATTCCTTATTGTCAGCATTCAAACGTGATAGATAAATATTCTTTTCAATGGTATCCTTATAACACCATCTTCTAGTCCTGGTTAATGGTGATTTATTAACTATTTAACTAGAGAAATCAAATGAAATGTCGCGAACAGGTCCGTCGTCTTCCTCCAACCTCATTATGTAACACTCCAACCCTAAACATAGTGTCATACCTAAAACTTACGAAGTGTGGGTGTGGTTTATAAGTGATGGGGATTACTACTTGACAACTTGAGCTTAAGCATTTTGGGTGGTTGTCATCGGGTCCAATTGGGCCCGAACTCAACAAGTTATCATGACCAGTTTTCCTCGATAACGGACCGGGGACCTAAGCCCGAGACGTTACAAATGGTATCAGAGTCAAATTCTCTCTGATAGTGAAAAGGGCTACCCGAGAGGTGGAGCCGCCCCTATAAAGAGGTTGAAGGAAATGGCTACCCGGAGTGTGCAGCCGCCGCTATTATTGGGAATAAGTGATGGGTCATGTCGCAACGAGGACGTTGCGAATATAAGTGGGGGAGGTTGTAACACCCCAACCATACCTAAAACTCACGAAGTGTGGGTGTAGTTTATAAGTGATGGGGATTACTACTTGACAACTTGGGCTTAAGCATTTTGGGTAGTTGTCATCGGGTCCAATTGAGTCCGAACTCAACAAGTTGTCAGGGCAAGTTTTCCTCGATAATGGACCGGGGACCTAAGCCTAAGACGTTACACATTACTTCATTTTCTTCGTCTTTCTCTGCGGCTTCATGGTTGTCTTCTTCTTTCTCCGCATCTCCATGGTTGTCTCCTTGCTCTCATTAGCAGGAGTATAATAGAAGATATGGTATCAAGAGGGTTCTTTAATAACTCACTCGGTCATAATAGTTAAACTTTGTAACTATAGAATATCCCTTAATTAATTTGTGCAGGTGTGTTAGGACGCTTAGTCAATGGAGATTGACGTCTACTATAGAAAAATTGCACGTCTTAATGACCTTACTAGTATTATGAGATGGATCATAAAGAGACGGACGTCCCGTGAGATTAATAAGACCTGCCATGAAGGATATACTCCATGTACGTAAGAAGAAGACCCGCTCAGATTCTTTCTAATTTTCTATCAATATCTTCGTCTCATTTGCACATTTATCCCCCAATCAAAGGCAAATTCTTAACTTAGTCCTTGAGCGATGTGTATGTTTGACCACTCCACTCTAACAAGTGCTATTCTTTCTCACTTGAAAAATGCTAACCATGAAAATGAGATCAAAAATCTTCATCTCATGTTGCTCTCGAGCTTTCAATTGATTTGCAGGCACAATAGACGTGATTCAATCATGTAATCAACAGATTGACATTAACTGAGAGTGGAGATGGATGGACCAAGCCTAACTTTTTTGTCTAACTTCGGAAACCGAATCGAAACACGATACCAACTCGAGGTCCGTCTTTGCAATACCCAATAAAAATTAACAACAAAAGGAAATAGGAAAAAGGAGAAGGAACCCAAAGGCGACGCCGACACTCTCCATCAGCACCGCAAAGATCCCATCGGACGGACCACCTCCATCCGAAACGCCGTTACGCGGAAGCTCCCACCTTCCACTTTCCCGTTCCCACTCCCCGTGTTTGGCACTCCACCAATACCAATATAAGAGCAACGGATCCCTCCTTCCTCCCTCCCTCAGATCCACGCCGTTACCGCCAGATCTGATGGATCTCCTCCTCCGCAGATGGGTCTTGCTCTTCTTCTTCCTCGTGCTTTCCACCTCCGCCGGCCATGGCTACTACCTCCCCGGCAGCTACCCGCACAAGCACGCCGTCGGCGACGCCCTGGTGGTGAAGGTGAACTCCCTGACGTCCATTGAGACGGAGATCCCCTACGACTACTACAGCCTCCCCCTCTGCCGCCCCGAGGGCGGCATCCGCCACAGCGCGGAGAACCTCGGCGAGCTCCTCATGGGCGACCTCATCGAGGACTCCCCCTACCGCTTCCGCATGCACACCAACCAGTCCGACCTCCTCCTCTGCTCCACCCCTCCACTCTCCCCCCACGACGCCTCCCTCCTCCAGAAGCGCATCGACGAGGTCTACCAGGTCAACCTCCTCCTCGACAACCTCCCCGCCATCCGCTACATGCGCAAGGACTCCTTCACCCTCCGCTGGACCGGCTACCCCCTCGGCATCCGCGCCAACGACGTCTACTACCTCTTCAACCACCTCAAGTTCAAGGTCCTCGTCCACAAGTACGAGGAGCCCAACGTCGCCCGCGTCATGGGCGCCGGCGATGCTGCCGAAATCGTCCCCGACTCCTCCCCCTCCTCCTCCCTCACCCCCGGTTACATGGTCGTCGGCTTCGAGGTCATCCCCTGCAGCTTCCAGCACGAGCCCGAGGCCGTCAAGGGCCTCAAGATGTACGACAAGTACCCCACCGGCATCCGCTGCGATCCCAACACCATCGCCATGGTCGTCAAGGAGAACCAGCCGCTAGTCTTTAGCTACGAGGTCGAATTCGTCGAGAGCGACATCAAGTGGCCGTCGCGGTGGGATGCTTATCTCAAGATGGAAGGCGCCAAGGTCCACTGGTTCTCCATCCTCAATTCCCTGCTCGTTGTCGCTTTCCTCGCCGGGATTGTCCTCGTGATCTTCCTCCGCACGGTCAGGAGGGACCTTACGCGCTACGAGGAGCTCGACAAGGAGGCGCAGGCACAGATGAACGAGGAGCTCTCCGGGTGGAAACTCGCCGTCGGTGACGTCTTCCGTGCGCCCGCGCACCCCGTCCTGCTCTGCGTGGTGGTTGGTGATGGTGTGCAGATACTCGGGATGGCTGTGGTCACCATTACATTCGCTGCTCTGGGGTTCATGTCACCCGCATCCCGCGGCACACTCATCACGGGGATGCTGTTCTTCTATCTGGTACTGGGAATTGCAGCAGGTTATGTCGCGGTGCGCTTGTGGAAGACGCTGAGGACCGGGGATCACACCGGGTGGATGTCGGTGTCATGGAAGGCCGCGTGCTTCTTCCCCGGTATCGCATTCCTTATACTGACGACACTGAATTTCCTTCTCTGGGGGAGCCAGAGCACCGGGGCAATCCCGTTCTCGCTGTTTGTAGTCCTGCTGCTGCTGTGGTTCTGCATATCCGTGCCGCTCACACTCGTTGGCGGGTACCTCGGCGCCAAGGCCCCCCACATCGAGTACCCTGTGAGGACCAATCAGATCCCCAGGGAGATCCCACCGCAAAGGTACCCGTCCTGGCTGCTGGTCCTCGGTGCGGGCACACTGCCATTCGGGACGCTCTTCATCGAGCTCTTCTTCATAATGAGCAGCCTCTGGATGGGCCGTGTGTACTACGTGTTTGGTTTCCTCTTCATCGTGCTCACATTGCTCGTAATTGTGTGTGCGGAGGTGTCCCTCGTGCTCACCTATATGCATTTGTGTGTGGAGGACTGGAGGTGGTGGTGGAAGTCATTCTTCTCTTCAGGATCGGTCGCCATCTACATATTCCTTTACTCGGTGAACTACCTTGTGTTCGACCTTAAGAGCCTTAGCGGGCCAGTTTCGGCAACATTGTACCTCGGGTACTCGCTGTTCATGGTCATCGCCATCATGCTGGCCACCGGGACAGTCGGGTTCCTATCATCTTTCTGGTTCGTGCATTATCTCTTCTCTTCAGTTAAGCTGGATTGAATTGATGTGGGTGTGGAGTTGTCCATTATGAAGAGTTGGCGCAGCAGCAAGATGTTCTCCTTTGCGGCGTGGATAAGAGAAAATGTTATTATAGCCGTCGCGAGTAAGGATGCGAATTTACAAAGAAATTATCACCGGTTGTCATTAGCAGTTCCTTCTTTGGGGAGGGGATGTTATTGATTAAAATTTGTGGAGGATGGCCTAATAAATGTTAGTAGATGGTATTAGTAGTTTTTTCCTTGTGTGCTATTTTTTGTTGTGGAAATGTGGAAGGTATATGTAAGAACAGCTTTAAGGATGATATATGTTCAGAATATCTCTCAGACAATCTCATTGTTTCTGATTTTCTTTACCAACTGCCTGCTTATGATTTGTATTTGCTTTTGGCTTGCATTCCTATTTAGTCAAGTAGAAGAGTAGAATATGGAAATTGTTCATTGATTACAGACTCCCACCGATCCACCAACAAACTTATTAGCAATTTGTCTGATGTTAGTAAGTGGTGAAGACTATTCAGAAATTGTTGAACCCCTGCATACATCTGCGTTTTATTCAAGATTATAATCAGTATTGCAACAATGACCTTTCTTGTTTTGAAGTCAGCCTTGGTTTGGATGTTTAGGTCGAAAATATTCCTGTTGTGAAACCAGTTTTTCTGCCTAATCTAGTCCTTGGGATATTAGAAGCCTTGGGAGGTTGTCCAGTTGCCATAAAGACTTCATAACAATACAATGGTGCCATCTTTTAGTTTGCATTCTTTTCTTTTCTTCAAAGAACAATACAGAACAATATTTGAATAGCCAGTATGCAATAGTTAAACACAAATGGTCACATATTGACAGCACTCATAATTAAAAGCTAGAGAGAATGAGTTTTCCCCTTACAACTACTGGAGGTATATTCTCCAAGATTCTAATAGAGAACACAAAGTGCCCAGTGGCCGCTTAGGTGAGTCAAGTAGCAGATTTTTAAAATGCCTAGTTGTTGACTAAATCTTAATTAGATTGATTGCAATATCAATATCTCATGATGGCAATATAATGACTATTCTACATGTTTATGTGTGTATTATCTATGAAGATGTGATCTTAACGAGTGTTTTCTAATTCCCATATTTTTTACTCATTCACGCGCCCACTCTAGTTTGGTTCTGATAATCGTAGTTTAATGGTTTTTAGCAACTTGGTTTCTTTATCACACGCTCTCTTTCCATTTTGCAAGCTACCATCCTCTGCTAGATCTGGAATGTATACTCTAAGCTATGCTGCAACCTTTATGTTGACTTCTATTACTTTCATATCTCTAAGCAAAGATGCAATCTTCATGTAGTTGACTTTTATTGGTCTCATTGTTCTTCACATCTTTTCAGATCGCTCTAGTTTGATACACAAGCTCAACATGCTTAATATGCATAGATAAAGTTTTCGCACAGGACATGGCATTGTATGCTCGGAAAAATCAATACTTGGACGACAACACAAGAAGGAAATGCCAATGCCGCATAATTGAGATAACATCTGCTACTACATATGAAGGTAAACAGAGTAAAAGAAAACCGATGAGTGATCATGGGACAGAATCCTCCCTAGCAGGTGATGCCGGCAGTATTGAAGGCGGCGGAGAGGCCACGAGCTGCATTGGTGGTGGCAAGAATTCTGACCGAGGGGGCATTGTCATTGGTGGGGGCAAGAATACTGACCGAGGAGGCATTATCATTGGTGGGGGCAAGAATACTGATCGGGGAGGCATCGGCATCTGCGGTGCTGGGAATATGGTTCTAGGAGGCCACTGCGGAGGAAACGGATCAAAGGGTAGTGGTGGTGATGGTACAAGTGGTGGTGCATTCCCCACAATTGGTGACCATGGGCTTGTAGGTGGAAGCTGTCTAAAGGGTGGAACTGGGTCCGGTGAAGGCAGTGGTGGGCGTTGTGGCGGGAACCAAATTGGCGGGAATGGGGGAAGCAGGAACGGAGGCAACGGGGGAAATAGGAACGGTGGTCGCCAGACCCGTGGGGGCTGCTGTGCAGGCGGCGGAGGAGACGGCACTAGTGGCGGTGGACGTATCGGAGGAAATATAAATGGTGGTCGCCAGAAAGGTGGAGGCATCCATGCAGGCGGTGGAGGTTGCGAACGTATTGGCGGGATTATTATAAACGGTGGAGGCCTCCATGCAGGTGGTGGAGGTGATGGCGCTAGAGGTGGTGGATGTATTGGTGGAAATATGACCGGTGGGGGAGGCGACGGCACTAGAGGCGGAGGATGTCGTGCTGGAGGGCGACGGTGAGGTGGTGGCGGTGATGGCACCAGCGGAGTTGGGCAGCCCTTGGGTGGTGGGGGCGGACGACAGGGAATGCAGCAAGGCCTTGGACCTTTCCGCCCTCTGCGCTGGCGTGGGGCACGATGTAAGCTACGAGCAAACGGGTCGTCGGAGAATCGGGAGGGGCTCCTGGTGCAGCATACTCGGGGAATTCTACCGTTGATGGATTTGGCATTGGCGTGGCAATGCAGAGCTTGCGCTGCTGAGCCGAGCATGAGCAAGAGGAGGAGCAAATGGGACGCCATTGTCTTTGGCTCACTGTCTGCTGGAGATGGGAGGGAGCTAAGACTGCAAAGAGGAGTGGTAGATATAGGAGATGGGGGGAAGAGTAATAGTGGAGAGGGCTTTGTTGGGCGTGCCCTCTCATTAAGAAGTTGCACAGTGTGGTGGAGGTGGTTGGGGAGCCAATGGTGTTGTCACTGTTGTGTGTGGAGTTCCCGGGAGGGGAGGAACCACCGCTCGAGGCCCTTCACTGCGATGGCTTTATTTAATTTGTTGGCTTAGCAACATAGATTGATGTCTCGTTGATTCCATATTATGTCCAGTTTCAGTTTTTGTTACTTGTGATTGCAGGAAGACACGGCATTTGGTTGGAGTTGGAGAGTTCAATAAAAGCAATACAGGTGACATCCACGATGTGTTGCAGCTCCTCTGGTGAAAGCGCATGCATTCCTGGGGTTCCGCAGAAAGCTGCAATTGCGAGTTTTTTGAGAAGGGGACGGTGGATTGCTTGCTTGCTCGGAAAGGATTTCTCGGGTAAAGTTACCGTGAATTTGTTGGTAAGCTTTTTTTTTTTTTGTCTATTGTTTGGGTGGTGGATTTGTTGGGGGAGGAGTTGTTTCTTTGATCGGTAAAAGAGAGCCCCAGAAGTTACAGAGAAGATAGTTATACCAAAATTGGGAAATAATAGAAGACGACGTAAAATTAGGCGGTCAGCGTGTTGACATCGGAGACGACAAGAGCCACAATTCAACTTACCATACTGAGCCCCTGCTGTGACTTTGAGATTATCAATATACGCGCAGTCGAAGCGATAGTGAGGGGTGGGGAGGAGAGCAACACGCATCTCCATCCAAACCATTGAGAAATTCACATTCCCATTACAGATGCTCTTTAGCGTTCGGAAATCGGACGCATAGAAGACAACCGAGGTCCCTAGAAGACAACCCTAAACCCGAACCTAGCAAGTCGGTCCCTAGAGGGGAGCTTGTTCAACGCACACCAGATAACTTCCAGGAGGCGGACCTTAACAAAATCATAAGTCGAGGGAGGCTTGGCCTTGGGGATGAAGGGCTGGAAAGGTGTGGTTCGCCTCTCGAACCATCCTACCACCTGAGTGAAGGAAGAAGCCAGCATTGAAACCATCCCGCCACTTGAGTGTTTGGGATCTCCACCTCCATCCAACTAGTATATCATAAGGCTTGGTCCGATCTTGCCACGATTTAGTCGGAGCCGATCGAGGAGTTGGACCAAGACCATCTGTTTCCCCAGAAGGCCAAATCAAGGAGCCATGAAGAATTAATACAATCGTCGAAATCATCATCCTCGGTGCCAACCTGACCACATTGAAGTCCCTTTGGTATGTGGAATTGTATTGGCGTGACTTTATGTGATATCACAAAAGAGTTGGTCATTGATTTTTATATGATTGGAATGTGATAAAATTATGTTGTGGTATATGTTTTGTTTGATGTGACTTTTAGTTGAGAATTTGGTGTTTAAGGAGCTGTTTTTTTTAGCTTGTTGATAACAAATCTTTACCTTTTTCTTATTATTTTGTGGACATTATAATGATACCCTTCACTCGAAATTCGTTCTCAAGATATTCGAAAGTGGTTTGAGTATGTTTGTTTTCCTTTAACGGGACTTTTTTTTATTTGAAATGTGGTGGGTACCGGTATTCTTCTTGTGATCATGGAAATTTTTATACATAAACCGATATCCTTTACATGAATGGTGACCCTTCATAAATATTAATATTTAACGTACTTATCGGCAACCAAACTCAGATTATGACCTTTATTCTTATCATTAAATCATCACATTTATTCGATCTAGTTGCTGAAGCGATTGACTTTAAACAATAATAACAATTAACCTTTAGAAACTAACTTGCAAATTATTATCTAAGTCATTCTTATTGTACATGACTAAATTCATAAATAATCTTTGGATCCATTTATAAACATGTTAAATTACGGTTGCGTCCGAAAATTTACCAAGTTGCATGTCCAACATGTATGTTCTACTCTAAATCAATCTTATTGTACACAAGTAAATTCATGATTAGTCTTTGGATCGGTTCACAAACATGTTAATTTATTCTATTTCCTATGCTAAGAGTGTGGTTTAAATGTTCACGTATTTAACATCTAGACTTAACATAATCATGCACAGAACTTTTAAATATAGCATTATTTTTCTTTTTAATCAATGATACATTTTTTTATAGGTATTCAAATCTGTTCTTTGAATATATAACTTAACAATCCCATATGTAACCTGAACTTTTTGTTTGTTTTGGGAATATCTCCAAGAATAAGGACCCTCCCCTCTTTTTCTTCGTACGGCTATTCCTCTTTGCGCATCTCTCTCTACCATTATTCTATCTTATTCCACATTTTTTTCTTATCATTATTCCTCCTTTCCTACTTTATTTCACCTTATTCCATAATAGGAAAAACATGTCCTAAATAGTAGGGTGGAGCATTGGGCTCGACCCGGCCCAACTCGGGAAAGCTCGTCCCGAGCCCATCATTTTCCGTGGGCCTTGAGTCGGGTCGAGGCCTGCTTTTTTCAACGAATTGAGGACTCGGGCCCGGCCCAAGGCCCGCAGGATGGGGCCCGGGTTCGGGTCGGGCTCGGGCTCAACCCGCACTTATTTTGATTATATGAAGTTGCATTTTGATTCCAATTTATTGTTATGGATATAATTCATCCATAACACATGAATATTGGATGTAGTTGTTACGATATAATATTACTATTGATGGATGAAGAAAATATTGGATATATTGTGACTATAAATCCGTGCCTCCTAATTTAGTTCTAATATGATATTTTGAAATATGAGGGTCCGGATCCGGCCCATTTGTACTTCGGGTTCGAGCCTGGCCCGGTCTGAGCATAATAGTTTTGAAAAAATGAGGACCCGAGCCCGACCCATTTGTACATCGGGTTCGGGCCGAGCCCAGACTTTTGCGGGTCGAGTCAGGATTAGGTCCGGGCTAGCCCGGCCCAATG
This sequence comes from Ottelia alismoides, assembly GCA_037367405.1. NCBI lineage: Eukaryota > Viridiplantae > Streptophyta > Magnoliopsida > Alismatales > Hydrocharitaceae > Ottelia > Ottelia alismoides. Next base: position 138,848 of record JAZKJV010006625.1, read on the forward strand.
CTCCACCCTACTAAATAGCGTTGCATTACGTGAGAGTTTCAATCATTGTTATTTTCATTGGTCGTCAGCAATGCAAGTAAGTAATTTCTTCCATCATGTTCTATCTATTGCATATTAGTTACTTGTATATTACTCCTTTTGACAACCATTAATTGCTACATATCATGACTCCTAAATCAAATATATTTTGATTGTTTTTTTCCACCAACTATTATTCGTGGTTACTTTTTTTAATTATTAATTAGTGAATATAGGCATCAGGACTAAAATATGTTAATTTTCAAATTCTTAAATACTAAATTGTTAATAAATGCTAACATGTTTAGGAATAGATTACGATTATAATTTTTTAGAATTTTGAATCATTAATTAGTTTTTATATGCTCCGGGATTATGTCACGGAAAAATATTTTTTTCTTAAATTTTGAATTGTTTGATTTTTAGAATGATGTTTACAATGTACCTGTAAAAAATGAATAGTGATATTTTAACATCAGTTAATCTTAGAGATTTTTCAATGTTGATTATATGACAGAGTGATCCCTAAATCTACTAGTTATTGCATACTGAAGAATTAATGTCGATATATCAGTATCCGATCCGTTATCATATTCGGTTTACAGATATATTAACATTTATTTTTATATCAATTTTAAAAAGATTTGTAGATAAATATATCATCTTGATACCTATGTATATTTATATTCATATTCATTTATAAATCTTAGTTCATGTATTTAGTTATAGATCTTTCTTTACAATTATGTGAAATAAATTTATGTGACTTCTGATTCATATCCATTATATTTGTATATATTTTTATAAGATATGGCAAGGCATTCTTCGTATCAGTCAATGTTTGTACATGTGTCGGTATTCATATTTTAAATAATCAAGTAATATGGTAGCACTTATATTCATAGATGTATCCCAATATTTTCATCCCTACAATTTGGCATATGTAAGTAACTTGATGACTGTACATATGTTGCATCCTTCGACGGGTAGGCTCTTGATGTTGATTATCTTATATTTTAGACGGTAGGACAACTAGATGTGATTTTTGTATAGAACATCACTTATTCTCAATGTCACAATAATCACATATTTTAAATAATGTATGTGCTTACTATTGTTATAAATATAACATTAATCACATTCTATTGCTTTTAAATACTCCTTTTTTCTTTTTGATTATAATTATCTTTTTAGATTTAGATTTAAAAATGTCAAAGAATGCGATTACCGCCTTTTTTCTGAAGAGAATAGATGAAAGTGTTCCTCCAAAAAATATAAATGCCTACAATGATCTTAATGAAGATGAATGCTCTCCTTCCAAAATTTCACGAATAGAAATTACTAGTGCTGATGATATTTAGTAGAAAGAGATCCAGAATTATGTCAGATGATTTGAGAATATCCTTCTGAAAAAAGAGAAGATATAATTTGAACTTATTTTAATATGGGACCTTATCAGCATGTCATGGCAGATTATCCGTATAGCAATAATGGAAAGCAACGTAGACAGTTTCAAGCATCTTGGTTTAAGTAATATTTCTGATTGGAATATTATCCATCTAAAGATGCATCATTTTGCTTTTCTTGTTATCTTTTCTGTGATAAATGCAATTCCAAATATGGCATGAATGTATTTGTTGTTGATGGATTCCGCAATTGGAAGAAAGTCAATGGTGGAAAAAATATTCTTTTTTTAATCTCCTTAGAGGCCATGGATAAATTCATCATATAACAGAGGAGCTCTTGAGGAATTTAATGAATAAAGCACAATACATTGAACATGTATTTGTAAAATAAGATGACAAACAAATAAAAGAAAATCGGTTGAGAATTAAGACTGCCGTTGATGTCGTACGATGGTTGACTTTTCAAGGTTGTGTTTAGAGGCAATGATGAAAGATCACGTTCAAGAAATCGTGAAAATTGTATTGAATTGATAAAAGTTATTGCTTCATATAATGAAGAAGTAGATAAAGTTGTCTTGAAGAATGCAACAAGAAATGCTAAATATACTTCACCTGATGTTCAAAAAGAAATTATTCAAATTATAGCTCATAAAGTAAGAAGCTTCATTCGTGAAGAGATTGGTGATGTTGTTTTTTGCATAATAATTGATGAAGCTAGAGATGAACCAAAGAGATAACAAATGGCAATTGTTCTTATATTTGTAGATAAAGAAGGCATTTTACATGAATGTTTATAATTCACATTCATAATATAAAAGCATCTACATTGAAAGATAGACTATTCAGAGTACTATTACAAAACAATCTTGATTATAGAGGAATAATAGGTCAAGGTTACGATGGAGCTAACAACATGTGTGACGAATGGAATGGATTGCATGTCATGATTAAAAAGGATAATAAATATGCATACTATTTCCATTGCTTAGCTCGTCATCTACAATTAGCTCTTGTTACTACTTCAAGAGAAGTAATTCTAGTTCATAAGTTTTTCAAAGAATTGACATTCATTGTTAACATTGTTAATGCATCTTCTAAACATCATGATGAATTACAGGCTTCTCAAGCCAAAGATATTTCATATTTTCTTTCTACAAATGAATTACATTCAGGCGTTGGACAAAACCAAATTGCCACTCTAAAGCATGTTGGTGAAACTGGATGGAGTTTAAATTATAGATCTATATGTAGCTTTATGAAAGTGTATAGTGTAGTATGTAAGGTATTTCTAGCTATTATAGATGGAGGGGATACTTATTTGCAGTGTGGAGAGGCAGTAAATCTTGTGAGTCTATGACATCACTCGAGTTTATTCTTGTTATGTATAAAATGGAGAATATCTTGTAACTCACTGAAGACATATCAAATTTACAGCAAAAAATATAGATCTTTTAATGCTTTACAACTTGTTTCATCAACAAAAAATAACTTTAAAAGCTACGAGATGATGGTCGGAATGTCTTACTTGAGAAACTTGTATTATTTTGTCAGAAAGAAGCATTGATATTCCAGATATGAATTCTAATTATTCTCAAAGTCGAACGAGGAATCGTGAACAAGTACAAGAAATTACACTACTACACCATTATAGAGTGGACTTATTTACTGCAACTATAGACTCCGAACTATCATAACTTAATAACATATTTAATAAAGATGCTACTAATCTTCTTGCTCTTAACGCATCTTTGAGTCCTACATGTGGTTACAAATTCTTCAATATTAATGACATGCAAATTAGCAAGGGAATTCTATCCTACGGATTTTACAGGCCAAGAAATATTATTATTAGAGAAGCAGTTGGTACACTATAAATTAGATATCACTATTCATCCTATTCTAAAGAATATCTCAAATCCCGCAGAACTTTGTCAAAAATTAGAAGAAACACAGAAGGTTGAGATTTATTATTTGATCAGTCGTTTGATCTGAACCTTCGACTGCAACAACAGAAAGAACATTTTCAGATATGAAAATAATAAAGTCTAGACTCGTAGCAAGCTGGAAGATGATTTTCTTAGAAATTCTCTTTTAACATACATTGAGAAAGAAGTTGCAAAGAAATTCTCAACGGATTCTATTATCGATGACTATGATTTAGAGTCATGACATGCACGATTCAAATAACTTCATATTCAAGTATGACTAATATCTTTCTCTTATTCATTTATTTGTAAATTTAAGCTATTTTTATTACTAATTACTTTTATTTTCTTCACAACATGTTAATATGAATCACCATACGAAATGATTGATTAGAAGGTGTGCATCATCAACTCTACCTTATGATTAACAAAAATATCATATGTTAGTTTTAATATATATTTTTTATTTCAAGTCATATTTTTATATACCATTAATACTTTTTTATAGATACTTACAAATTTGTAAAGGAAAAATCTTTACTATGGATATGAACTCAATCTAGCCCCTCCCATCCCCCACAATAAAATCGTAGCTTCATCCCTGACATTATTCCTAACCTTGAAGCCCAACATGAATAGTGCCTTATTCTACCTTGTTCCTCATCATTATTCCTACTTATTCCCGAACCTAACATATCATAAAAGACTTTCATAAATTATAGTTATTGTGTGTACACACAAACATATCAGCTCTCTTTTTTTTGGAAAAGTCCTTCGATTTCAATACGGGTTGATTGACCAAAAAGCTGACATAAACAATCGTGTAAGTCTTTCTTATTGTAAAACACATACAAGTGTTTATAATCATTTCAATTATTAGGATTTTTATCACATGTGCCCTTCTTAACTTCTGCAATATCTGTTATGTCTCTCTCTTTTTTTGGAATATCAATTGCGTGACTACCTTCTTACCAAATTCATAGTTCTGTTCTTCCATTAAGATAAAGTAGGGGCATAACTGATATTACAAAAGACTATAACTATAAATTTTGTAAGAAGATAGGTGCAGAATTGATATTCCAAAAAAAGAAGGGCATAACAGACATTGCAGAAGTTAAGGACACAAGTGATAAAAGCCCTTCTTACTACTAGTGATCATTTTCACAAAAAGTAAATTTTAAATAATACAAAATGAGCATTCATAAATATAGAAAAGACATCAGTAATACAAATAATGGTACAATCATTTCACATTAATTTAATATTCAGATTTTGTGAAAATGATCATCAATAGCAAGAATGTGATGTAACATGTGTAAAAAATAGGTATTTTGATCAAAATGATTGTAATCACTTGTAAAATCGAGGGTGCTCATCAGCCCTGTGTATGTGTTATGTGTGTGTTGTATGTGTGTGTAAGCATGTATGCGTGTGTGTGATCTGGTCAAACTATGCCTTTTAAGTCGGTGAAATAATGTCTAAGACTTTCGAAGGCAGTGTTAAGTACTAGTCTGTGTCTCACATACACTAACACGAGATCTCTTTTTTCCCATCCCTATTTACTAAGGTAAACTGACATAGGACTTTTCTATCTTCCTTCTCCTCCTATGCTTCCCAACGATAATTTTCTCAAGTCAAAGGGCCTGTTTGGTTGCAGGGTTGGACAGGGTTGGCCCAACCCTGGTTACTATTCACAAGGGTACTTTCTCCTCACAGATTACTATTCACCCATCCCAACCCAGCCCAACCCAACCCAGTCCAACCCAGCAACCAAACAGGCCCAACATGGAATCTCTAGGTGCTAATAAATGGAGTAGGATGATGTCTATATAAGCAACCAGTTGTTTCCTTTGTGTATAACTATGATGTCTCGTAACGACGAGATAAGAACATTGGACCTATGGTCAAATTCACCCATGAGCTCTGATACCTGATAAAAAGTTTCAAGCACATTAGATTAACATTCATTATACATAATAACATGACAAATAATATGAAATTAAATGGAAACTACATTCCTTCTCATTGATCATATTCAAGATCAAAGTCATCTCAACCATTACGCTTGTGATTGCTCAATTATTCATGTTAAGTCCACGTGAAGGTAAGGTCACAAGCAATTGTCTAGCTAGAAATCTAGAATTAACTACTAGTCTAACTGTACACAAGGAAAAGTATAATTGCTCTCTCAGGATGTGTTCGATTCGGAAATAAGAAGGAATAAGAGTGAGGAATAAGCTGGAATAAGGTATTATTCTTGGGGTTATTCCCCAAACGAACACACCCTCTGGGTGCAAAACCGCTTGCATGAGACATACGCTAACAATGATTCACAGTTCGACATGTTTATCGTCTACAAATATTGTCGTAATCCGTCCCAAATCCATTTGCAAGACTCCTTAATGGTATAATGCATAGTCTTGGCTCTCTATTCATCAATCCATTTTTTATGCTATGCTCAAATACCTCTAAATTTCTTTAGATACCGGGAATCGATATGTCATTCGCCTCCTTCACTAACTAAATAGTAAAACTCTCCTCGTGATGTTTCCCGAATGCAAGATGGAAGTTAGTGATGCTTTCCATACTAATTTATAAAATCATATTCATTTGAATACGCGAGAAGATTAATTAACAAATTTGTAGGAAATCTAATAAACTCAATATGACAAAATCGAATGTTGGATAGGTGAGATTCAAAATATCAAATCCATTTCAGAAAATAATAGCATAGCATAAATTTACATTAACTTAGCCCTCAACAATACCGACAAACTGGTCGAGCCCGGCCCAAAATCGTGGGCTTCAGGCCAGGTTGGGTCGCCGATTTATAAAAACTCGAGCCTCCACCCGACCTACGATCTTAGGGAAATTTAGGGCCTGGACCGAGCTTTCCAGGATTGGGTCGGATCGAGCCCAATGCTTCACCCTATAAAAGAGTAGATATAAGACGAATGCATAATCAATATATTTAGGCATGTAGCACATCATAGAATTAGCTCTTAGAATGCTCTCTCAAAGAATGTAATGAAGAATAGAGAGTATATATGTTATACATGTTGAAAGGGTTTTATAGGTCCTACTCATAGGCCTCTTAGGGCATGTTTAGTTGTCAGGTTACCCCGGGTAACCTGGCATATCTCCAGCTCAACCCATATTTTTTTATTCCTAGGTTGGAATTAGTTATATGGACCTCACAATTTCTTTGTTATAATTTTTTATAAACTTTTAAATAAAAAATTAACATCATAAATATATTATAATCATAAGAAAAGTTAATATAATACATCATCAATGTGACATCACATCACATTTATCATGTCCAACCCTTCCTGCCATCTAAACAATACTGTTTATAGGAGGATACTCCAATCCAACCCAACATTGTTACCAAACAGGTCCTTAGAGTATTCAGAAATGTTGGGACTTAATAAAACCGTCAGAGTCAAAATCATGAATAATATCAACTTAAAAACATTCTTCGAAAATGTTATTGATCAAATCAAAACAGATCATCGATTAGAATTTAAAAACTGACCAATCAATCATTAAAATTCGACCGAACGGATTTTAACCAATGATCAAAAGTGATTGATCAGATGACAAGGGTTGATCAATCAGTTTGGGTCTTTTAAGTGAAAGTGATCTTTTGATTGCATGGTATATATGATGCAAGATATACTTTGAGATTATTTACAACACTAACAAAGTTACAAGTATGTAGATCAATAAATAAAAAATCTTCAACTTTGTCTTGAGCTTGAGTTGTGTTGATACGCCTTGAGTCCGAACCATCTGACCTAGGTTAAAGAACCATGTATTGTACCTACTCCAGTCGTATCATACCCCAACAAGACGGGGTCTCGTTGCCCGATCAGGGAGCTTAGGAGAGGGGGTCTAGGGGGAGCAGGTACACTCCCCCCCCCCTCCCCCCGGGGGGCGTAGGGGAAGTACCCCCGGTGAAAATTTTTTATGAGCAAGTTCTATTTGTATTTGGGTATAGGGATCCATTTGTTCATGGATCCATCTGTACGGGTGTAGTATAGACTCTCTGTAGTTAGGGCTCCGTGTATCCTCTGTACTTTTCATCTTTCTTCACGTAGTGAAAATCGATCGTTGTTGTCCAAGGATGTATCTCAGTTACAGGTGAACCTTGTAAATCCGTGCATCTTTGTGCTTACTTGGTTGATCTTGTTTGTGCATGCTTCCGCGATTCGCAACAAGTTCCTTTCTTAAGCTTGAACTTGAGTTTCTTCTCCAAGATTTGTTTCTTCTTCCTTTAAGCGTGAGCTCATTATACTCGAGCCTCTTCTTGATATTTAAGCTTCCTTTCTTTTGACCTACCTTAAAGCTAAATGCAAAAGTTTTGTTCTTACCGAAACATGTATGCTTATGCAGACCCAACTTGGGATACAACTTTCCAACAACGGTCCAATGATTATCTATACACACAAAAATAAGAAACATTGTATACCATCATTGTTGATTACTTAAAGTTTAAGTATATATCTTAGGAAGTGCGACAGAAGCCTCCAAAACATTCAAGAGATATAAGACAAAAGTTGAAACAAAATTGAGACGTTCAAGATTGATAGAAAAAGGAAAATATATCTCAAAAGAATCTAGGACTACTGCATTTAAGAAGGCATTTGTACGCAAACTAAAATGCTTTGTACAACAAACAAAATGATGTGGCTAAAAGAAAGAATAAAATATTAATGAAAGCATGAAGGTGTATTTTGTTACACACTAGTATGTCAGGAAATTTTTGTAAACATGAAGGGGTTACTGAGAAGATACGTAATAATTTATGATCCTCAACAATAATGTCATTGATCGAACGACTTCTCTCATCAACGCATCACAAGACCCACAGGCGTGTCCAAGAAATAATGAGCAGTTGGTTTCATCAAACAATTCCACGCTTTAGATTTTACGATAACAGATCTGAGATTGAGGGAAACCATGAAATCTTCAAAAGAATCAATTTTGTTTGCAAACTACATAGAACTCTCACCCAATCCATAAAATCAACACATATAAAATTTGGAATGGCAGAAATCCAAGATGAGTTATCTCTGTGGATGTGATGTACATGTCTTGATACTGAATCAATTTATGAATAAGCTAAACTTCAAGATATAAACATACAAATTTATTAGATTAAGTGATCATTCCAAAAGATATAGGTTCTTATATTATATAAAATCGTGATGCAATATTCTTTGAAAAACATGAAGAGAAGGAGCATGAAATTAAGGGATCACATGCTCTAGTTGCCTTACAAGACAACGGAGACGACTCAACGACAAGGCATGAATTAGCATACGATAATAATCATCCATAAATAGATAATTAACTTATGAATAATGATGATTTTTTTAGAGGAAGTGAGTGAATCCATATGGCCTACGAGTATAATTTAGAACAAGAGACTCAGAACACGACCCACATCAATGGATGATTATTATTTCTATGGATGCGAGTCTTCTTGTTACAACGTAGATGATGATATAGTGGATTATACCTTATCCTTTGCATATCCTTTGGCAAAACAATAGCTTTAAATGAGTTGGAATCATGGACGACCACCATGAGGAACGATTTGGATTCCATCCAGTGAAACGATGTACGAGAGCTATATACTTTACCAAAATATAAGCAATCCATATAATGTAAGTAGTGTTCGATAAAAAAAATATCAAGTTTATGGTATTGTTTAAACACAAAGCAAGATTAGATGTCATATATTATAATCAGAAATTTGGAATATATTTTTATGAAGCATACTTTCCTAATGGCTAAGCTTGCATCGATACAGATGATCTTACCTATAGTCGCATTTATGGATTTGTAAAGACAACCTTTCCTAGCGAAGAAATAAGAGAATATATATATGCAACAAGTAATGAATTTCCGGCAGAAGATAAGGAGCAAACATTTATAATTAAATAAAATTATTATATAGCTTGAAATGACCTTCACGACAACGATATCTTAAATTTCATGAGTAAATTATCTAATTTTGTTATACTACAAATAAATTGGACAATTGTTTATTATATGTCATGAAAGTAAGAGCAAGTTTGCCATTATGTCATTGTATGTGAATGGCATTCTACCCATAGGTAATGCCATAACAATGCAATATGGAAAAAAGAGAATTTAATAATGAATGTAAGCATAAGTACATATGAAAAGCATCCCGTAATCTAAGAATTCAAATAACAAGAGACGGGGATTCAAAAATATTGAGTCCTAATCAGTAAAAATACTTGGATATTTTACTGAAATATTTAGAATACATAACAACATTCCATCTCACATACCACTTGTCATTGGAAAGAGACAATAAGAGTTGATGTCCTAGAAATGGAGGGAAATCATTGGATGTTCCATATGCACAAGTGATGAGAAACCGGATGTGTGACATGATGTGCACTCTATCTTATTTAACTTAAAACATAGTCAATATATAGAAAAGTAATCACAGACCAATACATTGGAAAGCTGTAAAAAAGATTCTATGATATATGAAAGGAATTGTACATCTAAAATGAGTGCATCAAGCCAAATTACTTGAGGTAGTAGAATACTCTGATGTAGAGATTATCAGATATGTTTTCTTAATATATTTGAGAGAAGAGTACATGAAATAATTAAGTTACTACGGTAGAGAGCCCTACTATCAAGACTGGGAACTGCAAAGCAGTAGGATCGATAGAGTGGGAAGAAATGTGCCTTCTAGAGTTGCGATGGCATATTGAAATCCAGAGCTAGTTGTCTTGAGCAGTCGAAGATTCGAAATCACCGTCTAAGACAATCTCCCTCTTCTTTGAGTGATATGTCCGCTCTCACTTGAACTTCGAATGAGAAAGAAAATAATATATTACAAAAATGGGTCTTTCTAATAGTTGCCTTGATCGCATTCTCTTCGGGGGGGGGGGGGGGGGGGGGGAGACCTGATTTCCAAGCGACTCATATCTACTCATAGTTGTAGCCAAGGTTGGAAAAGGAGATCATATCAAGCAAGATGATAAAGGTCCTTGCGGTGCGTTTGATGCGTCTGTTGCCAGGTAGGGGCTGCCCAAACCACCTATCATTGTCTTGTGGATAGCTAGCATTCTCATGTGATTGATTTTCCACCTCATGCTTAGGTCTCCTTATCTATATATTGTATTCATCCCTCCTCATTTGGATTTAATTTTTAGTGAAGAGAGGCCTAATCTCTAGTGAGGAAGATTAGGGATTGAGAGCCCCCGTGATTTTTCCCTCTCCATAGGATTTTCCACGTAAATTCCCGTCTCCATCTTTGTGCGTGCTTTATGTGTTTGATTCTAACATGGTATCAGAGCCTTGTTGAGGTATATGATTGTGTTTTCTGCTGCTCGAAGTGTTGGAAATTGGTTCCACTGTGCTGGATTTTGTCTTTAACTAAGAAATTACAACAACCTATATACACCAACAGGTGAAATGTTAAGTGATTCTTTAACTAAGAAATCACCCACATCAGCATTCATTAAACACGTTGATTTAATGAAACTCAAAAATGTTTGAGTTAGGTGGATTCAAGAATCATGATTCTTATTAAGTACATTGTCGATCATACACTGCACGAATAATGTGAGCGTTGAATTCCTAACTACTTCGTTCAAGTGGCAGATGTAGAATGGTTCAACCAAACAGGAACTACCTTAGGGTTAAAAACCGTCAACAATGGTTGCACGAGGCAGCAATTGCACGACATCATAACAAACAGAAGCATAGATGTTAAGGGAAGCCGACGCGAAAAGAATCACGCTTATAATGCACCTCCCATGAGGGGAACAACATCATCAATCCATAACTCATTGTTGGGAGCCCTCCCCAGATAATTTTTCCCTTCACTCTCATTTTCGGTGGCGGCAGCAAGAATGAGCACAACATTATCAAGCTCTATCCAAGTATGATAGCTTCTACACACAGATTAACTGTTCTCCTTCCAGTAGATGCTTAAAATCTATCGAATAAAAAAGAAAAATGTCTGAATTGAGTGCCAGTCATAAGAAACTAACACTGGGGTGTCTGAAGAGAATTTCTATATAGCAAAAGTCACCCAAAAAAATTACAACTAGTTTTCCACATCAGATACAAAAATGCTACTGAAAGAAACAGAGCACTTCAAAAAACCGCGTCGCGCACTTCAAAAATGCACCATTGCACGACAATCCTCGGAAGCAGAGGTCAAATAATTTTCAATAATATTATTTCATGTCTACTGTAAATCATGTTTACTGATCATCAACAAATCTGCTTTCACTTTGGCCAGGACTGAGTTAAATCTTCAGTCGAAATATCAGGAATGATCCTAAAAGTTCGTTTCTGAAAAAAAGAAGACCATAATCCTAAGGCCCCGTTCGGGTACCAGTTTACCCACGGGTTAGGGGTGTTTTACCCCCTTACCCACATCCCTCTCTCCCCGTGGGCCCCACTTTATTCCTTTTTTAAAAAATTAAATAAATCAATTTTACATCATCAATCCTATTAAAAAATAATATATTATACATCATATCATATAAAAATTATAAACTATTCCACTTCTACTCACTTTTCCAAACTTCAATACAATCACATCACAATAACTACTCACTTTTTCAAACTCCAATACAGTTGGAGGTGGAGATCGATCTACCAGTACAGTTGTCATGAGGGATCATAACAATCAGGGATGGAGATAAGGGAGGCAGGAGGGGGAGGAATGAAAACGGATACGGATATATCCAAATATCCGCTTATCATTTTCGAAAAGTTATTGGATACGGACATCCATATCCGAATATTAGTCGAATATAGATCTGATATGGATATGGGTTGTAAAAAAATTTCAGATACGGATATGGTAATGGCTTGAATATCCGGATTCGGATATCCAAATATAATATTTAATTTTATTTTATATATTAGTTAATATAATATAAGCCACAACTATGTGTTATTATATTAGTAATATACATTATATAACATACAATATATTGATGATATTAATAAACTTCCGTTTGTTTGAGGATGGGCATGAACAAAAGTAACGAAACCATGTCCCCTTTTTTGCTTCCGGTCAAGAACGCATGTCACCTTGACACTCCCTTTTGTCATGATACAACTTATTTTTCATTATCATTTTTTAAAATCATTACTAACTTTGATTTAAAAAAATTCAATTCGTATTCGTATGTAGTCTGTATTCGATCTGTATTCGGATTTCATATTTATTGGATCCATATTGGATTTCACTCTTTATTCGATTCATATTTGGATTAGATCTTTATTCGAACCATATTCAAGTCTGCTCTTTATTCAATCCATATTCAGATTCGATAAATACATGATTCAGATCCGTATCCATATTTTTAAGGATATGGTCTCCTTAATGTATATCTGAATCATATCAGTGTACATATTCGTATTCGATAGATATGAAACGAATATGGATATGGAAATAAGCATATCCAATCCATATCAGATCCTTTTTCATCCCTATTCACAAAGTTGGATTAATAAAACATTACCAAAACTAGAATATAGAGAATAGTTTAGGGATGCAAATGGACGGATATGGGTATAAATATAGGTGTTACCATGTCGGTATATGTTTTAAAATCTGGATAGTGATACAGAAACAAGTATATTGTAGAATTTAAAACAACAAACCACATCCTTAGATATGGATACTGATATGGAAATTAATAAGCATGATTCGGATATTAATATTTAAGAAATGGATACGAGTTATCCTTGTGATAAAAAATAACTTCTAACGTTTGCATTCAATGGAATCTACTCTCTTTTTTAAATTTTTCGTTGTAATGCAGTTTTTATAATTTTTATTATTCATGCATTACTTTTCATTTTATTAAAATATTTTTTTTATTTAAGTATTAAGATGCTTTTGTTATCATTGGGATAATTTGTACTTGTTCCATTAATATTTATATTTGAATTAAGATTACGTGTTTCCTTATCTATACTCACATTTAAGGATTCTTTTTAAGATTTTTATATTGTAAGATACATATTTCGTATGAATATTTAGATTTTAAAATGAATGAGGATATGATAACACCTAAATCTATATCTATATCCGTCCAGTTGTATACGCGCTTACCATATCTTTATTACCTTAATTTAATACAAACGCAGATAGAGATCTTGACAGAGAAAAACTATCTTATCATATCATTCAAATGGTTGTGAATACATACAAGATAATTATAAATAATAATAGAAATGATTTTTAGATTAACTTATTTATGTACTGAATTGATTGTCATTACAAAATAGGCTAAATGTATTTATTTCAATAGAAGTTATATTACATATAATGAGAAAGGTTAGAAACTTGTATAACATAGAACTACAGATTTTACAACTATATTTTATAAAGGAAGAATAAACATTAATACAAATATCTAAGGTAATGAAATTAACATCTTTTCCATATCTGATTTAGATATAGATATAAATATCAATATTACGTATAAAAATGATTCAGTTGGATATTGGATACAAATATATCTACATCTATATGTCCCTACACAAAGTATTATATAATATTAGTTATTTAAAAATGTTAAATCTGACAATATTAATTAACATCACATTAATGGAAGTGTATTTTTAAAAAATGAAGAAGTTTGTAAGGATGTTTTGGTAAATTATACTATTTTTTAGAGGTATATTAATGTAAAATCACAACTTTACATATATATTTTTTAAATATTCCTTATGAATATTAATGAAAAATATGTTAGAATTGTTTATCTTATATTATGCAAGTAAAAAAAGTTCAAATAGACATTAACAACTAAAATGACAATAAATTAGACAAATGATGTCTCAACAATTAACCCCTCCAAGGAGAAATTCCTGGCTTCGTCCCTGATAACAATAAGAGTATCGTTGAACTTATCTCCACGAACGAATCCTGATATGATCATGAAGTCTGCAACAAGTAATAGATATAGTCATATAACAATAGGATCATCAAGCTCAGAGAACAAGACATATAACCAGGAACTAGAAAGCTTTCCAGCATGGAAGGAAATAACGCATATCGATATGGGACCGATATGGACACCGATATGGCGATATATCACAATTTTCAGGCATTTTCTTCACAAAGGCTTGTCGATATGAGCGATATTTCGGCGATATATCATTGATATATTGTCGAAATATCGTATCGATACGATATGGAAACGATATCGATATCGATACGGCCTTTCATGCTTTCTAGTCCTCTCATCCCAAATACTCAAGAAACCATTACCCTCTCCAAAGTACAAAGAATGTGCATCTTCCGGCTGCTGAGAAGCATAATAAATAGCACTGTCAGATGTGCAGACCATATTAAAAGTTTCATTCTCAACATCCATCAAACGAATAATCCCATCACATCCGCTAGTGAAAATCTGCACAAACGCAAGCAGTACTGCATGTCTTATTGCATAAAAGGTATACATATGTTGCACAAAAATTACAAAAGAGAACAAAAAAAGACAAGGTGAGCGCCTCGGGCCACAGGTCCAACATCCAAGAGTAAAAACAGATTGCTAATTAAAGTACATGATTTGGCAGACACTAATTACTTCTAAAGTTGATTTAGCAATCACAAACAGAGTTACTGCATTTAAAAAAAATCACTTTAAGTGGTGTGGATACAGTGCCAACTGAGATTAAGAAAGTACGAGAATTCCTCGTTTCCTCGAAATATATGATAGGGTGTCGGACAAGAAAGACTTAAGTCCGTCCAGCACTTACGTTTAAGTACTGCAGAAAGTTATGGGTCATGTTATGTTGAATTCTCTCCTGGAAGCAGTAATCAACTACTGCTCAGATAAGTTCAAACCAATATTGATCACATAATTTCACAATAACATTCATGACCGTGTATAATCGCGAATTACATGAGAAACTCGAGTAATGCTTAACTCTTACATGATATAACTATATGTTATGTTCCTTTTGGGATATCCGTTCTATTTAACAGTTTCTGTTGAAAAAGACAAAAATGCCCCTAATGTTCATCTTATTTGCAAAACATGTCATCCCCCAAAGTTCCTCCAGGAAGCCTCCCGGCCCCCATGCCGAGCTGCTCCACGAAGCCTCTTGCCGCCGAGGTCCTCCGAACCCCCACCCAGCCCCGTCCCCGCGCCAGAGCTCCTCCCCTGCTCCCCTGCTCGACCCGGGTTCCCTTTGGAACCACCCCACCCGCAGGAACCCAAGCTCCCCACCCCTCCCCCCGCGCCCAGCCAAGCTGCTCGAAGCCCCCCCACCCACCCCCCCCCCCTCCCCCCCGAGCCCAGCTCCCCTGCTTGACCCGAGCTTCGTTTGGAACCACCCCACCCGCAGCCCGCAGAAACCTAAGCTCCCCCCGCCGCCAACCCGTGCGCAGCCTCCCTATCCCACCGTCTGTGAGGCTTTGCATGATTTTTTCCTTTTTTTTTATTTTGGATAATCCTAAATGTTCATTGGTAGATTGGTTATATCAACTCACTCATATGGTTGAATTAACGTATTAAATTAACGGAGGGATATGGGTATGAGACGGAGTGACTATTCGAGGTTTCTCATGTAATTCACGATTATGCAGGGTTATGAATGTTATTGCGAAATTTATGGGTGTAAAAATCCCTTCTTGATATTATGTCGTAGCTTTCCATCTATGCGATTTTCCATCAATTATGGCTGTCAACAATCATAACATAATGCTCCCTTTTAATGAAAAGATATGCAACCTAAGTCAAAAACAACTATGCTATCCAGTGACTTTAATCATTTTATTGTAGGGATTTTTACCCGGCATACCCTATAAACTTTGCCAATTACCTCCACGATCTTTGAAACAACCTAATTCCCCCCTCGACCCCGTAAACTTGCCAACTCTTACCTCATGAACCCTCCGGTTAATTTGTTTGAAGCCCGTGGGGGTTCTCGGGGTAATTTACAGGGTCGATGGGGTAATTACGTTGTGCAAAAGGTCGTAGAGGTAATTTAAAAAGTTTATAAAGTTTGCTGGGTAAAAATCCCTTTATTGTAACATCAAACTGAAAGACACGGTCCTGACATAATTCAAAAGAACCATAGTTATTGTTAATTGTTAGAAAATCGGAAGCGGAAGCAAAACATGGAATAAAGATAAATAACGAAAAGAACAAGCGGGATTTTACGTGGAACCCTACTCCGTGAGGAGCGGGATGAAACCACGGGAGAAGCCCTCAACGGGGCGTATTTGTCTATTGACTTTCTCAACTGTTACAGGGGGTCTGTGGCTCTTTATATAGCCTCTCCAGAGCCTCCAAGTCCCACCACTGGATGATGTGGGACTAAACACTGGATGGGGTAAATGGATCTCCTCCAGGATCTATTTACCCTGCTACAACTCAATAGGCGCATACAACTTATACTCCAACACTCCCCCTCAAGCTGGAGCATGCAATGCTCAGCCTGGACAAACAGAAAGAAACTCAACTCAACGCTACAGGACACTACGGACAATATCAACCCAACGCGCACATTGCTGCAGCCGAGGACGTTGCTTCTCATGCCGTGCAGGTGAGGAGGACGAACGGGCTGGAGTGTGAGTCAACTGAAGACTCGGAATCTGACCATCGAGTCTGAACTTGCGCTTGAAGTCTCCTCGTCGGAGAACTGGGTCTCTCCCATCCGGCTCAGAGAATGGTGCACTGCTCTGGTGTACCTATGATACCACATGAAAACCCTTGCCAACATGGCATAGGGAATGGTCCTCTACTCTGGAGTCCCTATGGCTCACCTGAAGACTCTGGCCTACAAAACAAGAATAATGATGGGGACCTCTGACCATGATGGCAACATATGCTCATCTGAAAATGACCGCACACTCGTGCATGTCTGAAGCTGGAGTCTCTCTCTGGAGATCTCGAAACTGGGCCTCATCATGGAGTGCCTCGAACTTGGACTCTGACCAATCTGTCGAGTCTGATCAACTGCGCATCACACCTGTGGACTCAGAATCTGAATGTCGAGTCTGAATCTTGCGCATGAAAAAATCTTCATCTGTAGAGTATGGAAATCGGCTGGTCTGACGAATCTCTGAATTTGGATGAAGACATGTGACTCTACATATACTCCCCCTTTCTTCCATACTTGTCGGAAAATGAACATCGACAAAGTTGGGAGAAGACAAAATAATATGGGGGTAAACAAGAACATCCGAAAACTTGCAGCTTTCCTTCAAAAAAAATTTAAGCCGTCCATTTTTTTAAACGATTTTTTTAAGCCGTTTCATTTTTCGGCTTTTAATCAATTTCTTTTAAATGTGTGCGGCTCATTTCCTTTTTTATTGCACGCGCCCCCTTTTTTTTGATAACTTGGCCCAACAAGCTGGGCCTAAATGGTTCAACCCCCCCCCTTTTTTTAACGCCCCCCGGGCTTTACAATAGCAGCCAAATTTTTTTTTAATTGGGTTGCATGGTCATGTGCCATCATAAAGCATCTTTAGGGTTCCCACCAGGGAACCCATTCGTATCTCCAACGCCCCCCGCAGGGACCGCCGCAACTGGGAGGAAGGAGGGCGCATTGCCGCCTCACGCCTGGAATGGAGACGCCTGCGCGTGGAGCGGTGCCGCCTCGCGCCTCGGTTGTGGTACCCTAGAGGACGCCGCTAGTGGCCTGGAGCATATCGCGCAGGGTTGCCATCGCTTGGACTCGCGCGTGCTAGGACTGGACTTACGCCGCCGCCGCAGCGGCTGAAGGGGATCGGCATCGCCTGGGCAAGCGATCTGAGGTTGCGCCGCCTGGGAGGTCTGCTTCTGAGTTGATGGGTATCGCTCATGGGCACGTGTGCTGGAGTCAGTGCCGCGTGAAGAAGAGGGATGCACCGCCGATGGGTATCGCTCCTGGAGGTCGCCATGGTAGGGTTGACGCCGCCTTTTGGCAGGAGAAGGCGATGGGACCTCTCCGCCTCGATTTCGCGTGTGGCTGTTGGTGCAGAAGCTCGCATGCCGTCAAGGAGGTTGTCGGTGCGCGTGATATGTGGATCAGCCTGGACCTCCAGGAGATCGAGCGGTGTTGCCCAGCTCGAGATTAAGGAAGATGCACCTCTGCGTCTGGAGATCGAGATGCGGGCCTGGAAGCCTGGAGGCGTCGCTTGGACAAGACGCGCTGGAAGCCTGGAAGAACAGATCTCGCACATGGGGCCTGGATCGGAGGAGATATGTGAGAGGGATCCCCGACGATGTTGCTGAGATCGGCGATATGGAGATGTCTGCCTGGAGAGGCAGGGTTTCGATCTGCGCCGCCAGATCTTGCTGCAAATGGGGATAAATCCCTTGCATACAAAAACGGTGAACCCCCAAAATAGGGTTTCGTACCCTAGAACTTGATCAACAAAACTTCAGGAACATAACAATTACAAATCCTCGAGAATCAAATCTCAAATTGCATAAAGAACAAATCTCCAGGAATCAACCTGGCTCTGATACCATGTTAGAAAATCGGAAGCAGAAGCGAAACATGGAATAAAGATAAATAACGAAAAGAACAAGCGGGATTTTACGTGGAACCCTACTCCGTGAGGAGCGGGATGAAACCACGGGAGAAGCCCTCAACGGGGTGTATTTGTCTATTGACTTCCTCAACTGTTACAGGGGGTCTGGGGCTCTTTATATAGCCTCTCCAGAGCCTCCAAGTCCCACCACTGAACGATGTGGGACTAAACACTGGATGAGGTAAATGGATCTCCTCCAGGATCCATTTACTCTGCTACAACTCAATAGGCGCAAACAACTTATACTCCAACATTAATGTACAGACAACTAATCAAATCCATAAAATTAAAAAAAAAGTTTTTTATCAATTGTGTCCCTCCGAGATATTACAATATCAGTCATGCCCTTCCTTTTCGGGAATATCAGTTGTACCCTCAACTTCTTCCCATTCTATCACTTGTGCCCTCGGGTTAGTTGTCGTCCATCCATAATACAAACGGACGTTAACTTTAGGGACACAAGTAGAATTAGTTGAAAAAATAGATTAAGTGGTCTTTTTCCTCACCCTCTCCCCCCCCCCCCCCCCATCCTCCTCCTCTGCCCGAACCTGCTCCTCCCCCTCTATCGCCCCAAGCCTCCTCCACCTCCTCCATCCCTATCATCCTCCTCCTCACCCCTCCGCCTGCAGCCTCCTCCTCCGCCCCTGGCCCCTGCCTCCTCTGACCTTGCCTCCTCCCCCCGCCCCCAGGTCGCCCCCCGGCCCTCGCCGAACCCACACCTCCCCCTCTCGCTGCACCTCCCCTGCCCCCGATGCCCCTGCCCCTTACGCCTCCCCCTCCTACTGCACCTCCCCCTCCCCCTGTCACCCCCGCGCCCCCGCGCCTCCCCCTGCCCCCGCCACCCCCGCCCCCCGCGCCTCCCCCTGCCCTGCTTCTCCCCCTCCCCCTGCGCCTCCCCCTGCCCCTGCCGCCCCCGCCCACTGCGCCTCCCCCTGCCCTGTCTCTTCCCCTCGCTCCCAGGTCACCCCTGCCCCCGCCGCCCCCGCGCCTCCCCCTTCCCCTGCACCTCCCCCCGCCCCAAGGTCGCCCTCTCCTCCACCCATCCCACCCCTCCTTTTCTCCACCGACCGCCACCTCCTCCCAATCCAGCCCCTCATGCCCAATCTGTCGAGCTCCTCCCCTCTGTTGCAGTTGTAAACAACCTGGAGAGGAAGGGGATGAAGGAGGAGGTGCGATGGAGAAGAAGGAGCAAGGGTGAAATTGGAGGGTTTTAGTTTTTGTTAAGTTAAAATAAACTTTTGGCTAATTGATTCATTAAAATTCACCAAAAAATCAATAGAATTCACCGTTTGATATGTAATGAGTGATATATCTGTGAAATACAAAAATTTTACAGAATCAATGGATGTATGAAGGTGTAACTAAGAGAGAGATATTATGAAGAGAAAGGAAGAAGAACAAATGGAGGAGGAAGAAGATGAAGAAGTCTGGACAATTATACCCATCTTAATTGCACCATGGTTTCAAACAACCATGGTTAAGTCAACTCATCGACGGTTAAACTAACGGAGGGGCACAAGTGATAGAACGGCAAGAAGTCGGGACACAACTGATATTTCCAAAAAAAGAGGGGCATAACTGATATTGCAATATCTCATACGGGCACAACGGATAAAAACCCAAAAAAATAGACGTGTCACCAATCAAGTGAAAACAGTGATCCCATGTAGAAAATTGGAGGATTGCTGGCCACAGAAACTAGAGAAAACATTTAAGAGAAAGAATACAAAAGCTCAATATAATGCACTCGTTATAATAAAAAATAATGAATGATACAAAAGTCTATAAATTTAATATATATATATATAACGTACATTTAAATATATTTCTTATATAAGGTATGATAATATATTTTAATCCAAATAAAGTTCATGGTAATCAGCCAAACCTGTAAGGTTCGATATATATATATATAGGGGGCAGGGAGCCTGCACCCTGGGGTGTAGGAAACTCCATGCACCCACCCTATTTTTCGATTATTTTTCTATTTTTTTGAATTAAAAGTTAGGGGGATTTACTTAATATGTTAAGGGAAATATGTGTTTCAAGTTTCATGCAAAACAAACATTCTTAACACGTTTATCTAGACAGGCTCGATTTCAGCAATTCTGAGACCGTTAAAATTTGGTAGTCTTGATGGAGATGATAGAAGTCTCGAATTAAGTTGAATTTGGAATGACAACATGGTGATACATGGTGATCTAAATCCCCCAAGGTTTCATTTCAAAAAAATCAAAAAATAATGAAAAATTAGGCCGGGTGTAGGGAGTTACCTGCACCCGCCGAGGTAGGCTCCTGTATATATACACTTGAATTGAGGTGGCACCTTTCCTTGATCATGGAAAGGTGCCATCTTAGGCCGTTGGATGATGGATGTACATGCGAGATTGAAACCACTAGGTGGTTTTTATGCTAACTAACATTCCTAATATGTAGGTGGATTAAATTAGTAAAATACACGTCATTAATCATTCTATATTTAGGAATAAATCGAGTGATGTACGAAATTTTCCAGAAATATCTTATGTAATAAATGTTCGCATTTTGAAATAACTGTTATCAATTTACCGACGTTTGAGATATTTTACAATTCTGTGTCATAAATTACAAAAGCGTAACCCCTTGTATTCGCAAAAAAGTCCAAATCCGATGAAAATTTGAATTTTTGTATAGAAGTGTTTCCTAAAATATCGGATGCTTGGATCATATGCTAATTAATTGATGTACACGTGGAAAACATTCCTAAAATTATGGGATTTTTGTTACAACTATATTTCCTAATATATTAGATGAGGTAAATTGCGAACATGCTAAAAATGTTAATTGTCATATGCATATTAATTTTAAGAGGTATTAAACCCACTTTGTAATGAATGAATCCATATTAAACAAATAGTCCTTATTTCACATTCATCGAGTTTATTTTACATTCCATGTATAAACTTTACGTCCATCCAATACCATGTTACAATATCAAAGATTCCAACAAAATGAAGACTTGTAATAAATGAATCCATCATTTTATCAACATATGTTACAATTGTAATTCATATTTTACATTTCTCTCATTCTTTTTACATTCGTCTCCTATTTTTCTGCAGTCAATTCCAAATTGATGACATCCGTAAGATATGGTTGTCTCGATCTTTACCCTTCTTCCTCTCATTGGAAGTTATCCAAGTGGCCTACATAATATAAAAATAAAATAAGATATTGTAAACAGAATATGGAAATATAAAATGACTGTAAGTAATATAAAAATAACTGGAATGTTTTGTACAAGTAGTGCATCAGTCATTTGAATGTAAAATACATTCTGATGATGTAAAATGAGACAGAAAAATGTAAAATGATCAAATGTATTGTAATTTTGTGTACTGCATTGTAAAATGATGTAATCAACATCACTGAGCTTAAAACAAAATGCGTATGTATACGGATCATGCAATAAAAGCAATGAACCTGACATAAAAAAAGAAGTACAGAAAAATAGAACAGGAGTGCACAAAAATAAAATAAAACAGAATTTTACAAATTGAAAATGAACAGATGAAAATATAATGAAGCCACAAACGATTTGATATTAGTATGTAATCAAGAAATCATGCTCATCGTTTGAAAATCCGATATGAAAAGGTATAAAAACATATAAAAACTGCTATGAAAAAAATAATGAGATTTTCAATAGGGAGACGAAGAATTGAACTAAGAAAAATGAAAAAAAATAAGAACATGCAGCCTCCATGCGCAAAAAATACTTACCTGGAACTTTTTTTAATGGAGATCTTGAACGTGTCGTCAATATTTTGATGAAATCGAAGGAGAATAACTCAAAAACCATGAAGAACATAGATGAGAATCTCGAGTAAGGGAGAATGACATTTAAAAATATGCTATATTTAGTAATCAAGTATCCGTAATCAATATTTCGCATGATAATGGGGATTGAGAGGGAAGAGAGTTTTTTTCTAAAAATAGCATAGTGGTTTTTGTGCAGATTAGTGGTTTTATCGGGTGTCGTTGATTAATATCGGATGGATGGTAGGAGGTGTCGCGCCAAGTGCATGGAAAGGTGGCACCTCAATTCAAGTTTTTCCTATATATATATATATATATATATATATATATATATATATATATATATATATATATTGTTACGCAAGTAATGAGAATTTATTTAATAAATTGTTTCTCACACATAATCAACCAAGATTAGATATTCAAATTATGATGTGCAAATGACAAATGATACAAAATACATGTCAAACTCCTAATATTATGGACTGCATAATATATGCAACATATACTATTATTATTTTTTACAACTATAAATAAATATATAAGATTATAAAATATGTTATGCAAATGATAGATGATGCAATGTTCACATAGTATGATTAGATACTATGCAATGTATATTTCTGGTTGTTTCTTCACATATATTAATATTTATATCAATAGAATATGATAAAACAAAAGGCGTAATGCATATTTCAACAAACTATGTTATTAATTTTAAAATATTTCTGAAGAATTAGGTATAAGGACAATGAACAATAAAAAAGACGGAGAGCTATAAATTCACTATCTTGTTTTCCTTCTTTTACACATTTTCATATTTAGATGTAAAACAACATATCGTTGTCCAATTAATTGAATTTGTTTTACTTTAGAAAAAATACAATTCTTATGGAATAAATCCATCCAACGAAAATAACGTTTGATACACAATTCACATTGTACAAATGCAAAAAATGCGTAATATTCGCATCTTATTTACTTATAACATCAATAAACGGGTGCAATAACAGGTAAGGTAAAAAGAAATAATTTACTGGAACTTCAGTGGTAAGTTCGTGTTGAAAAGGAACAAGCCTTGAGATTATACAAAATTGGACATTTTGGAGAGACTTAATTCTCAAGTGCAACGTTTTAAAAGCTATATTCCAAAAGACAACTTAGAAATAATATTACTCTGCTGTTATACTTCTAATTTATTGTTTTTTATAACATATGCTGATAAAAGAATGATGTATTTGTTTGTTTATTGAAAATCCATCTCGCTGCAAAAGCGGGTTTATTGGCAAGTACAAACTAAATTGCAGGCAACTTCTTGGTAGAGTTTAAACGAAAATGCATACTTATATACTCGCCAACAGGGATGAAAACGGTTACGGATATATCCGTATCCGATCAGTCACCGTATTCGTTTCATACAGATTTTGACATCCATATCCGCATCTGTTTTAAAATAGATACGGGTATGAATATCATTTGATATCCGTAAACATCTGTATTCGTATATCCGTTTTCGTATATAAATATAGCCACAGATTTATTTTTAACCATATATAACAGAATTATATATCTTCTTTTACCGTATTTGTATAATTTTTATGATACAAACACATTTAGTAAATTTATATCATGTGTTTTCCATTCAATTTGTATATATTTAAGTCAATTCTATAGAGTATTTCTAACATTACTCGCATACGATCAGTATAAGCTTTACATCTGTATCTGTTTTTTAAGGATACGGTAAGATAGTTTTAATATCCGTCAAAATCAGTATCTGCATTCGTATTCGTATTCAAAAACGGATAAGGATACGATAATATCTATATCTGTATCCATCCATCCGTTTGCATCCCTACTCGCCAAGTTGCAAGAACCCATAAAAGAACTCATGTGGTCCTTCTTGGTAGAGGTTAACATGATCATGTCCTCTCTAATATCACTCTTAAAATGCGATCGATAAAACATGGGAACTTGATCTATCGCAAACAACAATTAGGATGGCGTGAAGCAAAACTGCGAAGAAATGATCCCTAACAACCAAAAATCATTTGTGGCAATAATAATTGATCAAGGCCGACCGCCTAATTCCTCATAACAAAAAAGAGGCAATTAAAACGGTAAAAAAGGATAATGTGGAAGCGTCTTAGAGATAAAGAAATAAGGAACAATGGAAGAACACCGAAATTTAACATGGAACCCTACTCTATAAGGAGAGGGATGAAACCATGAGAGAACACCACTAAGAATTGATTCTTCTATTCACTTTCTCTCATCTGTTACAGGAGGTGTGAGGTTTCTTATATAGCCCCACCAGTAAGACCAAATCCTACTCACAGTAGATGTGGGACTAAACCTGTGGGTGTGGTAATTGGATCCTGGAGGGATCCAATTACTCATCTATACATGTGATGCATGCTCTAATAAAAATCATTAGCAAGCTGAACCTCAATCAAATTTTGCGCTGAAACCTTTTATGAACATCCTATATAGGAGACGTCAACCTCATCATGTATCACATACATGGAGTGAGTGAAATCCCGATTCCCAAATGGTTTGGCTTTTGATACCTTGTGGAAAAATACAGAAGCAAGCAAACAATCACAAACACGACAATTTGCATGGAAACTCTACACAATGAAACGAACCAAGAAATCACGATGACTTAATTCACAAGTACCAGATTTTTCTTCTTTCCAATTTGTTGTCAACGGGGGGTGTACCACACCCAAGATCCATTTAACTTGAGTACACATTTCAACAATAATGGGCTAAAAAAGAAGGTAAAGCATCTACAACACACGTTCATGCTGCAAAACAAGACATTTTGAAATTAAGGCTGAGGCTTCTGATGATTTCTATATAATAAAATTCGCCATAAATTTCTACAAATAGTTTCCCGCATAAGATACAACAGTGCTACTGAAAGACAGCAGAGCACATAAGTAGACCTCCGCAATCACCATTGCGCGATTGACCTTGGAAGCCAAGGTCACGGATGACCTGCAGCATCTCAACATGCCAGAAAACCATGTTATCTTGTTCATACATTAATTAGTAAAGCGCACGCAAGCTTCGGAAGAGGATCTGCTAGCTTGTCCATAGATAAACCTGACCACCAGCCGTGGAACAGGCCAGAGAACCGCGTTGAAATGGATGCACGGCAAGTCTACTCGGAATTGCCGTCATATATTCGCTAACTAGAGGAACCGTGGCCCTGGTTGTGGTAGAGATGACATCAACTACACGTTTCATATTCCCCACGAAAAGGTATGCATCATCCCATCCCCATATTGCCCTGTAAGTATAGACAGAAGACATTACATGCACCGCACACATGCCCACAGTAGATGGCAAAGCACAAAATCAACAATTAAAGCAACTCATAAGAGTGCTGAGAGGACACAATAATACAAAATGAGGGAAGCAAAGATACATCAAAACTGCGGATACAAATGGATGCATGCAGATATGGACATCATTTCACATATATAACTATATCAATAAAAATTCACGCCTCGACATATGAATAAAGGAACTGCTGAAATTAGGGAGTCGCCAAAGACATGAAAGGAACCATTCAGTTAACCAGAAATCAAGGTATGATTGCTGCCCTCCTAAAAAAATATAATACTTTTTTGTTGAAATGCATGTGCAAACCAATATCCATTTCACATCGTTAGAGTTAATGAGTTATTTCTTTATATTTAGAGTCGTGTAACCCCTTTGAGGCATCAATGTAATTCTCTTTTTGCCTCCCTAGGGTTCACGCTATATAAAGCCCTATACCTATTTAATAAGACAAGTCATTCATTCTCTCATTTTTTTCTCCACGTGGTAGGTCCTAGACCGGTGTTCTGACCTAACTCTTACCGCCATCTCTAGCCAAGCCCTTGCACGGTCCCTCTCCTCTTCCTAGGGTCCAAGCAGGGCACCTCTCGCCACCGCACACGACTGCAGCGCCCTTCACGCCATCGCGCAAGGCTGCAGCACCCACACCAATGCCCCATAGGCTAATCCGAGCCCTAGCGCATGGGTGTTATTGCATTGCGCGGCAGCCAGGGGCCTCTCCTGGCCACTAGGACCCTCTAGAGGTCCCACAAGAGTCCCTCCAGGTCCTTCGACTCCCTACGCACCATCGTTGGTGCGCCTCCAGGCCCCAGGCTACCGCTGGGCTGCCGCCTCCAGTGATATCATTCGGACCTCTTGGCCACATCCAGGCCGCTGCCCAGCAGGTGCCACCAGTCTTCCCCAGACCTGCCTTACGGCTTCTATCTGCCACCAGCACCTACAACAGTTGATTCAAGGGCAACGTCAGCTCTTATTTGGTGCTGCCAGAGTGATTCCAGCACTCGTTTGCTACTTCCAACGTGTTTCCATCCCTCATTTGTTGCTGCCAACATGATTCAAGCCCCTATCATGCATTGAAATTTTTGCTCTAGTCGCATACATGCGTGATTGAACGAAAAACTCTACTTCTTGAATTGTCTAGCAGACCACAATGGCATCGCTTCCTACCGAGACCACATCTCTGTACACTGTCTTCTATGATGGTACATAGAACTTCTATCAAATTCAAACGCGCAATGAATTGTGTGCCCTGATCTTGGGCTTTCAAGGTGTTTCGTCGACGATCATGGAACTTCTATCACCGTTTGATAAAGTGTCTAGAGAACTCTACTCTCAAAGTCCCAAGGCGACTACTGCTACCACGTATATAGCTAATACATCAAATACTATAGCGAACTTTGCTTCATTCTCGACACCAATCTGGATCGTTGACTCTTCATTCTCGACACCAACCTGGATCGTTGACTCGAGTGCATCTACCCACTTGATTGGAGAAGGCAGTCTTATCACCACTTCTCAACCCTCATCCACGTGTGAACTTGTTTCGGTTGTCCAACGATACTCATTCTCATACTACCATTGTTGGGACTATGGAGTTCTCCTCCAAGATCAGGCTCTATGGCATTCACTGCGCACCTGATTTTCCTCTAAGCTTATTGCCAATTCATAAGCCATGTGTTGAATTGAACTATCATGTAATTCTTTGATGAGTTTATTGATATTTTCAGGATATCCATATAATGCATATTTTTGGTGGAGGGGGCATGAGAAGAACGGCCTTTACTACTTTGATATCCACGTCGACTCAACCTTTCAAGGTGCTACCTCCGTAGCTGACCTGTTCCTATGGCATTTGCGTCTCAATCACCCATCTATCAAAGTTCTTTCCCATATGTTTCTTGAATTGTCATTTCTGAAACCTTTTGAGTGTGAAGCTTGTCAGTTCGATAAACACCATCGGCTTCTTTTCCACCTACGACTAAGCCACATCGATCATTACCTTTCTCTTTAGTCCATTGTGATATTGGGGACCTTGTACTGTTCGTACTATTGCCAGTCATAGATACTGCTGAGAACAACGAAAGAATGAAAGAGCTTGTTTTATTCAAGAGGTCAAGGAGTCCTTATACAGGACAAAACCCTAGAGAGCTCAAAGGATAAAGTACATAATTACCCCTTACGGGTTTACATGAATATACAAAGAATATTCTCCTAACAAGAATATACTCATAGAATATTGTCCAGCACATAGAATAATCTCGTAACACTCCCCCTCAAGTTGGAGCATATTTATCAATCATGCCCAACTTGAAAACAATTCAGGAGAGTCGCTTCTTGGGTAGTGCCTTCGTAAATATATCTGTAAGCTAGAGCTTGGTGCTGATGTGAGGAGTAATGATCCTTCCAGTTTGATAGCATCACGAACGAAATGACAGTCAACTTCTATATGCTTGGTTCGCTCATGAAACACGGGATTCGTAGCAATATAAGTGGCAGATTTGTTGTCGTAGTATAGTGGAATAGGAATATTGACAACAATACCAAGTTCTTATGAAAACGTTAATAGCCACGTGATCTCACAAGTAGCTTGAGCCATCGCCTGTATTCTGCTTCAACATTGGATCTAGATACAATTGTATGCTTCTTGCTTCTCCAAGTAACAAGATTTCCTCCAACCATCATGGCATAACTTGTTGTGGAGTGTCGATCCTCTAGTGAGCTTGCATAATCAGCATCGGCATATGCAATAACATCGGTGTATCCATTTGCCCTATAGAAGAGGCCACATCCTGGTGATTCTTTTAAATATCGTAAATCTGAAGAACATCCTACCGGTGACTGTAACAATGTTGTTCCATTTGTTGGTTGGCTCTGCTTACTGCATAAGTGATATCTGGTCTAGTGACGGTAATGTAGAGAAGTTTACCAACCAGGCTCATGTATCTAGTAACATCTTCGAAGATAGGATCAGAGGATGTGATGTGTTTCTTAGGATCTGTAGGGATACCAACGGGCTTGCATCCAAGTAATCCGGCTTCAGTAAGAATGTCCAGACAGTATTTCCTCTGTGAGAGATGAAGACCCTTCGTAGTGCGTAGTACTTCTATGCCCAGAAAGTAACGAAGTAGACCAAGGTCCTTGGTAACAAATACTTTCTGGAGGAAGACCTTGGTCTCTAGTATTCCTTTTTCATCATTACATGTGATAACCATATCATCCACATAGACTGCAAGTATAACAGTACTAGTTGCTCGTCTTCTGACAAACACAGAGCGGTCAGACGTTTCTCTGAAAGCCAAGGGTGTTGATTTCTACAATAAGTCTGTCAAACCATGCCCTTAGACTCTGCTTTAGGCATATATATGGCCTTGTGAAGTCGGCATACACATTCCCCTCGACTTCATAACCTGAAGGCTGCATCATGTACACTTCCTCGTCAAGATCGCCATATAGGAACACATTTTTCACATCCAACTGAAAGATAAGTCATGCCTTATTAGTTGCCACAGAAAGTATAGTTCTTATTGACCCCATGCGTGCAACCGGTGAGAATGTCTCAAAATAATCCACTCCATATGTCTGTGTGAAGCCCTTTGCTACAAGACGAGCTTTCAGTCTGCAAATCGACCCATCGGATGACTGCTTAGTTGTGAAGACCCATTTGCACGCCACCGGTATGGCCCCTATAGGACATTGCACTAGATCCCATGTACCCCTGGAAAGAAGAGCATCCATCTCTTCGTCCATGGCCTTTCGCCATCCTGAATCCTGCAAAGCATTGTGATGGTCTCTCGAAATAGAGATAAACATGAGAGCATATGTATAACTTCTGTCAGCGCAAGATAAACCGGCAGTAGAAGTGAAATGAGTCATTGGATGAGAAGTACATTGCCTCTTAGTTCTGCGAAGAGCAATTGGTAGATCTTAGGGAGCAACCGGGACAGTATTGGAGGGGACACTTGTAGAAGGCATATCATCCTGCAATAAAGAAACGGGTAAAGGGACATCTGGTGGTGAAGATCTATATTTGTAGACAATTGTTAGAGGTGGGAGATCCAGAGGGATATCTATAACAGGTTGAGTGAAGAAACTGGCCTGTTTAAAAAAGGTTACATCTGCAGAGATATAATAGCGATGTCCATTAGGATCATAACATCTGTAACCTTTTTTAGTACAAGAATAACCGAGGAAGACGCACTTGATTGCATAAGGAGAAAGTTTGTCTGTAGTGTGAAAGTTATGAACAAAAGACACACATCCAAAGATCTGTAGGGGAAGAGGGAAGGGAGACTCATTTGGGTAAAGTAGAGAGAAGGGGGTTG
This sequence comes from Ottelia alismoides, assembly GCA_037367405.1. Classification (NCBI taxonomy): domain Eukaryota; kingdom Viridiplantae; phylum Streptophyta; class Magnoliopsida; order Alismatales; family Hydrocharitaceae; genus Ottelia; species Ottelia alismoides. The sequence continues at coordinate 169,233 of JAZKJV010006625.1, forward strand.
AGCCATTGAGGTTTGGAGATGGAATTCTATTGATAAGATGAACAGCAGTCAGTATGGCATCACCCCAATAGGTTTTGGGAACCTTCATCTGTGTAAGGAGGGAACATGCAATATTTAGGAGATGTCTGAGTTTTCTTCCTGCTATCCCGTTTTGTTGGGACGTATGTGGACAAGACATTTGATGTATGGTTCCTTGGGAGGCAAAGAAATACGTTAGATCATGTTGGGTAAACTCCAGTGCACTATCAGAGCGAAAGTGTTGTATACCAGGGGAGAAGATATTCTTGACATACTGAAAGAAATTTTTGACAATTTTATTAATCTCCGAACGCTCTTTTAGAAGATAGACCCATGACGACCTACTATAATCATCAACGAAAACAACAAAATACTTGTGTCCACTCAGAGTACGGACCGGACAGGGTCCCCAAATATCACAATGGACTGGGGAGAAAGGAACTTCACGATGAGGTTCATTTCGAGCAGGAAAAGAAGCACGATGATGTTTCCCGAACTGACATGTTTCGCATTCAAATGGCTTCAACGAAGAAAGTTTTAGGAACATCAGAGAGAGAGCTTTGGCAGACGGATGGCCGAAACGGAGATGCCAAAGAAGAGGATCAGCGGAGATTAACGAAGCGCCAGCAAAACTAGAGTCAGGCGGGATATCAAGATAATAAAGATCATTCTTCTCATGTCCCCCACCAAAAATCTGCATCGTCCGGATGTCCTGAAAATAATAATAGAATTCATCAAATATAACTCGACAATTAAGCTCAGTGCACAGAGTGAACAGATAATAAGCTGAGAGGGAAGTCAGGAGCACAATGAACACCAGTAAGTCGGAGTTTGGAGGAAAACTCCATGGTACCAACACTTGTAATAGGTGAATGAGCACCATTTGCAACTTGAACAGGCTTCACAATGGAAGATGGCCGTGAGAAGGTGAGAAGACTACCTTCTCCCGTGAGATGCGTAGATGCTCCCGAGTCAATGATCCCTGTAGGAGCAGATGTAGAGGCAAAGTTGGCAATATTACCTGATGTAGTGGCCAAACTAGCAGTGGAGGCAGAAGTAGGAGTATCAGTAGCTGAGTTCTGTAATAGTTGCCGTAGGTGAGCATAATCAGATGCAGTAAACGAAAGTTGAATGTCACTGGAAGGCCGACCATGAGAGGTGTCTACAGTATCATAGGTATCATCATTGGAGACAGTCTCGTAGGCACTGTTAGCACTGGTGGGCATTCCAAACATCACCCAACAGCGTTCTGACGGATGATTAAGGCGTTCACAATGTGTGCATGGAGGATATCGAGCAGTAGTAGTATCACGCCCACGGCCACGACCAGAGTCGCACCCCCGTCCAAACTCACAGCCTCTGCCACGGCCGAAATGATGTCCACGTCCCCCTTGGTAGGCCGGCGTCCTCTAGCGAAATGTGCTATAGTCTCAGCAGACAGAGGAGGTGAAGGAGACTCAAGTTCCTGTAGACGTCCGAAAATAGTCTCAAGAGAGGGTAGAGCTGTAGCAATCAGAAATTGATCCTTGACCAACTTGTACCGTGGATGTAGTCCTGATAAAAAACGGTACACTTGACATTCCGCCCATTCACCTATTTGTTTGTCACAACAGGCAGGTTGAAAATGAGAAGCTCTTCATACAAGCTTGTGAGGAGTCGGTAGTACTCGATCAAGGTTGTATCTCCTTGATTTGCACACCAGATCCGTGTATATATATCCGAGAGTCTGGACTTTGTTGTCTTCTGTGAGTATGGTTTCTCAAGACTCTCCCACATCGCCTTTGTTGTTTCCTTGTAGAGAATATTGGAGGCTATATTTGATTCGACACTGTTGGTCATCCAAGTAATCACATGGCAGTTGTCTATACATACCAAGTATCGTAGTCCTATTCCGTCTCCTTGGGCGGATCTTTTGTAAGAACATAATTCTTTTGCTGACCACTAATAAAACTTTGAAAGAACGAGACCAAGATACATAGTTCTCTGAACCCTTGAGCTTGATAGAAGTGCCATGGATCATCATAGAAGAAGTCGGATACGGGGACTTTGATTCTGCAGATGCCATGATGGCCGCAAAGGTCAAGAAAAAGTGACCTATATAGTCCTCGTAGTGTTAGGAATCATATAACCCTAACACAGCATTGAACAGAGGCGCGGTGTGTGGGATCGCAAGAGGGCCGTAGTTAGCGGTGCTGGCGGGGAGAGGCTGCTGGTGTACAGCGAGAGGCCGCAAGGGGCAACGACAGGCTACAGGGAGGGGCCGGGGGGCAGGCCGCAGGAAGCGGCTGGGCCGAGTTGAGAGGGGGCGGCGGAAGCCGTAGGAAAGGTCGCCGCAAGGAGGGGGGGTCGGGAGGCCGCACGGAGGGCCGCAGAGGGGCGGGAGGCCGCACAGAGGGCCGCAGGGGAAGGCGAGAGTGCCGCAGGAGGGAGGGAAGAAGGGGAGGGGGGCTGGCGGTGGGGTTAGGTCAGAACACCGGTCTAGGATCGCCGCTCTGATACCATGTTGAGAACAACGAAAGAATGAAAGAGCTTGTTTTATTCAAGAGGTCTAGGGGTCCTTATATAGGACAAAACCCTAGAGAGCTCAAAGGATAAAGTACATAAATACCACGTGTTTATAAGAATATACATAGAATATTCTCCTAATAATAATATACTCGTAGAATATTCTCCAGCACATAGAATGTTCTCCTAACAGATACTTTGATGTCTTTGTAGATGATTACAACAGGTCTTCTTGGGTCTATTTAATCAAGGAACGGTCCTGAATATTATCAAATCTTTATTTCAGCTTATTAAAACATCTTTATCTACATGTATTCAAGCTATCAGGACTGACAATACTCTTGAGTTCACTCAACATGACTTGGTATCTTTCTTTGCCACTCAAAGGACCCTTCACCAGACCTCATGTATGTATACCTCACAACAAAATGGGGCAGCGAAAAGGAAGCTCCACCATCTTTTGGACATTGCTCGCATCTTACTTACTCACACGAAGGTTCCCAAAACCTAGTGGAGGATGTTGTTCATATTACCATATACCTCATCAATAGGGTCCCATCTTCAGCCCTCAATGAGGTGAATCCTTTCTCACTTGTGTACCATTGTAAGGAACATTTTCCACTTCCCTGGAGGATTTTTGGTTGCACTGCCTTCGTACACAATTTTTAGATTGCAGATAAATTGTCTCCTCATGCTACCAAGTGTATTTTCCTTAGATATTCTTATACCCAAAAGAGGTATAGGTGCTACGATCCTATAACTCATTGTTACTATATATATGTTGATGTCACCTTTTTTGAATATACTAGCTACTTTACTCGATCAATTAGTGGCATTCCCTTGAAGCTTCCACTGATGTCCATTGTCTACAAAAGGAAACAAATTGCATAATCTGGCCCACACCCCTTACATATTCTTTATATGCAGGATGATGCGCCCTCTTTAAGTGCCCTCCACACTGCAGCTCTGGATGCTCCACCAAAACTCCCTATAACTCTGCAGTAGACAAAAAGATAGTGTATTATACATCACATGTCACATTTTACTTTCACTAACAATCTATCCAATTGTAACAGACGATTTACAGATGCTTTGATGGCTATTTCTACTCTTCGGGATCATCATAGTGCATTGCAAGACCATGGTTGGAAAAAGGTGGATGCACTCACATCCAAGGGCACATGGGATCTTGTGTCATATACACATGGTGTCAAGCATGTTACATGCATATGGGTCTTACAACCAAACAGTCGCCTAATGGTTCTATTGATAGATTGAAGGCCACGCTTGTAGCAAAAGACTTCACTCAAACGTATGGTGTAGATTATTTTGAGACATTTTCTCTAGTGACCATCACGGTTGCAAAAGTCGGCCGACTAGGCCGACTAGTCGGCCCGACTATGCAAATCGGAGGGGTGCCCGACTTGAATAGGCCAACTCGGCCTGTAGTCGCTCCAGCCCGACTAGGCGGGCGTTTAGTCGGTGTAGGCGGCCGAGTAGTCGGCCGATATCTGCATATAGGATCCAAGGCCAGATCCGATTACTTTTTCGAAATGACTTGAGGGTTACTGTTAGACAGTAACCCTCCAGTCTCGACAACCCCAGACACCCTGACCCCTCTCGGCTCTCTCGATACCCTAGCGCCCTATCCCCGCGCGAGAAAGTCGCCTCGCCGCTCACCGGCGCCGCCTTCAGGACTCGCCGCCCCGACGCCTCCAAGCTCCAGGCTCCAGCGCCTCGTCGCCCCCACGCCTCCAGCGCCTCGCTGCCCCCACGCCTCCTGCGCCTCGCCGCCCCCACGCCTCTTGCGCCTCGCCGCTCGTACTGTGGGTTAACTTTTTAATTTTGGATTATTTTTCATTTTCTCTTTATTTTTCCATAGGTTGATAATGTTGAACATAAATGTTAATGTGTTATTGTTAGCAAATATGAAATAATAATGTTAGGTTATCTTTTTTTCAATTTTTTTTTTGCTTAGGTTGATCTTAAAAGTAAGAAGTTGACATGTTGTTGATTAGATTTGCTTAGGTTGATGATGTTGAACTTAGATGGTATCATGTTAATATGTTTTTTTTTACGCTCTATCATGTTAATATGTTATTGCTACTTGTTAGCCAATAACAATGTTAGGTTAGGTTTTCATCTTTTTTTTGTTTTTCTTAGGTTGATTTTATTTGTTATTCCAAATGGTTAGTTAATTTAGATACTTGTTGTTAATTTAGATACTTGTGTTTGATGATTAGTAATTTGTGAGTTTGTGACTATGTAGATGGATACACCTCCCGCGAACGCCGCTTCTGGTAGCAACTCGTCTTTTTACGTGTCTCCAGGATCAACTGATCCTGCATGGCAATATGGTTATCTTTCGAACCGTACAGATCCGAATATAGTTACTTGCAGATTGTGCAAGAAGGTTGTCAAGGGAGGTGTGTACAGGTTCAAGCAACATCTAGCACACCGTAGAGGCAACGTGGTTGCATGTCCCAAGGTGGATGAAGATACGAAGAAGAAGATGATCGCATATCTTGATGACGTTGCAAGGAAGAAGAGCCAGAAAGCCGATGATGGTCAAGAGCTGAGAGAGGATGTTGATATCACTGGAGATGCGGTTCGGTGAAGAGATCACGAGTATCCGACTCGTTGGAGCAGAATGTCGCATTGGAAGGACCATCGCGTCAGATGACCATAAAAGATGCATTCTCCAATGAGCATCGTGATAGGGTCACCCCGTATATAGCCAACTGGGAATATACATCGGCGATTCCTTTTAATGCACTGACGACGAAGCCCTTCATGCAGATGGTGGAGGCGATTGGGAAGTATGGGCCTGGACTAAAGACTCCCACGAGGTATGAGCTTAGTGGTCCACTTCAGAAGGATGCGGTGAAGAAAATGCACGATGACTTGCAATGTCATCGTGATACGTGGAAGTCGACAGGATGCTCTTTGATGACCGATGCGTGGACGGACATGCGTGGAAGAAGCATCATTAATTTTTATGTTAATTGCACCTTGGGGACTTCATTTTTGATGTCCATAGATGCCTCAAATGAGGCCCACACTGCGGAATACATCTTCAAGCTGGTGGATGAGTGTCTTAATGAAGTGGGCATAGATAATGTGGGTCAGATTGTGGCGGATAATGCATCTGCCAATGTAGCAACGGGAAGATTGCTGCTCACCAAATATCCACGGATTTGGTGGACTTCATGCGTCGCGCACTCCCTTGATCTTGCTTTGGAGGAGATAAGCAAAGAGACGAAGGTGAGGAGTGCAATCACAAAGGCAAAGAAGCTTACGGTGTTTATATACTCTCACACCAAAACTCTAAGCTTGATGCGTAAGTTCACCAACAAGAGAGACATTGCAAGGCCTGGCCAAACAAGATTTGCAACCACTTTTCTTACTCTTAAGAGCCTGAATGAGAAGTAAGACAAGCTTAGATTGATGTTTTCCTCAGAAGAGTGGAGAAACTGCAAATGGTACAAGACCAAGAAGGGAGAAGCAGCGAGTTCTATTGTATTGTCTGAGTTTTCACTCCATTGGTTCGTTTATTGCGTGTTGTTGACGCAGATCGACGTCCATCTATGGGTTTTGTGTACGGAGGGCTTGAAGAGGCCAAACGGGAGATAATTGCATCATTCAATGGCGTGGAGTCATCTTACAAATTTTTTGTGGATGTTGTTACCTCCAAGACCAAAGGGAGGCTCGATACTCCATTGCATCTAGCGGCTTATTACTTGAACCCATTTTTCTTCTACACCGAGTCTCGTGGTGATCCGGATGTTGTGGCGAGGAGAGGGTTTAAGGAGTGCATGGAAAGATTATATCCAGATTTGGATGTACAAGATGCAATTACCAGGGACGAGCTTCCAGCATACAGACTTGGTCGCGGTGATTTTGGCAAGCCTTTAGCTATGAGACAGAGGATGACAAATGACAACAATTATGACCCAGGTATTTCATGCTGGACAATTCTCTCTTTGGCAATATTATATTATAATTATATTGACGAATTCTCTATTTAAATAGCTAATTGGTGGTATAATCATGGAGATGACACGCCTCATTTGAAAGCCATGGCCATCAAGATCTTGAGCTTGACGTCTTCATCCTCCGGATGTGAGCGTAACTGGAGTACCTTTGACTCGGTAATGACTCCATTCCACCGACCAAATTTGATTACTAATAGTAAAGTATAACGTAGTAATTGATATAAATTTAAAATTTGAATTTTGATGTTCAGATCCATACCAAGAAGAGGAACAGATTGGAGACGAAGAAGCTGAATGATCTTGTATATGTTCGTTTCAATTCAAACCTGCGGGAACGTCGCGTTGAAAAAGAAAAAGATCCTCTCTCATCTTGTTATCGTGCATACACGGCTGAATAGACTGGAGGTGTCGATGCTCATGATGAGGAGGTTTTTCCAGGTTCCGGATTGACATGGAGTGCTGCAGCACATGCTAGTGGTGCTGAAGAGAATTTGGAACCGAGAAGGAGCCAGCGAGTTGATCGTAGCAAGGGAGCTTCATCTTCGAGCTCCAATGCTACGCCGATGAATGAAAACGAGGAGCTACATCTTGATGATATAGAAGAAGAAGATGATGATGATGATGATGATGATAATGATGACGACGAAGAAGAAGAAGAGATGGACTTGGATGATGACATTGAGGATTGATTCAATTGACCTGTCTTCCTTCGTACTTGTATTATTTTTTTGGACATGTTGTATGTGTTTTTGAACATTTTCTAGTGTTATGTACCAAATATTTTAAATGTTAGATATTAACTTCCTTCATTTTTCCTTCTCTTGCTGTAATTTCTTAAGCTCTTGAAAATATTAAATTTGCTAAAATTATGAAGATAAATGATAGTATATATATTAAATTTTGATTTATATATTAAAAATAATTAAAAAAATCAAAACCGACTAATGCCCGACTAAATCCGATTACTCTCCCGACTGCCGATTAATCCTTAGTCAGTGACCCTGTCGACCGAGTACCGACTGCCGACTTCTGCAGCCATGGTGACCATTGTAGGATCTATCCGCACTATTCTCTCGTGTTGCTGCTAATAAGAATTGGCCCATGTTTCAGCTAGATGTGAAGAATGCTTTTCTCTATGGTGACCTCGAGAAGGTCTATATGATGCAGCCACCGAGTTACTCAGTGCCGACTTCGTAAGGTCTTTTATGGTCTAAAGCAGAGTCCACGGGCTTGGTTTGACAGTCTTACTACTATGATCGGCTCTCTTGGCTTCCACAAGGCAACATTTGATTATTCTGTTTTTGTCAAACAACGATCCACTGGTACGATTATACCGGTTGTCTATGTTGGTGACTGGTGATAATGAAGCTAACATTTTAGAGACCAATGCCTTCCTCTAAAAGGTGTTTATCAAGGTCAACTCTGCTACTTTCTTCGCATTGAGGTGATACATACTACAGAGGGATTACACCTATCATAGCGAAAGTATTGCTTAGATATTCTTAGAGAGGCTTGACTACTTAGATGTAAACCATCTGGCATCCCTGCAAAACTGCAAAAACATTCTACATCCACTGATCCTGAGTTTGAGGACACTACGCAATATAGAAGCCTAATGGGTAATATTCTTTACCTTATTGTCACTAGCCCAGATATATCATATGTTGTGAGCAGCGCGAGCCAACACATTGAGAGACCTCTCTATAGTCATTAGCAGAATGTTCTTCAGATCCTTCAATATTTGAAGGAATCTTCAGGATAAGGCCTCTGCTACGGGGTCATACAAATGTCATCGCTTATGCTGGTGAAGATTATGCCAATTCACCCGAGGACTGGCGATCCACTACCGACTGTTATATTTGTTGGTGGCAACCTTGTTACATGGCGTAGCAAGAAGTAGATCGTAGTTACTATATCAAGTGCAGAGGCAAAATACAGGGTGATGGCTTAAACCACTTGTGAGATTACTTGTCTTATCTCTTTTCTACAGGAGTTAAGACTCCATACTACTACTCATGTCCCTTATATTGTTACAATAACTCCACTACATACATCACCACCAATCCAGATTTTCATGAGCGGACTAAGCATATTGAAGTTGACTGTCACTTCATTCGAAAATCGAGATACTACTAGGAGGGAAAGCTACTACTCATATCTTCATGGATCTTCATCTTGCAAATATACTCATGAAAGCGCTACCTAAGAAACGTCTCTCGTGGGTGATTTCCAAGTTGAGCATGCTCGATAGATATGCTCCAACATGAGGGGGAGTGTTAGAGTTAATGAGTTATTTCTTTATACTTATTGAGTCATGTAACCCTTTCGGGGCATCCACGTAATTTTCTCTTTTCGTCTCTGTTAACGTATATAGTAGTTTCTGTGTGTCCCTCTGTTAATTTTATTTTCAGTTGCATGCTTTATGTAATTTACCCATAGGCTACTCTCCTATATAAGAGAGCCTAGGGCTTATGGAATAAACATCTCATTCATTTTTTCCAACATGGTATCAGAGCGACGGTCCTAGACCGGAGTTCTCGAAACCCTAACCCTACCCTACCCCACCCGCCGGCTCCTCGTTCTCTCTCTCTCTCTCATCGGCGTCGCCAGGGGCACACCGTACTCGCCGCTCGCTCCGCCGCCGCCTTTGCTGCCGCACCAGCACCCCCAGGCATGCGCGAGTGCGCAGCCCTCCGCGCACTGCCCTTCTGCGCGTCGTAGCGCTCCGCGCTAGCGCCTAGTGTGCGCCATCGCCTGCGCTGTGTGATCCAGCAGCGTGTGCGTGCGCATCCAAGCGCAATTGCGCCTGCCTGTGCGCGCGCTTCCTGTGACTCCTTCACGCGCGCGCTAGCGTGCTCCCTGTGACTGCGCGTGCGCGCGTGATCCCTGCGCGTGCGTGATCTCTGTGCGTGCGTGCGATCCCAGTTGCGTGCGCGCATGATCCCTGTACGCTAAGCCCTAAAACGCACACCGTCATCTACATGAGTTTAGTTGCTTGAGGTCTACACGTGCAACTAAACCCGTCCATGTCATTGTAGACAAATTTCGTTCTCTGTCAATCGCTCCAGTCTTCAATCTCCAGTATGTCAGAAAGCAAGGCGGATATCCCATCCATTGGCGCCTTTCGTGGTCCAGCGCCTATTGTAAAGATGGACGATACAAACTATAAACCATGGGAAATGCAGCTCATGAGCATGATGAAGTCAACAGGTAAGAAGCACATTCTTACTGAACCGGAGCCTGCTGAGAAGACTGGAGCCAATGCCTCTTGGGAGGCTGATGACGCATACGCCAAAGTTTGGCTATCTGGTACGTTGGCAATTGAGATTGCCAATGACATTCTACATCAACCCACGGTCAAGGATATGTGGGACATTCTGGCGGCTACATATTCGCAGGCGAAGAACGAGACAAAGATTCTGCAACTCCAGCATGATATATTCACTATAAAGCAGAATGGTCGCCCTTTACATTCTCTCTACACATCACTGAGAGGGATGTTTGAGAAGCTCTACAGCTTCATGCCTCTGACAGCCATGCCAGAGCAGCAGAAGACATATAGGAACGCGACTATGGTGGGCGTGTTCCTTGATGCACTCGATCCAGAGTATGAGGCGGCACGATCCCAGATCTTGGCCGACTCCACTATTCCTCCCATGGATGAAGCTTTCCATAGACTGAGTCGGATCATAGTTCCTTCCACGGCCACGAATCAGAATACTTCAGCCATGGCAGCCAACAGGGGTCGCAGATTTCATCATCAGAGCCGTGGACGTGGACCCCGTAGAAGAGGAGGCCGCACTCGGCCAACATGTACCTACTGTCATCGCGTTGGACACAATGAAGACATATGCTACTCGAAGCATGGGTTTCATGCATCTGCACGAGTCGCTGAGCAGATAGAGCCTCCATCTGCTGCTACTTTGGATCAGCGGTTCGATGATCTAGTTGCCCGTCTGAGGGGCACTATTCCCCCATCTGGCCCAGCAGCTATTACTGAGAGTCAATCTGATGCTGTTGCTTCTGCCTCTGCGTCGACCAGTGCTTCAGGTAGCATACTTGCATTTACCAGTAGTAGATCAAATTCATTACCGTGGACTATGGACTCGGGCGCTACACATCACCTATGTGGCGATCAAAGTTTACTTACAGGATACTCTCAGATTCCTCCAGGCCGAACAGTAGTCATTGCCAATGGTACACATTCCCCCATCACTGGTCAGCGGAGATTAGATTGACATCTTCTATGCAGCTCAAGAATGTGCTACATGCACATGACTTTTCAATGAATTTGTTGTCAATTAGTCAGATTACGAAGGATCTACATTGTCGGGCAATTTTTGATCTATCTTCTCTTATTTTTCAGGACATCCATACGGGCAACGTGATTGGTCGTGGCTATAAGCAAGGAGGCCTCTACCGCCTGAATCAGACTCCATTCGTTGGAACCTCATCCCTTCCCGTTGGACCAGTATCTCTCTTATTGTGGCATCTACGCTTTGGGCATCTACTGCTTCAGAAGTTGCATCGTGTGTTACCCCAGGGTCTTCCTCACACACCTATCCAATGTGAGGCTTGTCAGTTGGGAAGCATCACAGGTCGACCTTTCCCAGTCGCCCAGGTCGGAGTAGTACCTCCAAATTCGAGTTATTTCATATTGATGTCTGGGGTCCGAGTCGTGTACCTGATCATCAGGGACACAGATTTTATATAGTTTTTGTGGATGACTTCTCTCGTGTGTCATGGGTATTTTTGATGAAAAATAAATCTGAAGCAGGCAATATTATTATCCATTTTCTGAATGAAATTCAAAATGTTTTCTCCACATCTGTGAAGTTTGTGAGAAGTGATAATGCCTTAGAACTGTGCACTCATGTCCTTGCCAACTATTACTCCTCAAAAAGGATTATTCACCAAACATCATGTGCTCATACCTCTCAACAAAATGGCATTGCTGAAAGGAAACATCGCCACCTACTTGATGTCACAAGATCACTTCTTATACAGAGTCATGTTCTCTATTCTTACTGGGGTGATGCAGTTCTCATTACATGTTACCTAATCAATCGCATGCCGTCCTCTGTCTTGGATGAACAGATTCCGTTTTCCCTTATCTATCCTGGGAAGGATCTGTTTTCTCTTACTCCCCGTGTGTTTGGTTCAGTCGCCTTTGTCCATCAGTTGTCTCCTGGTACTAACAAGCTCTCTCCTAGGGCTGTCAAGTGTGTCTTCGTTGGGTACTCCAGAACTCAAAAGGGGTACAAGTGTTTTGATCCTCTGCGTCGACGGTATATGGTCAGTGCAGATGTTACATTTTTTGAATCTGTAATGTATTTTTCAGCCTCAGGTGATCAGCAGCTACCTCCACTGCCTACAGATGCCATATACATGACACCACCACCTCCAGCACCGTCACCACCACCACCATCGTCACCACCACCACCACTACCACAAATCCCCGTCTCACCACTACCATTCCATTATACCCGCAGGCATCCTCCCGCTCATGGTCATGACTCATCTACTAGCTCGCCTATGGTATGTACTGAAGATAATTCTATTTATGGATCTAATGATATTTATGAGTAGGATATGCTGCAGGGGCCAGATAAGGACACAGCTGATTTAGACGTTCCTATTGCTATACGCAAATCGAAGAGGAGTTGCGTTACATATCCCTTGTCAGCTTCTGTGTCATTTGAGCGACTATCTGGGGATTTCAGGAACTTTGTGGTGGCCCTGTCAGCTGTAGATATTCCACGAAACTATCAAGATGCTCTGCAGGACAGTAGATGGCGGCTAGCAATGGAGGAAGAAATGGCAGCACTTCAATCTAGAGAAACTTGGAGTCTAGTTCCTATACCTCCAGATGTGACCCCGGTGAGCTGCAAGTGGGTGTTTACTGTGAAGCACAATGCAGATGGTTCTATTGACAGATACAAGGCACGCCTTGTTGCACGTGGTTTTACACAGACATACGGGGTGGATTACCTTGATACATTCTCACCAGTAGCCCGTCATTCCACTCTCCGGATCTTGTTGTCAGTCGTAGTTAATCGAGAGTGGTCGTTGTATCAGTTGGATGTGAAGAACGCGTTCTTATATGGAGATTTGCAGGAGGAAGTCTATATGCAACAGCCACCCGGTTTTGCTGTTGAGGGGGAGTGTTCCAAGGTGTGCAGACTTCATAAGGCTATCTATGGCCTTAAGCAGAGCCCCAGAGCATGGTTTCAGAAGCTCTCAGACCTCTTTGAAAAACAAGGATACAAACGCTCCAATGCCGATCGTTCCTTGTTTGTACAGAAGACTTCTAGAGGTATTATTGCAATTATAGTTTATGTAGATGACATCTTAATTACAGGAGATGATGAGCAAGGCGTAAAACAGGCGAAAGAAAAGCTGGGGAGCGAATTTGTCACTAAGGATCTTGGAGTCCTTAGATATTTTCTGGGACTGGAATTTGCTAGAAATCCTTATGGATTAGTAATGTCGCAGAGGAAATATGTTACAGATCTGTTGAGTGAAACAGGTATGCTTGGGTGTCGGCCTGCTACGACACCAATGGATCCCAGCATGAAGCTCTATGATGATGACACAGAGGAGGTGGACAGGAGAAGATACAGAGAACTGGTAGGCAAACTGTTGTATGTCACTATCACTAGACCTGATATATCCTTTGCAGTGAGTCGTGTGAGCCAGTTCATGGAGCAACCACGTCAGGTTCATATGGATGCAATACATATGATTCTTAGATATCTCAAATCATCTCCAGGTGCAGATTTGCTATTCAAGAAGGGAAAGGGGATTTCTATCTCAGCATGTGCGGATGCAGACTATGCAGGATGTCCCAAGGACAGGAAGTCCATCTCAGGGTTTGCAGTCTATGTTGGAGATGCTCTAGTCTCATGGAGGAGCAAGAAACAGACGGTGGTAGCTAGATCTAGTGCTGAATCCGAATATAGGTCTATGGCCCAGGCTAGCACAGAGATGATGTGGGTGAAGGCTGTACTTACAGATCTATGTCTAGATGTACCACTTCCTATGAACTTGGAATGTGATAATCAGGCAGCCTTGTTCATTGCAAACAACCCAGCATTCCATGAGCGGACCAAGCATATTGAGGTTGACTGTCACTTCATACGTGACATGATTCAGAAGGGGTTCATTGCTACATCTCATGTTGCCTCAGAGAATCAAACTGCTGATATATTCACCAAGGCATTACTACGAGGCCCATTCCAGAAGTGTGCGTCCAAGCTGAGCATGATTGATATCTATGCTCCATCTTGAGCGGGAGTGTTAACGCATATAGTAGTTTCTGTGTGTTCCTCTGTTAATTTTATTTTCAGTTGTATGCTTTATGTAATTTACCCATAGGCTACTCTCCTATATAAGAGAGCCTAGGGCTTATGAAATAAACATCTCATTCATTTTTCCCAACAGTCTCTCTAAGGGTTCGTTTGGTTGCAGGGTTGGACAGGGTTGGATTGGGCAGGGGTACCCCTGTGAATAGTAAACTGTGAGGAGGAGAACCATGTTTGGTTGGAGGGCCAACCCGGGTTGGGCCAAGCCAACCCTGCCCAACCCTGCAACCAAACAAACCCTAAGGTTTCACGCTATATAAGAAACCCTAAACCTATTGAATAAGACAAGTCATTCTCTCTCTCTTTTTTCTCCACGGAATAAAAGTGAGCATTCTTAGTTAAATATTTTTACATAATAAAAGTGTGAGTATTCTTGATTAATTAGATGAATGTCAATTGACATTATTACTAATCACAATTTTCAATAATTATAATATCACTAAAACTAGATGGTGGAATCTTCCACTGAAGCAATCGATCTTCAAGGAGAAGGTTTTAGAAGACTTATCTTGTGATTGTAGCGGAAGTACAAACGAAATGTAGGAGGCAGTAGCATCTTGTATCCGAAAGGTAGCCAAAGAGACTAGGTGAGTCAAAGGGAGGAGCTCCAAGTCAAAAGAAGGCTTGGTGGTGGAGTGAAGGGGTGCAAGAGAAGCTAAAACATAAAAGAGCATGCTTTAAAGCTATGTCTAAGGAGAGAACAGAGGAAACTGTCACAAACTACAAAATAGCGAAGAAGAAAGTAAAGAAGGTTGTAAGCGAAGCTAAGTCAAAAGCTTATGAAATTTTTTTTATAAAAATCTCGACTCTAAGGAGGGCCAAAAAGATATATTCAGATTGGCCAAAGCAAGAGAAAGAAAGACCAAAGACCTTTCTCAAGTGAGATGCATTAAGGACGAGGAAGGTTGTGTGCTTGTTACTCGGAAGGACACAAAGATTAGATGGGAGCAGTACTTCCATAAACTTTTTCATTGGGGATGGAAATAGAGAGATCACTTTGGGTGATCTAGATAGTAATGAAAGTGACTTGAATCGTGCAAGCTATAGACGAGTATAAAGAAATGAAGTAGAGGAGTCTTTGAAGGTTATGAGACTTCGGAAAGGTGTAGGATCGAATGACATCCTTGTAGAATTACGGAGAGTTTTAGGTGAGTGCGATTTGACTTGGATTACGAATCTATTCAATGTTATTTGGCGAAGCAAGAAAATACCTGAAGATTGAAGGAGTATCGTGGTGCCTCTTTATAAGAATAAAGGAGACATTTAAAATTGTTCAAATTACAGAGGTATCAAGCTGACGAGTCACACTATGAAAATTTGTGAATGTGTGATCGAAAGAAGGCTAAAGCAAGTTTCCAGCGTAAAAGAAAACCAATTCAGATTCATGTTAGGTCGATCAATTATTGAAGCCATCCATTTGTTAAGGAGAACAATGGAGATTTATGGACTTCAAAAAAAACAATGGAGATTTATAGAGCTAAAAGGAAGAACCTCCATATGATCTTTATTGATTTTGAGAAGGCTTGTAATTTTGTCCCACGAGAGATATTGTGGAGAGTTCTAGAGAAGAGACAAGTACATGTCCTATACATTAACCTCATAAAGAACATGTATGTAGGGCTTTATCTTGTGTAAAAACCCCGTCTGGAAAAACTTATATTTTTAACATCAACATTAGTTTACACCAAGGTTCAGATTTGAGTCCATTTCTTTTTACTTTAGTTACGGACGAGTTGACAAGTCCCATTCAGGATGAGTTAGCTTGGGGTATGTTATTTGCTGATGATATTGTGTTGCATGGAAGGACATATCGATATCGATATCGTTTCAATATCGTGTCGATATCGATATATCGACGATATATCGCCGATATATCGATATATCTAGGATTTTTTCTGAAGAAAATGCCTGAAATCAGATATATCGATATATCGATTTCGATATCGATCCCATGTCGATATCGATATATCGGCGATATATCGCCGATATATCGGGATACAGCCTTCCATGTTGTGTTGATTGAAGAGACTAGAGATGGAGTAAATGAGAAGCTTGAAGTCTGTAGACATGCATTGGAGACTAAAGGATTTCGTATAAGTAGGACTAAGACGGAATATATGAAGTGCATCTTTGATGGAAGCAATGGTAAAGGAATTGAGGTGAAGATTGGTGACAATAACATTCAAAAGAGAGATTCTTTTGGATATCTGGATCTATTTTGCAACGGGATGGGGAAATTGATGGAGATGTTACTAATAGAATAAATGCAGGCTGGCTAAAGTAGAGAGGAGCCTTTGTTGTTCTCTATGATAAGAAAATTCCTTTAAAAATTAAAGGAAAGGTTTACAAAGCAGTCGTGAGACCTGCTGTGCTCTATGGATCTGAATGTTGGCATGTAAACCATAGACATGTGCAGAGAATGATTGTAGCAGAAATGAAAATGCTAAGGTGGATGTGTGGACATACACGTAAAGATCGAATTCGGAATGATGCAATTAGAAAGAAAGTTGATGTAGCTCCGATCAAGGATAAGATGCGAGAAAACCGTTTAAGATGGTTTGGTCATTTGCAAAGAAGATCAGCAGATGCACCAGTTAGGAGATGCGAGGGTTGGGATCTTGAGACGGCTAAGAGAGGGCGAGGACGGCTCAAGAAGTGTTGGAAAGAGACTATATGAAGGTATCTTAGTTTTTTGGATATAAGCTCGAAATTGACCCAAGATAGATCTGAATGGAGGCGAAGAATCCATGTAGCCGACCCTACTTAATTGTGGGAAAAGGCTTTGTTGTTGTATAATATCAAATTGACTGTAACGACAGATAAAACACTTTTCATTTGGCAGCAGTTGAATTTCCAGTCGAATTATCAACAATGATCTTGAAAATTCTTTTCAGAAATAAGAAAACTATATTCTAAATGTTCCATAGAAGTCTTCTGGAATCATACCTGAAGGTGGATATCCATCTACCAGTACGGTTGTCATGAGGGATCATAATAGTATCATTGAACTTATCTCCACGAAATATCCTGATGTGATCATCAAGGCTGCAACAAGTAGCATACATAATAAGAGTAACATCAAGCTAAAAGTGTAAGAAATTTAAAAGCTGGCACGAAATTCACTACAAACCACGTTGTTGCAAGAGCACCACCATCAGGAGAGAAAAATGCAGAGTGGACTGATTTGTTGTGCTGAATTAAATTCAGCTTATTAGGCTTTTGATAAGAGTTTTTATGTTTTATTCTTCTCAGGTCCCATATACAAACTGTTCCATCTGACGAGGATGTAGCCATCAGGTTAGAGTTTCTGGAATTAAAATCAATAGTATTGATACGCATATCATGCAACAACCAGGAACTAGAAAGCTTTCCAGCCCTCTCATCCCAAATACTCAACGAACCGCTGCCCTCTCCAAAGTACAAAGAATGAGAATCTTCTGGCTGCTGCGAAGCGGAATAAATAGCATCATCACTCGAATATACCACATTAAAAGTCTCGTTCTCAACATCCATCAAACGAATAAACCCATCATAGCTGGCAGTGAAAATCTGCAAAAATGAAATCAGTAACATGTCCTATTGCTTAGGAGCAAATGTACTTGATAAAAAAATACAAAAGAGAACGAAAAGGACGAAGTTAGCACATGAGACCACAGGTCAACATCCAAGAAGAGAAAAAAGAGAATGCTGCTTAAAGCTTGATGTTTTGGCAACATTAACCATTAACAATGTTGATTTAGCAATCACAAAGATTGCAGAGCGGTTGCTTTTGAAAATTTCCACATTAAATGGTATGAAGATAGTGCCAATTCAACATCCAATAGGAGTAAAAAAAGATTGCACATTAAGGTGTACCGGTTTGGCAAACATTACTTATTTCTAACTTTTTATTTAACAATCACAGAGTCTGCACACCTGCTGCACTTAAACGGTATGAATATGGTGCCAAGTCAACATTCAAGAGGAGTAAAAAAAGATTTATCATTAAAGTGTACTGGTTTGGCAAACATTACTTATTTCTAATTTTGTATTTAACAATCACAGAGTCTGCACAGCTGCTGTATTTAAATGTTCCCATAAAGAGGTGTGAATACCAATGCCAATTAAGATGAAGATAGTGAGAAAATACGTGTGATTTCCCTTGCAAGAAAATATATGATAGGGTGTTGGACAAGAAAAACATGTCTCTTTCCAACATTCAATTACAGAACCACTGCTGAGAATGGCTTGTTTTCGATGGTTTATTGAATCCTCTCCTAGATCCAATAACAAAGTCCTTCCAACATCCAATCCCTCATTGCTTACAATTAGAATTGGCATCTCTTTCAGAGAAAAATAGAGCTTCTATGCTTGTGTCATACACGGGACCCATGTAGAAGTACACCTTAAAAAATCAATTTACATATGCCCCTATTTGCTCCCTTTTCCAGTGAAATAAGAAAACCATCATGCAATCACATAACACAACCAGAATTCTTGATATTCTGTTTGTGGAATTCCATCAATTACGGCTTTCAACAACCATCAATAACATGATGTTACTTTTTTGAATGAAAACGCAGATGCAACCTAACTAGTCAAAAACAACTATTCTATTGAGAAACTTTTATTGTAACAACAAACAAAAAAATGCATGGCCCTGGATGTAACTCTGAAACACCACAGTTATTGTTACTGTACAAGCAACTAATCAGATCCATATAACTATAAAAAAAATATTAAACCAATCACCCATCAAAGTGGAAAACAGAGATACCGTGCAGAATATTCCAAGGACGGCTATTAGCAAAGAGCTAGTGAAAAGGAGCAAAAAAAGGGGGGGAAGGGGTGGAGTTAGAAGTTTAGAACAGTCCCAGAAGTCACGGACTCATCCACATCCATGCTGAAAGAAACTAAAAAAAGACTTCACCTTATTAATCAGCAAGCCCAACAAGTCAACAACCCCACAAAAATTTCAATTAAGCCTGACAAAAGCCACAACTCAAGTAGAGACTTAGCCTGTTGAAGCACATTCTTTACATAAAATCTCTCCGCTCAAAAGATTATACCCATGCAAGCAAACCAAAGAGCCAAAGAATTACAACCAGCATCAACTGCAAGTTGTTGAATTTGAACTATGCATCAAAAATGCTGGTAGTAGGTGACCTACCATGGTTCCAACTTCCAACACATAGTGGTGGTGCAGCAAGGTGGCATTGGTGGCAACAGATGATGCATATCATGTGACCTACCAGGACAATCAGGTCATAATAGGTGGGCTGACAGTAGCTAGCGCTATACTAGGTCATGTTAACAGATGCAGAAACTGCAGCAGGTGCATCTCCGGAAGCGCAGCACCAGCATGTGACCTCCAGGCCAAGCATGTGGGTTTCCGAAAGTACAATAGGTAACATGCTATAGTGTTCGCGCCATAGCAAGTGGCGGACTGCAAGTGAGGAAATGAGTATCCAGCACTTATGGAGGCCCCACTTGTTTTGGGGGTTAACTTATCACCAACTACGGTGAGTGATTTTGGGTCAGTGGTTTTTTCCCCTTTCATTTTAGGGATTTCCACATTAAAATCGTTATGTTTTGTGGTTGCTTGTTGTGTGTGGTGTCATTTACTTGCTCATTTTCTCGTGATAGTTATTTGCAGTTGCCTTTCATCTTGGATAAGGATTTTTATGGGATTTTTACCCCCACAACCCTGAGTAATTTCGCATTTACAATCATAACCTCGCGAAATCGCGAACTACACCCAGAACACCGAAAACTGCTTAACTCTTACATGGCATGACCCTGTGTTAGTTGCCGTCTATTTTATCTGTTAACTCTCACAGAAAAAGTTACATGCTGCCAATTTTACCCTTAAAACCATATCACATTTTTAAAGTATGCCATTGGAATAAAAAAATATAAGAAAATAAAATATGCATTGCGACGGGCGGGGCTGCTGGAGCGTCGATGAAGCCCCCTCCCCTACTCATGGAGCTCCCCTGCAACTCGTCGACGAAGCACCCTCCCCTGCTTGCAAGCTCCCGACGAAGCCCCCTCTGCCCCCCGTCGAAAACCCCGCTCCCCTCCCCTTTGTCCCACAATGCAGGTTGAACCTCTTCACCGGTATGATAACTTTGATGTTATCGTCTGTAAGGAGAACCCCACTACCGTCGTCCTTCTGCAGAGACAACAGCACATCAACAAAATCCCCAATATCGTCACCGCCTTCGCCACGATGATCCTGCAGATCTATCTCAGGAAGCCCATCCATCTTCTCGTTGCAACGCCTAAATCTCGCCTCCGTCACGTCTCTGTTTGTTATGACCGGATCCACCATAGCATATGCAGGAGGACAGGAGCACTTGGGTACGGTGTGTGTACATGCAGATGTTGTTCCTCCCGCATGGTCCATGGACTCTACACGGCATTGCAATCGCTTGCCATGTAACCAGCCATCTGCCAGTGGTCTCGTTTAAGCTGTACAATCTGAGATTTCCATCAAAACTAATAGTCAACCTTCTTTTCGTTGATCCTGAAGTATTCATATCAGAAGCGGCAAAACCGAGCCGGTCACTGGAGACAAACTGGCCCATGTCGTCCCAAACCCCATATCTGTTGATGTTGTAAGTGGTTCTCCCTTTCGCAAATATACTGGCATCTGGGGTCGGCAAGTAGATGCTGGAAATATCGGGACCATTATAGCTCATCTTCAGAACATTATCATTATCAAAAAAGAAGTTATAGAAACCTGATTTTGTGGAGTTTTCATATCTCGCAGACACCAACTTTAGATCCTTGGTGATGGGTTGTTTAGGAAGAAGGGTGTCTATGGGGAAAGCAAAGCTTTGCCAAAGAAGCTTACTACCAAATGGATCCTTCTGAATGAGGTTCACATTGTCGAGGAGCTCGGCTCTGTCCACGGTGTCATAGGTGGTGTTGGTAGACCACATGATCCTGTTGTCGGAGTCGACCAAGACCATGGTTCCATCCTTTCATAGCTATGCTCTTGACCGTCGGCCATGGACAGGATGGTCTCAGTTGGCCGTCCACATAAGGGTGTTGTTAGATTTGGTGTACCAGATGGAGAAGGAATAGGCATTTGTTCCCACCTGATGGAATCCGCATGAGAAGACGTTGTTCTTAGAGACGAAAACATCAATCGATTTCTCCACGGAGAGGTCGGATCCTCTCCGAAGGTATTGAAGGGAAGAGACCGGAGAAGGTGTGATGGAAAAGAGAAGAAGAAGAAGAAGAAGAACGACCGGTAGTGATGATAGTCTCATCATCGTCGTTACCATCTTCACCACCATGGAGATGCAATGATGTTCTTCTTATATATATTTATGGAACAAGGGAGGAGAGCCCTTGTTGCGATTGAAGGAGACATCATCTTAAATTTGGGTACGATTTTCCACATGCAATTGATAATACAAATTGTCGTTTTCTCATTACGAGATTATTTTTGGCAGTTTAATGATTCGATGAAGTATTGATTTACATTGGATAGACCATGTGCTAGATTAACTCATGATATGGTTGAGTTAACTACCCCCTTAACGGAGGGTTATAGGTGTGAGACGGAGGGACTATCCAGGGTTTCTCGTGTAATTCATGATTATTTGGGTTTATGATTGTGATTACAAAATTACCCAGGGTTATGGATGTAAAAATCCCATTTTTTATTATGTTCCACGCTTCCCAAGTAGGGGTTATTCGTGTTCTAACCTCAACAAGTGGTATAATTGACATTATATTGGCAAGATGGGCAAAGACGATAAAGGGACGATGATCAAGTTGACAAGCAACAACTGGCAGATCTAGAAAGCCAGATGGAGGACATCGTGATAGTTATTTGCAGTTGCCTTTCATCTTGGATAAGGATTTTTTATTATGTTCCACGCTTCCCAAGTAGGGGTTATTCGTGTTCTAACCTCAACAAGTGGTATCAATGTCATTAGATTGGAGATGGGCAAAGACGATAAAGGGACGATGATCAAGTTGACATGCAACAACTGGCAGATCTAGAAAGCCAAGATGGAGGACATCTTGTACTGCAAGGATCTACTTGATCTGGTGGAAGGTGATATAGTCAAGCCACAAGATATGTCCACTGGAGAATGGACGAAGCTGAACAGGAAAGCCATCGGGACTATCAGGAAGTGGTTGGACTTATCCATGTTCAATCATGTTGCAGAGGTAGTGTATGCTAGAAAGCTATGAGAGAATCTAATGGACCTTTATCAGCAAAAGATTGCCACAAACACAACATTCTTGATAAGGAAGCTAGTAAATCTCAAGTACAAGGATCGAATCAATGTTACATAACACTTGAATGAATCCCAAAGCCTCATCAACTAATTGGCTTCCATGAGCATGACGCTAGATGACGACGAGTTTCAAGCACTTCTTCTATTGGAAACTCTGTTAGGCAGCTGGGATATGCTGGTAGTTGTTGTGAGCAACTCTGCTACGGATGGAAGCTTACCATGTCTATGGTCAAGAGCAACCTCCTAGATGAGGAGAACAAATGTCAATCATCTGGAGAAGCTTATACCTCTTCTTTGCATGTGTATGCAATCGAGAGAAAAGGCTAGTCTCATAACATAGAAAGAACATATGTGAGGCAGAAATCCAGGAGCAAGGCAAAAACTAGAGGCAAGTGCCATCGCTGCAAAAAGCTAGGCTAGGCCATTAGAAGAAAGATTGTTGAATCTTAAAAAGAGAACAAGCTTAAGCCAAAAAGGATAACAAAAAGAATGAAGATGAGAATATGATTACAGTTGTGTCTAATGACAGAGAGGATGATATAGCTCTTATCGTGCAAGACTAATGCCTACATGCAGTGTACCATGTGACTCGATATAGGGATTACTTCATCCCCTAAACAGAAGGTGATTTTGAGCAGGTCAAGATGGCGAACAACAGTTCCTCCAAGATTGTTGGCACATGCACCATCACAATTGAGACATTGGGTGCACGATGATTCTATGTGATGTGAGTCATGCTCTTGACCTGCAGCTTAGCCTCATATTTAACAACTAGATAGGGAAGTCTACAATCTAAAATTCGGTGACATCAAATGCAAGATATGCAGTGGTTCTCTTACTATGGCAATGGGAAAGTTGTGTTGCACACTTTACAAGATCCGAGTAAAGGTAATGCATGACTACATGCTTGCTAGTGAGATTGATACTTCTAATTTGTGGCTCTGTCGGTTGGGGCACGTGAGCCAGAAGGGTTTGCAGTTCCTATGTAGAAAGCAATTGCTCCCACACAACAAAGACATCACACTAACACCATGTGATTTTTGTGAGTGTGGGAAGAGCACGAGCTAAAGATGAAGGATCGAGTTTTTGATTGCTTCAAAAGATTTCATTCACAGGTAGAGCGTGAGATAGGAAAATTGTGAAAATGTCTATGCACTGACTCTGGAGAAGAGTACACTTTTCATGAATTCCAGAGATACTGCAATGAACGTGGAATTAGGCATGAAAGGACAGCGCCTGACACATCTCAGCACAATGGTGTGGTTGAGAGGATGAACATGACCATTGTAGAGAGAATATGTTGCATTCTAAGGACAACAAAGCTTCCAAAGAGCTTTTGGGTTGAGGTAGTTCAGACCATCTTTTACCTAATCAATCGATCTCCATCAGTTCCTTTGGGTTTTCAACCTCCTAAGCGCATTTGGATAGGAAAAGATCTTATATATATACTAATCTGAGAATGTTTAGTTGCAAGGCTTACGTACACATACCAAATGAATAAAGAAAGAACATTGATGACAAAGCAATGCCACGCATCTTTATTAGTTATGGAGGTCAGTACATGCTTTGGGATCCACGAAAGAAGACCATCAACAGACGCATAGATGTGATGTTCTTATGAGAATCAGACCTTGACTAAGGTTGATAGTAGCAATGTTGACAGTGAGGAGATTCCAACTGATGATGGTAGTGATGATGACTCGGATTCTTCTCTGGTGCATGACACGGGTGGAGAAGTTGTGCAACGAAAGCAGCATTGACCAGTTGTAGACCCTGTTGAGGCAGACAGAGGCTTCCGAGCAAGGGGAACACCCTCATCCACAGGAAGAGACAGCCCAACCTCAGGTCAAGAGATCCGAGAGAGTTCACCACCCATCATCTCTCTATCATGCTTCTCAATATGCGATGTTGACTGATGAAGAAGAGTCATGCACCTTTGAGGAAGCACAAGAGAGCAACCATTGGCACCATGCTATGAATGAAGAGATGCCATCTCTTAAGGAAAATCATACATATGAACTTGTGGAGCTTCCTAAAGGCAAAAGGGCACTGAAAAACAAATGGGTCTAAAAGCTAAAGAAAGATGATGGTGGCAAGAGCTTGAAATACATGGCAAGATTGGTGGCGAAGGGCTTTAATCAGAAAAAGGGAGTAGACTATGATGAGATATTCTCTCCTTTTGTGAAGATGAACTTTGTGAGAGTGGTGCTAGGATTGGTTGCTAGCCTAGACCTTAAGCGAGAGCAGATGGACGTGAAGATGGCATTTCTTCATGGTGACCTGAAGGAAGAAATCTACAAGGAGCAGCCATAAGGGCATCAAGAAAAGGGGAAAGAGCACATGGTGTGCAAGCTGAAAAAGAGCCTTCATTGTTTAAAGCAAGCCTCCAGGCAATAGTATATGAAGTTTAATGCCTAAATGATGAGACAAACTTCAAGAAGACCACTGCAAATCCATGTGTATACATACGTTGTTTTCCGATGGTAGGTTCGTTATTATGTTGCTTTATGTAGGTAATATGTTCATTGTTGGACAAGATTTCAATCTGATGGCAAAGCTGAAAAGAGAACTCTCCGAAGAAATTGAAATGAAAAATCTAGGCATGACAACATATATTGGTATGCAGATTGTTCGTAACAGGAAGAAGTACCGGTTTGTAGTTGTCACAAGAAAGTATGTTGAATGCATCTTGGAGCGGTTCGACATGACAAGTATAAAGTCCGTTGGCACGCCTCTTGCAGCTCATTCAAATTAAGCAAGGAGACATACCCTTCTACTCTTGAGGCAAAATCCGAGATGGCCAAGATACCCTACCAATCTACAATAGATAGCCTCAAGTATGCGATGGTATGCATAACACCTGACATAGCACACGTCATGGGTATTATAAGCAAGTTTGTGCCGAATACAGGAAGGATCATTCGAAGGCGGTGAAGTGAATCTTGAGATACTTGTGAGGCACATCAAGTTTATGTTTGATGTTCAACGAAATAAATCCTAAGATACATGGCTATACATATGTTGCCATGGCAGGCGATGTAGAGCAGAGGAAGTCCACTTCTGGGTGCATCTTCATCTTTGCATGGGAAGCAATATCATGGCAATCCAAGTTGCAGAAGTGGATTACACTCTCGACGACTGAGAAGAGTACATTACTGCAACGAAAGATGGTAAGAAATGTTGTTGCTACAACAATTTCTAGGTGAACTTGGATGTGATGATATTAAGCCAATAGTATTTTGTGATAGCCAAAGCGTCATTGATTTGATCAAGAGCATGATGCATCATGCACGCATAAAGCATATAAATGTGTGATACCATTGGTTGAGTGATACCATTCATAAGAAACAACTCATCATGGAAAAGATTCACACAAATGAGAATCCCTTCGATATGCTAACAAAGATAGTGATCAGAGACAAGCTACAGCTTTGTGAAGAGTTGAGCAGTGTCTCCTCTCATTGACCATGTTGTCTTCAACATCTCCCCATGGGTTGGAGGGGGAGACTGTTGTTAGTATGTGACCTACTATGGTTCCGGCCCATGGTGGTGCTGCAGCAGAAGCCATTGGTGGCAGCATATAATGCACAACAACTAACCTATTATGATACATAGGCCATAGCGGGTAGGGTTGGCAGTAACTAACACTATAGCAGGCCATGTTAACATAAGCAGAAATTGCAGCATGTGCATCTCTAAAGGTGCAACATGTGACCCGCTATGTCGTTCAATCCATAACAGTTAGGTTTCAAGAAGCACAGTAGGTGACCCACTATGGTGTTTATGCTTAGCATGTGGCAGACTGCAAGTGCAAAAATGAGTTTCCAGCACTTATGGAGGGCCCCACTTGTCTTTGGAGTTACTCCTCCTTTTGTTCTGCTAGCCAGAGAGCAGAACGCATTCATTCGAGAGAGAAAACACAGCAAAAGAATTCTAGGGCATCATCTTAGTGCGCCCCAACTCCACTCCACGTCCGTGTACGGGTCTGGTGAAGGTTTGTGGTGGTTTCCCTCCTCCCATGGTGCTTGGCTCGTGCGAGAGCAAAAAAGACGCAACGACGAAGCCCTCTTTGGAATAGAGTAACAGACTTGGTTTCATTCTTAGTGATTTCTTCTCTTCTCTGGTTACCTTATTTAATGATGTTCCTTTGTTGATACACAACAAGAGGGCTTAGCTCGTGTGCTATTTTGAGGAGAACAGACATATCTATGGATGAAAATGGATACACATATGTCCATATATTCGCTTATCATATCCAAAAAACTATCAAAAACGGATACATATATCCGGCTTACGATAAAACGGATATCCATATGTCTGGATATCCGCTTACCATATTTGAAAACTATCAGAATGGATATATGCATGGCCTCAAATTTTAACGAAATTCAGCTGAATTTCTATTGAATATCGAAATCCAGTCGAAATCGAAATTCGACTGAAATGGTCGAAATTACTGAAATATCAAGGCCCTAGTACAAAAAATGATCGAATGATCGATACTTCGATCGAAATTTAGCCGAAATTCAATCGGAATTCCAGTTTCCGTCAGTCACTGAAATGGTAACCGAAACCGACATTTAAAGCCTTGGATATATGTATCTGGCTTACAATCCAATCTGAATATGGATATGGATGTGCATTTTAAAAAAGTTTGGATATGAAATCGGATATGGTTTAGTCAAAATTATCAGATCCGAATACCGGATATCCGACTATAAAGGTCAATCCTTTTTATCTTTTTGCATTCCCAATTTCCCAACTTAAAGAAGAAATATAACTATCCATTCCATTCAACTATATCATAATGTTAGCCACAAAAAAAATATATCATAATGTTTCTGATTCCCACACCCATAACTTTTTAAAAATAAATTCCATGAATGCATTCAAAACACTCCAGCTTCCCATAAAAATAATGGTATTCATAATATAATCGATTCACTGCCATTGATGTTCTCGAGAATCTACGGCCATGAACCATGGTTGAAAGCTTCGTCCCTCCCCTAGCACTCAACTCGATTCCCTCGACCCTCCCGTCTAATCATAGCCATCCCATTCGATGCAACCTCTTTCCTAATGTGGAGTCAACAACGAACAATTGAAGCAAAATTGCACCATACGATATGCAACTTTCCTTCGTGCATGCGGCACTATTGATGGATGCAATTTGCAACCCCCCACCCTAGCACTTGTCCTCGATCTCCCTCATCCAATCATCTCTTGCAATCGCAACGCGACCCCTTCCCCAACGTGGATTCAACAACACGAACTGTTCACGACTGAAATGCATTGTGGTTCGCAAGAATGGCAAAATCCTCACCAACACTTCTATAGTCAATCCTTCTCTTCTCAATTGCTTTGTAGAAAAGTGCAGGTATAAATATTTTTCTATCCATTATTTTGGGATTCCAAACTTCTATCTAAACTTGTACTTACAACGATCAAGTGATTATTTGTTAATTATCACGTATTTTTCACCGTAAATATACATATACAAAATTAAGGTAAACTTCACATTGAGACTTATTTGTTTCATGATTGATTCCTTGTTCAAGAAAGTCTATTTGCACCTTGTCCACCTTACACAATTTCGAACAATCAAAAACAAGAAAATTTAGATATCCGCACTAGTTTTAATCCAATATCAGAGTTGTCTTTGTTATTGTCTAGCGGGAGGGTTCTTTTCCACCTCCTATATAATTGATTGACTTCCCACTTGATAACAAGCGGGTCCATGATTGTATAAATATCTATTTGACCGCACTATTATATGATTTTTGTTTTATCCGTATTTGTATTCGATCCATATTCGTGTTCGCTTTTTATTCGATCCATATCCATATCCGATGAATATTTAATCCAAATTCATATCCAACCATTAACTAAATATGGTTTTCAAAATCCATATCCAATAAATATCCGCATACGAATTCATATTTGATATAGATTAAGCGAATATGGATATGGAAATGGCTATATGAGAACCATATCCAATCCAAATTCATCCCTACACATATGACCAACTATAGTGGAGTGATTTTGGATCAATAAGGCCACATGCCCCCCCCCCCTTCATTTTGGATATTTCCATGTTAAAATCGTTGTTTTGTGATTGCTTGTTGTTTGTGGTCCCATTTACTTGCTCATTTGCTCGTGATAGCTATTTGTGGTAGTCTTTCATCTTGGTTAGGGATCTTTAATTCTACCCCATGCTTTTGCAAGCAAAGGTTACTCAAGTTCTAACCCCCAACAACAAAGACCCCTAAAACTCTTGAGATCAAACATGTCCATCTAAGAGAAGCCTGCTTCAACCCCCTCATCCCATATCTCTTTAACCTTATCATGCATCATGTCTCCTGTGAAACATCCACCCAGAAAGCTAGTTGCATAGTATTATTAAGCACTTTTGTCACTCTCCCCTGAAACATCCACCATGGATAGTTGTGTATAGTAACTTTCATCCCAATAACAAAAAGAAGCCTAAAAAACTCTTGAGATCGAACGTGTCCACCCAGAAGAAGCCCACCAAGCCCCCTCAGCCAGATCTCTTTAACCTCATCACATGTCATGTCTCCCTGAAACATCTACCCCGGATCACTAGTGTATAGTGATATTAAGCACCTTCGTCGCTCTCCCCTGAACATCTACCATGGAATGCTAGTTGTGTATAGTAAGCACTTTCATTCCAATAACAAAAAGAAGCCTAAAAACTCTTGAGATCGAACGTGTCCCCTCAATATAAGCCCACCAAGCCCCCTCAGCCCAGATCTCTGTAACCTCATCACATGTCATGTCTCCCTAAAACATCTACCCCGGACCACTAGTGTATAGTGATATTAAGCACTTGTATCACGATAACAAAATGGAGAAGCCCCATAAACTCTTGAGATAGGGCATGTCCGCCCAAGAAAAGCCCAGCTCATCCAAGATCTCTATAGCCTTATCACATGTCATGTCTCTCCTGAAACATCCATCCTGGACTGCTAGCTGTGTGGTAATACTAAGCACTTTCATCCAATAACAAAAATGAGAAGCCCCCGAAAACTATTGAGATCAGACATGTCCACCCAAAAAGAAGCCCACCTCAACCCCCTTAGCCCATATCTCTTTAGCCTTATCACATGTCATGTCTCCCCTAAAACATCCACCATGGACCGCTAGATGCATAGTAATATTAAGCACTTTCATCGCGATAACAAAAAGGAGAAGCCCAGAAACTCTTTGAGATCAGACATGTCCACCCAAAAGAAGCCCACCTTAACCCCTCAGCTCAGATCTCTTTAGCCTTATCACATGTCATGTCTCCCATAAAACATCCATCTCGAACCATTAACTGCATAGTAATAGTAAGCACTTTCATCACGATCACAAAAATGAGAAAGGTAAGAGGACACTCCTATCAACATCCTACAATTGGACTACAAAAGGTTGCACGTTTACAATTACCAAAAGCAACATGGTGGTGCCACATATCTTCACTCACAAAACCCATATATTTGGAAGGCCCCTCTTCTGCAATGAGCTCCATAGAAATCTCCAACTCACACAATTACAAGACTTAGAAAAGTATGCGTTCCTCAACAACCCAACAACCTACCTATGCTTCCGATCTAAGATGGCCTCTGCAACAATAACTAATGCATAAACCATAATGTGGTCAGGAGCAAAAGCTGCTTGTAACAAGCTGACAATCAATTGCAGCACCACCCTAAGCCCTACTAACAAGAAGTTCCACCTTAATTAGATAGGTCACATTCAAAAATGCATTAAGGCTATACTATGTGATGTTAACAATATCCTTCTTCAACAATAAAAAGATCAAAGCTCGATTAAAGCCTCTCAAGCTCAAACTTCCCCTTCATTGAAGGCTCATACCACATTCGACAAATCTAATCATGCCACCTCCTAAAATTCTTAGAAGAAAGAACTTAGATATCTGACAAGACTCAAAGAACAGTTCTCATTTAAGTCGTTGATAGCCCGCCACACGTGTCAAATCTATCTCATGCTCAGAAATCATATCAACTCTTCTCCTGTACCACTTCCAACCAAGATCCAAACACCAATTGACAAATCTTCTAAAATGCCAATGAACCATCAACAATCACATCCCTGATGTGATTTCTCCTTCTCCCACTGGCCATGGGTTGGAAACAATGAGTCAAGTTGCAATGCCCATCCAAAACCAATCATTCAACACTCGACCAACCACTCCCTAAAACTCGACTCCAACAGTCATTGACTTCTCGAATATGAAGTATGAGAACATGCAGACAACCTCATCTGGGTCCGACAAATGCTCATGGTCCCATAACATCGAAGAATAGGAAGGATTACAACAGGTCCATCTATATATTAATATCAGTATAACAAATTAAGGTGTAAGATATATTTCAGAAACTATATACTCCCATACAGATAATCAATGGCTACTGTTATTTGACCAGTCAATCTGTTGGATCAATGCACGAGCATTGAGAGAGAATCGAAGTGGATATAATGATGCCCTCAGCCCTCGCACTTAGAAGCTCGGAAACAGATGGTCGATCGCATCTAAAATGTATTAAGTATGGATGGTGAATCACTAATTGGAAATTAAATTTATAAGAGACTGATGTTTTGAAACATTTGAAAATAAGGACAAAATAAAATGAATGATAAAATTTATTGAAAGCAGCAGATTTTTTGTCATTTTTGTCACTCTTTTACGCATTGCCATAATTACAAATAAACCCAATGTATTATTGTCCAGTCTATTACAAAAAAAACTTTTCAAAATTTTTGAGCTTCAGATCTTATAGATTAAATCCTTATAATACAAACAGCATTTGATATAAAATTCACATGGGTAATGCATAAAATTAGCAGCGTATCACTTTCCAATCAGAAGACAGCATCAGAAACATCAGATAATACTTGCAATCAGAAATAACTAATAAATAAGTAACAAGGATTTTAATGTTACGTTTGTGTTTAAATGAATAAATCCTGGAGATAAGGTGAGATTGGACATTTTTGAAAGTTTTGTTCCAAGAAGATTAGCTTGGAAATGTTATATATCTATTTTTATGATTTTAAATTTATTAATTTTTATCCCATGAGCTACTAACAAAATTAATTTAATTTTATGAAAAATCATCTCGCTATGCAAAGAGCGGGATTATTGGCTGATACAAACGAAATTGCAGTCCGGCCTCCTTTGACTTTAATAGATTACACTCAGCTCGTGTTAAAATGTTGCTATTTCAACCCATTTATTCTAGCAAACTATGATAACAAACGAGGAAATTTTCGAACCTTCGTCACGTCAAACGGCTGTATCACGATCGAGGAAATAGGCGCAGAGTGCGGCGCATAGAGATACGACCCCTCCCCCTCATCTCGTCGGTCTGATCCGCGTCCCAAAACCCAACGTGCCCATGCTTATCTCCGGCAGCAATCAGCCTCCGATCCTTGAACGGGAAGAACACCACGGACAAAATCCTCCCGGGAAGGAACCTCTTCACATTCTGCGGCTTCAGCGTCATTGAAACGCGCCCGCCCGTTTCGCCAGCAAACAGCTTCTTCCTCGCCGAAAGCGGGACCGTATCCGCCATATCGAGCACCGTCTGCATCAGCTTCCTATCACCCGGAGGCGTCCCGAGGTACGCCTCGTGGATGCCGATGAGGCCACGCTTCCGTGGGGGAGGCGGCGCGGGCGGGCCGTGCACCGGCGAGGGGGGACTCGGCGTCGGGTGCGGAGCCAGGCGGGATGCCGCGAGCACGGAGGGAGCGGCGGATGACAACGGGGGAGGACGGCGGATTGGGGAGCTTAGGCTTCTTCGACGTTGGGGAGCGGCGAGGGGCAGCCGCGGCGAGGTCGGCGGCCTTGCGCCGGACCAGGAGGGAAGCCATCATCTCGTCGTTGCGGCGGATGTTGTCGAGGCGGCGGCGCTCGTAATCGGTTAGGGCTTCGGAGGAGGCCATCGGTGGAGGGGAGGGGGGTTTCTGGCGGTTGGTTGCGGTGGTGGTGGTGGTTTTAGTATACGGAATGGTGAGCGGGAGCGGGAAAAGGTAGGGAAATGGGGGTGGCGGGAAGGGCAAAAGAGGAGATGACACCTTGTCAAAGTGTTTCCCTGCAGATTTCTACAAGAAAATTTTAACATCATGATTTATTCATATATTTGTAGTATCGGTAGAACAGAATATCATTTCAATAATCACCTCACCTGCCTCTCCCTCCAAAGTAAGAGAAATATTTTTTTCAATAACTCCTTTCAAGAGGAAGTAAGGGAGTTTTAGTTCAACCATTAAAGGAATACACACGAGTGAGTTTCTAGTTAAGGGTGTACAAAGAACTTTCAATAAGAGGAGTACATTGATGATACAAGTAGATGAAGAAAGATTACGAACAGGGATAAAAATACCTTGGCTAACGGTGAATTTCCCCTTGAGAGAGGATGAAATTGATAACAAATGGGAAATAAACTAAAAAAGAACCATCATTCATCATGTAGAAGCTCAGCTCCGAAGCATGATGGACCTGATCTACGAACACATAATGTCGTATCTCGCTGCAGAGACAGATCGGGAGTGATCCATCGGAAATAAAGCATGAAACTGGAGTCGGAGGTCATCCTTGAGCCTCACAAAGCTGAAATGGGGTGGTGGTGACGGCGACGAGGAGGGGCTGGAGCCGGCATGACGTAGTCGAGTAGAAGAGGCGGAGCGAAGATGGGTTCGTAAATATGAAAAACGTAAGGGAAGGCAGGAGCAGTAAATGATTTTCCTGGGTTAAGAGGTGGAGGCAAAGCTGTTGACAACGGAAGAGGGGGAAGATGGCCAGAGTCAAGACCCCTCGACCTTCAGACAACAGAGGTAGATAGCCCATGGGCTCCATATGGTCGAAGACTAGAGGCAGTGGAGTTTGCTAGAGGGGGGAGGAAAGGAAAGGTGCACAGATTAAATTATTTTTTATATGATTGGTAGGTAAGTAAAATGTTTCTTTATTTTGATGTTTGTAAGATAACATTTGTTGTGAAAAAAATTGTTGTGGTTTTAAATATTTATACATTCTTAAAAGATTATTAAAAGTTATTGGAAACATGCATTTATTATTTTTTTACTGAAGTGCACCTCAAAGTTTTATATTCACATAAATTTGACCATATATTCATGTAGTACTTGTTTGTTCTTAAAGATCAATTATTAGTTGCAAAATTATCTTTTATTCTTCTTTTTAAATACATGTTATCAATGCTTAAAATTGAACGATATATATATGGCGATAAATTCAATGATGCTTCAAATCATTCCGGTGAAATGGGAACTTGTTCATATTGTATAAAAATGTGAACTTTGTTTCAACTTTATTGTCACGAATCTATAGCCCCCGGGGTTACCATTATTGTGTTTTTTAGGTAAATTGTAAAAAGAGCTTCCACTGTCTATGATTCTCATTCACCTATCTCATTTTTGAAATGCAAAAATGGTATTAAACTTTCAAATATATAAAAGTTGTGGAAGCAAAAGTATGCATTTAAGATAAAAAAGTTTCTCTTTGTCACATTTCATAAATTAAGCTCGTAATTGAAAACCGAGACATAATTATGATCATTTTTAAATTTACCCTAAGATCTTTGTACTTGCTATGACTTTTACATATAATCGCCCATAGACTTTTTATATTACAGATATTGCCACAATCTTTCTAAAGAATTCTTTTTTTACATAATCACAATTCCACCAATATAACTTCACATAACATAAATAATGGAGTATATAATCCAGCAAACTCCAATAAACTTCAGTGATAAATGGAAATCCATAATCATGTAAAATTATCCTATTCCAAAAATTAATAAACCACATTAAATGGTCAATTGATTGATTTTGAAACCAGATCCCATAATCTAATAATAAGGAAGCATCCGAATCTCATGGAGTAAGCAAAGAATATTGTTCTTCAAATTACGATATGATTCTTTGCTGGAAATATCATAATCAACTCAATTTTTGTTACTTTAAATAAATAAATAAATAAAAAGACTCGAATACCAAGCATGAATATCTTAGACATCTATCATTGTTGCGAAAGGTTATGCCCAAGTTGTTGGAGTTTTCGTCATAATCTACTCGTACGAACTATAGGGAAAGGGGACACTTGTTGCCTAGGTCAAAAGTTCAATAGCCATTGGTTACATTATAAGCCCTATGAGCCGCATGAGTGGAATTCATTCCATACCAAGCTAATCATCAGTCCAGGAAGATATAAATAAGCTTTCGTCCAAATGTTAAGCCATTGGTTTCGCTAGTAAAGCGAGGTCATGAGAGGATGACTTATAAAGGATAACATAATATGTCGACAACGCTCGTGAAGCACACTTCTTTGAAGGAGATTCACTGGAGAGTCTCAAAAACCCCATATATAACGAATAGAGAATATTCGTGCAAAGAAAGTAAAGGGTAAAAATTTAAACATATCTCATTGTATATAGAATACCTCCAAACAAACTTGCTCCTTAGGAAGAATGTTACACATAATAAGAAAATATCGGGAAGAATATTTATCTTGGAGGCATTAACCTTCTCACAAGCTTTAGCAGTGAAGCCGAAGAGATTGGTGACTTCATGATTACCGAGGAAGCTATTAAAACAAATCAGGAGGTGTATCCAATAAAGAAAGTAGAATAACATTGATTCAAGAGAGTAGACATTGGTGGATTATACTTTATCTCATGTATTTATGGAAAAAATATTTCACCGTGAAAGATAAGGCTTGCTTATCTTGGCACTTTTTTAGGATCAACCAAGCTCTGATACCATTTTGTGCCAAGGAACGGTATCATCCTCTGCTCTAATACCACTTGTCATACCTCGACTTCGAGGTCATTGGATCCTCCTAATTATTCTACAATAGTTTTACTCAATAATAACAACTAACATTCAAAAATAGACTGCAATGAAAAATACTATAAAGACAGCAATAAACACTTTTCCATTCGTAAAATAAAGATTAAATAACAATTGTCCCATTGTACATCAAGCTAAAAAGAAAGAATTCAAAAGAACTACAATTTATCTGAAAGTTAAAGGTACTCACCCCACATCAGCTTGTTCAACAAGAATTCAAAAGGATATTTCAACCCTCAGCTTGTTCAACAAGAAAGCACAACATACTCGAGGACCATGTTGCTTAAATCTGCAGGCTTGAAAACACTTAATCCCCTTTACCAGCCGCTTAAGGTACATGTTCTTGTAACATAGTCGCTGCTCACCCCACCTCGTGCCTCCACATGATACAATACACATCTTCAGTCAGACAATCCGCCTAATGGTAGATGAGTAGTACGCGTTACAATTAATTTATTTAGTGCGAGCAATGTATTAAATCAATCTTTTACCACCTAGGTTTGATTTGCCATATAGATTTCTTCAGACAATTCTACATGTCCCATGTACGACATGTAGTATCTACTCCAAGTCAACTTTATCATAGAAGATAAAACATAATCTATTGTTGAGTCCATATAAACCATCTCAAGTACACATAATATAACTATTATATGATTTTGTGTATCACACTTCAATTTGCTTTACGAGGAAGATATCCATGTAGATATAGGTATATACTTGACCTAACTTCTCATAAGCTCGCACAAATCCTAGTATTTGCATCATTGCATGTATACACCAATTTAAGTTTTAACAAGTGGTTGATGTAAATAAAAATCAATCAAAAATGTCTTTACAAGGAGCATATGACTATTTTCACGGTGAAGAATATGTAATTAATAATTTGATTCAACTTGAAAACCAGCTATAAAAAAAGAAATCTATTACCCCCACAATGTTTCTGGCCATCTACTTAGATTCATATTCATTAGGGTGATTAATAATGCCTGAAATGATTGATATCTTCTTATAAATGATGAATTTGCGAAGAACACGAAGAACGAACAAAAAATCCAAACAACAAGAATAGCATGAAGAACATGAATTCTCTTGGAATTCATTAGAGTTTTCCCTTAGAGAAAATATCGGCAAAGTTTTCACTTATATTGGATGTTAGTTTGGAGAAAAATTTAACAAAGATTTTTATAAAGTGAATTTTGAAAGAAAAAAGTCTTTGGAAAGAGTTAACCAAGAAAAAGAGAAAATGATTATTGGACTTTTAAGAGAACGACTCGTCCTCCGAAGCTCCGTCGGTCCGAGCAGAGTGGATCCTCTAATGCGGTGCTGTCCCTGATGTGATCGTGTGAGCCGCTCGATCATGATCGAGCGATTTCCACGATTTTGCATGGTACGGGCCCACAAAAAGTGCAAAATCGTGCAAACCGCTCGATCACGATCGAGTGGCGCACACTGTTACTGTAGAGTCAGACTCTGCAGCATTTCTGCCAGCAGACGATCCATCCTCCGGTCGGAGGGTCACTTATTATTTGTGACAGGCAAACTCCCATAAACGCATCTCCTCCTCGCTCCAGGGATCTCAACTCACAAGCAGCCTGAATAATCGTCCCCTCCTATCAAGCGAAGGTGCGCCTTAATCCATTATCGCAAAAGACAACTCTCAAGATGCATGATCATCGAGTTATCCAAATAGATCACCTCTCTTGACTGGGAAAAAAATGATTCTCAAGGCTGAGATGGAACTTCTGGTTCCATCTTCAGTTGATTGTTGAGGTTGGCACTGAGGCGGTCTACAACTCCTTCGTACATACATGTCTTAATGATCTGGAAGATCATTCTATCTGGTTCTATCATCGGCATCCTTCCTTTGGAGCTAAGTAGATTGAGGAGCTCAACCCATACTAAGATCATGGTCCTCTACCCCCCTACACCTTAGGTACGCCTATGCGCTGAATTACTTGCTTAATTTTTTTTGGAAAACTGATTGTGTTTGAAAGCCACTCTCTCACTGTATATGATGAAGAGGTCGTACTCATCCCGAATTAATCGACGTCAGAAGTACCGGTGGCATTTTGGAAGCTATCTGAAAGTGGCGTTTATGCGTTACGACTCTCCAGTGGTTAACAACACTACTCTTCATGGGAAAGTTTTGTTTCGCAAACAATCCACCAAAAGCAGCATTTACTTGGAACTGTGAGAGTGGTAAACTCCTATCATTATGGAATTTTTGTTGGCAGAATCAATCTATGCCTTGATAGTGCATGGCACAAGGCATCACCAGAGGTGTGCAACCATTCGCCACACACCATAGCTAAATTGGGCATGGTCTTATACACTGCCAATGCAACTCTTGTTGAGAAAGCCGACAATAGCATGCATACAAAAATCTGATTAACCACAGATTTCCAGAACAGATTTTCATATGTATGAATCCAGGTTAACAATGATAAGAGAAATATCCGATTAAATAATATATGCATATTCGCACAAGGAAAAAATCTGGAAACCAATATCACGACAAACAATGCGACAAAGAAAAAGTAGAGTTAGAGATCACAACCGAAGCGTCATGTTGTAGGACTCCCCTTAGAGAGACAACGCTCCCCACTTTACCGGCGCACAGGGCCTTGACGTGCCGCTCCCAGGGTCCGACGGTCCACGCTCGTTGACGGTGCGCACCGTGCTTGAGCGTCCTCGAAAGCCACCTCCGTAGACGAAACCCGAGATCGAGAGAGGAAAGGACGTCCTCGAAAAAAAGAAGGGCGTTGAGAAGGAATAGAATGGATGTTCGTAACCCACACCCACGCACTTTAAGAGATACTTAAAGGCGCCCGGGCGGTTACGTTTTCGTAAGAGGATAATGGGGCGTACCCCTTGGAATTCAAACGGGCGGTTACAAAAATGACCTGATCTTTGCCACGCCGCAGCCGCGCCCACGCCCGAGCCCGAGCCCGGCCCGGCCCGGCCCGGCCCAGCCCAACGCGGCGCGCGCGTGCTTGCGTGCGATGTGGTCTAAAGTCCTCTCTATTCTGTTTCCAGACTAGTCTCAGGACTTCCCACATAAAAACCAAGTGACAGTTTTGTCTCTCCACGATGTGGGACTAAACAGCACCCCACAGGGTTCAAACATTGAATTTAAGGAATCGATATACATTAATACAACTTGATATTGACCATCAAATTGCATCAAACTATCCCAATACATTTAATTCCAACAATCCCCCATGAATTCACTGTTGAAGCACAAAGAGCCAAGAATCTCGGGTTTCCACACTCTCCTTCAGCAAAGGTAACTTCCGGTTTGAACCTTTTACCTGAGTTATCCCCTTCACCATCACAGGAATAAAGTGAACTAAGTCTTGAACTTTAATCCTTTGATGTAATGGTATCGAGTGGTAACAATAAAGTGAAGTCTATGGTGACAATCTTCTGGTTTTGGTGCTATTAATGGCCTTACACCCTACCCTGTTTTATGAGTATATTAAGGATAAACCCTCATCCTTTATCTGCAGCCCACAAAATTACTCATATAGGTGGCATTCTCCAAGGATGCACTGCTCACATCCTGCTTATAAAAGCTTGAATCCATTAAGAGCATAATGCTCAACCTTTTCCTCCAGTTTTCAGGCACTCGACTTTTCAGAGATAGGACTCACATGCAGAGTATTGCATATTGAGTGCCAACCAGTTCCCCTTACAGCTTGTTTTTCCCATTGAACCTATTTTGTGGGATATCCACTCATTTAGGTTGGGTTGCTACTGTGGGTAAACTCTTAGTGGGTTTCAGCCCCATTCCAAGTATGGATTTTTGGACTAAAGATCTATCAAGTCCCTTTGTAAGTGGATCTGCCATGTTATATTTGGTACCAACAAATTCCACAGCAATCACTCCTGAAGACACCAAATCCCTAATAGACTTAAGTCTAACTTGGATATGTCTTATTGTTTTTTGATTGTACTTTGAACTCTTTACCTTTGTAATAGTAGTCATGCTATCACAGTGTAAAGAAATTGCCGGTATCGGCTTACCCACCATGGGCATCTCAGAGAGAAGCTCCCTAAACCATTCAGCCTCTATACCTGTTGTGTCCAAAGCACACAGCTCTGCCTCAAAAGTAGACCGAGCCAAGATGGTTTGTTTTACAGACCTCCAAGAGACTGCACCGCCTCCAAGGGTAAGTACATACCCGGTCACACCGTTACTCCCGGAGTCCTCCATTTGACCTATCCAACTTGCATCACTATATCCTTCTAAGACAGGAGGATATTTACCATAATGCAGTCCAAGAAGTGTAGTACCCTTAAGGTACTTCAACACTCGATCCAAGGCCTCCCAATGAGTACGATCACGACGGCTCGTATATCTACTTAACTTCGCGACCGTGAATGAAATATCAGGTCGAGTACAGTTCGCAAGATACATCAAGCTTCCTATAATCTGGGAATATCGTAGCTGTGCTACAGGTACTCCACTCTTGTTCTTGCAGAGGGGTTTAGATGAATCATAAGGAGTGCATACAGATTTACAACTCTGATAGCCAAAATTTTCAAGAACCTTCTCAGTATAATGTGGCTGAGACACAGCTATCCCATTAGCAGATTAAACCAGCTTGAGTCCCAAAATCACATTAGCAACTCCTAAGTCCTTCATCTCAAACTTACTGCTCAAGACTCTCTTGGTTTCTTCCACTATCCTTATGTTTGCTCCAAATATCAAAATATCATCTACATATAGGCATAAGACAACAAGCATATCACCTTTAATCATAGAGTACACACATTTATCGGATTCATGAACAATAAAGCCATAAGACTGGATAGTCTTATAAAACTTGTCATGCCACTGTCTCGGAGCTTGTTTTAATCCATAAAGAGATTTTACAAGCTTACGGACCTTTCTTTCATTACCACATGCTACGAATCCTTCAGGTTGGTCCATATAGATCTCCTCCTCGAGATCACCATATAAAAAGGCAGTCTTCACATCTATTTGATGAATTGTGAGATCATGTATGGAGGCCAACGCAATGAGCATCCGAATCGTAGTCATTCTAGTAACAGGAGAATATGTATTAAAATAATCAACACCCTCTTTCTGTTTGAAACCTTTGGCTACAAGTCTTGCCTTATATTTTTCTAAGGATCCGTCCGGTCTAAGTTTTCTTCTGAATACCCATTTGCTTCCTATGTTGGAAAACCCAGGAGGTAGATCAACCAATTCCCACGTGCCATTTGAAATGATCGAATCCATTTCAGATTTAATAGCGTCCTTCTAATGCCTTGCTTCAGTAGAAGCCATGGCATCCTTGTATGTGGGAGGATCACCCTCGATTTGGTAGGAGACAAAGTCGCTACCTAAATCCTTAGCAATCCTAGGTCTCTTACTTCGTCTAGGTTCAACATCCTCCAAAAATTCATTGGGTTTAGAAGAGCTAGCCCCCACATTTGACATCTTTTCTATTTGTTGTGGAATATAACCAGATGTTGAGGCTACATCACATGTCAGATTTTCAGGAATCCCTTTTTTCATTGGAAAAATATCCTCGAAAAACGTAGCATCACGAAGTTCAACAATAGTATTAGCATCTATGCCTCCGATCTCAGACCGAATTACTAAGAATCGATATGCATAACTATTTTCCAGATACCCCAAGAAAGACCGCGTCAACTGTTTTAGGTCGAAGCTTCTTTCTCTTGTGTTCTGGGACTAAGACCTTATCCATGCATCCCCACACCTTAAGATATTTTAGGCTTGGCCTCCTATTTTCTCCAAAGTTCAAATGGACTCTTATCTCTATGCCTTAAGGGAACTCTATTCAGAATATGGCAGGCCGTATCCAAAGCTTCCCCCCACATGTAAGATGGTAGCCCAGAACTTTGTAAAAATACATTGACCATATCAGTTAGGGTCCTATTCTTTCGTTCTGCTATTCCATTGGACTGTGGTGAATATGGTGCATTGACCTCATGAACTATGCCAAATAGTTTGCATTGTTCATCAAATATCTTAGATGTACATTCACCACCCCTATCTGACCTTAGACGTTTAATTACTTTCCCAACTTGTGTTTATGCTTCATTCTTAAAAATAAGAAATTTTTCTAAGGCTTCATCCTTAGTTTTATGCAGATAAACATAACAATATCTAATGCTATCATCTATGAAGGTGATAAAATATCTTTTGTTATCTCTAATCATCACACCACCAAACTCACAAATATCAGAATGAACTAAGTCTAGAATTTCAGTTTCCCTATTCACATAATGAAAAGGCTTTCTAGGCAACTTAGCTTGAGCACACATTTCACATTTGGTGAGTTTGTCTGTAGTATGATTAGGAATCATGTCAAGTTTTATCATTCTTAAAATAGAATTGAAATTTACTTGTCCTAGCCTAGCATGCCATAAATCAGTAGATTCAATATTTGAAACAACATAAGTAGAAAAATCAAAATCAGAAATATTATTAACTGAACTATCAATGTCACATCTTATTCTAAACAAAAGATCATGATCAGCCAAATATCCTTTGCCAGAGAAAACACCATTTCTCAGAAAAACTACTTTATTACATTTAAAGCCTAACTGAAAACCCTCTCTAACAAATAAAGAACCAGACAAGATATTCTTTTTAATATCAGGAACGTGCATCACCCTGCGCAAAGTCCAAACTCATCCAGTTGAGAATCTCAGCTCGACTTGTCCGGACCCAAGCACCTTGGCTGCAGATCTGTTCTCCATCATTACTGTACCACCGGCTGAAGCCTGATAAGACACAAAGAATGTTCTGTCAGTACAAATGTGGACATTTGCACCTGTATCAACAAGCCACTCATTAGGCTCATTTACAAAGTAGAGTTCAGGGTTCATTGAGACATACCCCTCACCGGGCCCGCCTCCCTCAGTTAGCATAAGAGCCTGAAGAACGACATCCGTAGACTTCTGTTGGGTCTTCAGAGAAAGGCAATCCTTCTTCTAATGTCCAACCTGTCCACACTGCCAACAAGGTTTGTTCTTTAGTTTTTTTCGGGATTTTTCCCTTGGCTTTCAGTTTCTTATTTTTCCCTTTTGCAATGTTTCCCTTTGAGGTTATCACATTAACCTTAGGGTTCACGTCTAAATGCATCATAGGTTTTTATTTCCTATGCTCATCTTCAATAGCTATCGAGACCATCAAATCATCCAGAGAGATTTTCCCCTTCATGTGCTTTAGGGACATCCCAAAATCTTCCCAGGACTTGGGAAATTTCTCAATGATTGACATAACTTGAAACTTTTCAGGAAGTTTCATTTCTGCCTCGGCTAACCCATGGAGCAACAACAAAAACTCATAAGTCTGTTCCGAAATCGATTTGCCCTCAATCATCTGAAATTTCAGGAACTTGGATACTGAGTATTTTTCAATACCCAGATCCTCCGTGTTGTATTTCTTATCCAGTTCCTCCCACAGATCCTTAGCGATCTTGGTGGATGCGACATAGACATCGAACAGAACGTTCGATAGTGCAGTAAGAATGCACCCATGACACAGACGGTCATGTTCTTTCCACGCATCCGCCATTTTAACCGTCTCAGGATCCAGATTTTGTTCAGATAACTTAGGGCACTCGGTTTCCAGAACCGAAATCAGACCAATCGTGGTCAGCCAGATTTTCATGCATTGTTGCCAACGCTTGAAATTCTGACCCCCGAATTTGTCTGGCATACCCGTAAAATCCACACGAGATCGAAACCTCAAATCTAATATTTTTCTTATCAG
This sequence comes from Ottelia alismoides, assembly GCA_037367405.1. Taxonomy (NCBI): domain Eukaryota; kingdom Viridiplantae; phylum Streptophyta; class Magnoliopsida; order Alismatales; family Hydrocharitaceae; genus Ottelia; species Ottelia alismoides. The sequence goes on from JAZKJV010006625.1 coordinate 212,011, forward strand.
GTTATAACACTGTCTCTCTAAGATTGTTGAGAAAGCCGACAATAGCATACATACAAAAATCCGATTAACCACAGATTTCCAGAACAGATTTTCATATATATGAATCCAGGTTAACAATGATAAGAGAAATATCCGATTAAATAACATATGCATATTCACGCAAGGGAACAATCCGCAAACCAATATCACGACAAACAATGCGACAAAGAAAAAGTAGAGTTAAAGATCACAACCGAAGCGTCCTGTTGTAGGACTCCCCTTAGAGAGACAACGCCCCCCACTTTACCGACGCACAGGGCCTTGACGTGCCGCTCCCAGGGTCCGACGGTCCACGCTCGTTGACGGTGCGCACCGTGCTTGAGGGTCCTCGAAAGTCACCTCCGTAGACGAAACCCGAGATCGAGAGAGGAAAGGGCGTCCTCGAAAGAAAGAAGGGCGCTGAGAAGGAATAGAATGGATGTTCGTAACCCACACCCACGTACTTTAAGAGATACTTAAAGGTGCTCGGGCGGTTACGTTTTCGTGAGAGGATAATGGGGCGTACCCCTTGGAATTCAAACGGGCGGTTACAAAAATGACGCGGTCTTTGCCGCGCCGCGCCGCAGCCCGGCCCGGCCCGGCCCGACGCGGCGCGCGCGCGTGCGTGCGACGTGGTCTAGAGTCCTCCCTATTCTGTTTCCAGACTAGTCTCAGGACTTCCCACATAAAAATCAAGTGACAGTTTTGTCTCTCTACGATGTGGGACTAAACAACACCCCACATGGTTGAAAGATTGAATTCCAAGAATTGAGATACATTAATACAATTTGATATTGACCATCAAATTGTATCAAACTATCCCAATACATTTAATTCCAACAACTCTGTCATCATACCTGATGCTAACCTGGCAAACCTCCCCAGAACAATTTTTTACCATAAATCTCTATTCATCTCAACGTCCATGTTCAAGCAAACCAAAAGTCCCTATATGATGGAAGGATTTTGGTTGAGCAAACCATCATTTAGGGAGTTGGTTAGGTAGCAGGTCATGGATTGAACCTGTCATTTCTTATAACCCCTTCCACACTTGGTACCTGAAGATGACTAGGCTAAGAAGGACATCAACATATGGCGCAGGGGAAATATACCTCTCACATGTTAGTGAAAAAGGAAAAATGGAGCTAGAAATCAATTCAATGGAGGAAAAATGGACTCGTAATCTTCTCGATGAAATGGACTAAAGCAGCTAACTCATGTACACGCAACTGCATAAGCTGTTCTTGAAGACGACTTCTAGCGTTGCAATCAACGGACTAAGGCTAGATGGATTAGAGGAGGAGATCGAAACTCGCTTCCTAAAAGCTATCGCTTACATAAGATGTAGTAGAAACCAAATCTTGTCTTTAAGGGACAAACGAGGCAACGTTCGTATAGACATCTCAAACATTTCGAGGATTGCCTTAGTATTATTACATGAACCAATACTCCGACCACAAGCAAAACTGCTAGATTCATCTTATCGTATGTCGTGTATTCGATCAAATTGAAAATCCTAATGATCTCGTTGTTCCTGTAACTGAGCATGAGGTGAGCACACCAGTATGAGTCTGAAATCCTTAAAACTCTGAACAACTTTGCGACAAACCCAATTATCAAGAAAGGTAGCCCTCAGGAAATTTGAAAACTATAAAATCTAGTAGTTTCATCAATGTTGTTGTTAGGATAATCTCTAAGATCCTTAGAAATAGATAGTATATTAAGCTTATGAATTATATTCCCCATCATAGTGTGCCTTCTAAAAAATCGAGATACCTTGGATTGTTTTGAAATCAAATAAAAAAAATTTGGAAAATGGAAGCATATCAAGAGTAAAGGACATATATTGAAAATTGACCCAAAAAGGATTTTGACACACTCAATTGGGACTTTATCATAGCCATTTTGACACACTCAATTGGGACTTTATCATAGCCCTAAAGAATTTCTGATTGGATCCTTGATTTTTAGGAAAAAACTCGGGGGTGTCCTTAACAATCAATGATAACTTGGTGAGGTCACGCTGCAGATGTGCTTGCGCTCCTGGAGCTTCTTGACGATGTTGTACTTGCCGTTGTGTGACGGGAAAACTATGGAGGCTATGGTGGGGTTGCCACTGGCACGGTGGCTGTCGTCGAGGAGGGTAGAGGAGGGGTACATGTTGACGCCCATGCCGAGGCCGCAACCATTTTCCTTGACGATAGAGGCGGAACCGGGAATTTTATCAAGGAGGGGGCAAATATACATTTATCTTGTATAAGTAAAAAATGAAAAATGTAGTTTCAAATGATATTTTCTAACAGAGTTAACAATTTCAAATGTGATTTTTAAAATTTGATAAACTTACCATTTCAATGTTATTTGAATTTTTCAATAAGGTATATACTATTTTTTCATTGGTGATTTTTTAACCATTTTAGTTAAAAAATCGTATTTAAAAGGAAACAACAAATTTTATTTCATTTACAAAGAGAATTGGAAATAACGAGAGAGATAAATGAGCTCAATCTCATTATACATTAAATTATATTTATAATATTAATATATTAAAAGTGAGTGAAAATAATTTTTTAAATAATGAAAGGATGGAATTAATATTTTTTAACAAAAGGATGGAGATGGATAAGGTGAGCAGAGCTGTTTTTTTAACAAAAAGTGCACCGATAGAATTTGAACCCTAGTCCATTACATGGTGGATGCAACACTTAGCTAATAAGCCATTAAATATTCGATGTTAATTTTTGAGATTTATCTTTCTATATTTAGACTTTAAGGAGGGGCTATATCAAAAATTAACATCATTATATAAGTGAAATCTAATAATTAAGGAGGGACCATTACCCCCTAAGGTATATGCTAATTTTGCACGATGACCAGCTGGTCACTGGTGATCATCTTCACATTGACGCCAAGGTTGAGGGCGCGGCGGATTGTCTCTGCGATGTCGTGACGTGGGGGATCGAAGAGCGGGAGGAAACAGAGGAATTGCCATGAGCCTCTTACCGATTCCTTTGTCTCCTCAGGGACCTTTTGGCGAGGCAACTCCAAGGGATCGGAGGCCGCGATCAGCGAATTCATCGATCAGCTTGTGCACCTTGTTCTTGGCCTCGCCGATGAGGTTGCAGAGCTTGATTATCCGTTTGGCAAATGGCGGGAAGGGTTGTTTAACCAAAACATTGAAAAATTGAGGGAATACGATCGTAAATTTCTGGAACTCATGGAAAATCTGAGGGGTCCTAACTGCATATAACAAAATAAAAATGGAGTAAAATATGTTGGGAGCGGGTCTCTTCTACTTGTTCAGGCAATGTCGTTCCTGACATCAGGGACGAAGTCATGAATTTCTACTTGGGGGTCCAAAATTATTGAGACTATATATATAATTTACCTTTATTACTATTTCTCATTGTAATTATTAAAAATGTGTTTACAAGTGTATTTCATAAAGATAACCCAGTAAACTTACAATTTCTGATAACTATCCTAAAAAATATTATATTGAAAAAAGATCCTTACAAAATTCTTCAAATCAAAATATACTTTCATAAACACGATGTTAAGTTATACTAATAAAATTAAAATTTTTAAATAAGTAATATTATATCACTCCTAATGTAGGAACGTACAGGAGATATATATACATATATAAATGCACTTTGATGTCCACATATGTTTGTGCATGTATTTGTATATTTGTTTTAAAATACATCTGCAGGTTTATTTTTAGTTGAAAATAATAAAATCTTTTACCTTTTTTTTATATAGTTGATATATTTTTTTGAAATAAATACATATATTATTTTTGTATTATAATAACTCATTTAGTTCATATATAACACATTTCCTAATACTATGACCTATGTAACATAAGCGACAGTTTTCACTAAATATTTCTCTTTTGTTAAAGCTTTGTTTTTTTCTTGTGATAGTTTTTAAAAAAGAGAGGGACGTAACTGATATTGCAGAAGTTAAGAAGGGCACAAGTGTAGGGCTGTCAGGAAAGCTCGAGCTCGATGAGCTGAACTCGGGCTCGGCTCGTTAAGGGCTCGCGAGCCGGACTCGAAACCTTAACGAGCCCGAGCCCGAGTTGGGTTTTATGGCTCATTAGCTTATCGAGTCGAGTCCGAGTTGGGCATTGTTCAACTCAGAAACTCGACTCGATAACTCGTTTTCCCTCTTAATAAAAAATTAAAAACATATATATCAAAACTCCCACATTGAGTTTGATATAAAATAGAGGTTAACATTTTTCTTGTCCAAAAAGCTACAGAAAAGAGTATAAAAAATCAAAATTACAAATATCATTTGCATAATTTAATGTATAAAATGGAACAATGACTCATTAAGAGGTTCATGAGCCTGCTCATTTTGAGGCTCATGAGCCAGCTCAAAAACCCATGACTCGATTAGAAGCTCGTGAGCCAGCTCATTTTAAGGCTCGTGAGCCAGCTCAGAAACTCGTGGCTCGATAATAGGCTCGTGAGTCAACTCGAACTCGACGAGTTCGAGTTCGAGTTGGTGATCCAGGGCTCAATCCTTATCGAGCTCGAGTTCGAGCCTTAGGTTTCTACCGAGTTCGAGTCCGAGTTGAGGCCAACTCGGCTCGTTGAACTCGATAGACACCCCTACACAAGTGATAGAAACCTTATTATTTCATTACTTAAACCTTTATTTTTTAAAAAAATTATCTAACCAACAAAACAAAATTGGGTCAATCTGGGCCAACCTGGTCTGACCACCTGGGTCAAATCGATCCGACCACCGGTTGGGCCTAATTTTTTATTTCTTATTTTTTGTTACATAAAACCCGCCGAACTGATCGGGTCGGAGCTGGTTCTCAATCCAACTGGTTCGATTTTTTAAACCTTGCTCCTATGGCATCCATCTAGACAATCATTTTTTAGTGGTCGTGGAATTATTGAAAGGTCTCGTTTTGATGGAGGTCGTAGGAGTAAAATATTGAATGATATAATATAGTGATATAATGATGAAAATCACGAAATTATTTTCGCAAAAAATGGAAAAAATGGGGAAAGTAGGACGAGGGGAGCCAAGTTAGCTCCCTGAGGGGACAGGCCCATTTTACCTCTATATATAAATAGATATATCAATTCATATATAGATTTTTATTGATATGAATGTGATATCGATATTTGTAACAATTTGAAAACAGATGCAGATACGAATATCATAATTTGTATGATATTGATACAATGACGAATCAATTACCAATATATCCATATCTATACAACTTGTAAATGGGAGATGGGGGGACATTATATACAACTTATTATTTTCATAGTTAATTATGTCGTATATAAATCATATTCTATTATAATAAATATAATACATAGGACGAATTAATTGGGAGACGGGGGGGCCAGGCCCCCTCCCGCCCCCTTGTCTCCGTCCCCGCCTGACATTTCGTGGGCCCTGGGCAAAAGAAAAAAAAAAGGACTCTTATAAAAAAAATTCGGCGAACAATGTGCCCATATATAAATCTATTAAATTTTGGGCTCTAGCATTGAGTTTTTCCATCCAAAATTAGACTCTATAAAGATCCATTTTTGAGAAGTTGTTTCATCAAAAAAATCGATTCCATAAAAGGCCCATTTTCAACGAGTTGTTTCATCGAAATTTCGATTCTATAAGGCTTATTTTTTTGTGAGTTCTTGTACTGAAAATTTGATTCTACAAGGCTCCATTAAGAATATACTTTTTTTCTAAATTAAAGGTTGAATACATGTAAAAATGGGTCCCTCAAATTGATGGACCATAAGCGATTGCACTCGGAAACTACCCTCAGGAACGACCTTGTGTTCAGGTGCACCCTTGCCGGTCGCCATTTGAGTCAATGTAGGTAACTGCCACCGTTAAATTGAGAAGAAATGGATCTGTGATCCCCTCCCTCGCCTGCTGGATCCACAACATTTCCAAAGATATGGTCATTATCCATTTTCTAGACAAATACTATGGATCTTAAAATTCCAACTAAATTAGCTGATATTGTCGGCAAGCATGTTAACAATGGAAGCATCGATGGCGTCCGGGTTCTCCACCATGGAGGCCCTGCCGGCGGTCAGCACCACCAGCTCCTTGTCGACGTCCTTCTCGAACGCCTCGATCATCGACTTGTCGACCGTCAGCTTGTTCAATGTCGACGTCCTGGTCTTATCACTGCACAACACATCCATCCCGACCATCTCCTTGATCGTCGTCATCCTCTTTGTGATCGCCGCTCCGACAGACAGTGGAACCCAATTGCCATCGTCACCGACAGCACTGTGGGCATTGCGATTTGGATCCCACCGATGAGGTGCACAAGGAGGTTGTCGATGCCTTCAAGGTACCTATTGTTCTGGATTGGGTGCATGACGATGATCTCCACCAACATTCCCACCGCAATTGAGCAGATACATAAGTTCCCGATGGCGGTCAAGACCTTCAGGAAGTGCCCGACATTGTTCGTGCTGTCGGCGACCCTGCTCCGACCACTTGCCATCCCTCAGTACCTGGAAAAAAATCAATCTTGTAAAACAACAGGAAAATGGATAATCTTAATCTAATTGTTGAGTTAGCATTAGTTAATTACGCTTAAGTGCCGGTCGTGTGTGTTGGAAATGAACAATCCCATGAATATTGCATACGCGTATCGAATTCGATCACTTGACCACTTGACGGATTAACATGATCAAATCAAGCGACAAGAACCACAAGCAATCAAATAATAACCAAACAACCACAATCACAACCATTAATGCGCAAGATATTTTTAACATGGACCCCCCTCCCCCTCAAAAAAAATGAGAAGGAGAAAAATCACATGGCCTATTCGACCCGATCAAACTTCTCCACTAGATATAGTGATCAAGATGTCCCCTTATAGACTATACATAGTCAAAACCTTCTCCCCAAAGTGTATCAACAATGAACCAGACCAATACAAATAAAATGAAAAGGAGATGGAGATATATCACCAAATGATGGCTGACCAAGCTTGTTCCACAGCAACAACTATTTGACGTCTCCACGTCAAGATCTCTAGCAGCAAAGGCGGATTGATCCAAGGGAGAATGAAGGCAAGAAAGAGGGGAAGATGGTGCCCTAGTTTCTTCCTCAACACAACAACAACGACAACCCTTCATTTGAGAAAGGAGTAGTCAAAATGCAATGGGTTCTGTCCGCCAGAACCCTGGAATTGGACTGGAATTGGCTGTGTATTTTTCACCCATGCCCAAAGAGAGAGCCATTTGCATCTATGCCCTGAGAATAGGCTAGAAATAGTGGTGGTATTACCCATTGCACAATAAATCTCCCCCTCCAGCACGTGAGGAGCAAGAATATGTCTCCACATGAAATGGAACTCACCTTCTAAACATTCTTCATCTGCAAAGAGGAGTCCTTTCCAGTCCAACAAGGGAGTAGTAATCTTCAAAATTTTCCAAAGGCGATAACTTGGCATATCATGTCTCACATCTTTGAGCGTCAACACTATTTCATTGGTATTCTTCATTGCAATATTACCAATGTCAACAACAAGGGACAAAGAACCATTCCCCGTCTTCAGTGTGCCAAAATCACCAGTTGTGTAAGATGAGACGAACTCTCTCTGAGATGTAACATGTAGTGCAGAAACATTATCAACAAGCCAAGAAGTACCATCTTGTGTGACAGTCATCATCTCCTTATCACAGACAGCGGGGAGCCCATGTTGTGCAGCTGTCGCAACTTGTCATTCTTTTTCTCTTACTTGTCGCCATCATTCATGCTATCTCTCTTGAATTGGAAGCAATACTTATCGATGTGCCCTTTCTTCTTGCAATAGTGGCGCTCCATATTATGATATCTGGACTTGGTCTTGTTGCTATTGTTATCCTCGTCCTTATCAATCTTGACCATGCTCCTCCCCCATGTTCTCTATGACGAGGACCTCTGAATGTGAAGAGTTTCCCTTGGTTTTTCTTCGCATCTCCTCATTAAGAATGTCAGACTTGACAGCCTCCAAAGAAACAACCCAATTGCTTCTCTTCTAAGACATCTTGTGTCCAGTGATACCTTACATCAATGTGCTTCGACCTTGCATGAAAAGTGAAGTTGCCAAGGTGAATGGCTCTTTAACTGTCATAATAAAGCTCATATTTGTCCTGATCAAAATCAAGTTCCTGCATGAACTTCTTCATCTACAGTAACTCCTTGCACACCTTTGTAGCTGCAATAAACTCGACCTCTGTAGAGGATAATGTAGCACACTTCTGGAGATGAGACTACCAAAAAACTACACCACCTATCAATGACGTCATGCAAGCTGATATGGATCTTCTCCCATCAATGTCTCTTACCATGTCTGAGTCCGTGTAACCAAGAATAATAGGCTTCTCTGCTAAAAAATAGAGTATCTACTAGTACCTCGAAGATATTTTAAGATCCACTTAACTGCTTCTTGATGTTATTTCTCCGAATTTGAGATGAACCTACTAATAACTCGAACTTCATGAGTAATGTCTGGACTCGTATAAACCATGACATACATGAGAATACCTGTGGGCTGTGGCTGATGCATAGGAAACTCTTTTCATATCTTTCTTCTCTGCAACTGTATACGAGATATCTTTGGAGTTTAACTTGAAATGTGCTCCAAGAGGACTGCTTGCTAGCTTTGCCTTCTTTGTACGAAATCTTCGAAGTACCTTCTCAGTGTACTTCTCTTGGGAAAGCCAAAACCTCCTTGTCTTTTGTTCCCTTGTGATCTTCATGCTCAAAATTTGGCGTACATGTCCCAAAACCCTTCATAAAAAGGACTTGCTCAACTCCTACTTCAAGCGAGAAATTCTTCCATTGTTGCTGCCAACAATCAACATAAAGCTACAAAATGATGGAGTCATCACCTGAAAAATTCTTCATGAAAATGCAAATGGTTCGAAGTAGTTTTGAAGTAGCCATGCTTTCCCATGAATGACTCAAACTTCTCGTACTATTGCCTTGGCATCTACTTTAAGCTATATAGGCTTTTCTTTAGCCTGCAAAAATGATCTTCCTTGCCTTTGACTACAAAGCTCTCTGATTGCAACATGTAAATTTCCTCCTCAAGGTCACCATGGACGAAAGCTGTCTTCATGCCCATATGTTCAACCTCAGGGTCAAGACTAACTGCTAAGCTGAGAACCACCTTGATAGAATACATCTTCACCATAGGAGAAAAGATCTCCTGAAAATCAATTCCTTTCTTTTGGTTTAAACCTTTCGCAGACAACCTAGCTTTTTACATTGGGTTTGTGGAGTATTAATCTTGTTTCACTCTATAAACCCACTTGTTTCTCAATACCCACTTGCCTTTGAACATCTTCACAAGCTCAAAGGTGTGGTGATCATAAAGGGACTACATCTCTTCTTTCATAGATTCTACTCATTTCTCCTTTTTTGCATGTTGCAAAGCTTCTTCATAGTATTCAAGCTTGCCACTATCTGTTGATAAAATATATTCTTATGCAGAATATCAGGTTGAGGGCTGCCTCTCCCTCATGGGTCTCTGTGACGGGAGAGCATCCGAAGAAGAAGAGCTCTCATCATCCTGTCCACTATCATCATCACCATCATCTACATCATCATCACGAGTAGAGATCTATGGCACATCCTCGTCATCTCCTGCATATGGCACATGAAGAAAGGGCACATCAAGAAGTGCTCATCGACATCATCTAGCATCACATTTGGAGCACTCTGCAATGGAACCGACTCTGCATCATATGGCCCATAGATGCTCGAAGGAGAGGTCTGAGCAACCTTATGGATGTCCTCAATAGTTTGGTCTTCAGAAAAGGCCACATCCCTGCTCCTCACCAGCTTCTTCTAACTTAGATCATACAACATGTAGCTAAGCTCATCTTGACCATATCCCAAGAAAATACGCTGCTTTGTCTTTGCGTCAAACTTGGATCTTTCATCCTTGAGAACATACACAAATGCACAACATTTTTCTTGTTATATATATATATATAGTTGTCCCCGAGGGGCGGCTAATGAGTTGCCCCCACGCCATATTTCGACAATTGTTTTTAATTTTTCGGAACATATCGTCATGTATTTTCATCATTATATCCCTCAAATATATCATTCCAACTTTGTCAAAAACAGAAATTTGTACGCTCTCCATCTAGAACATACCGATTACAACAATTCTAAGAACGTTAAAATTACATATTCTAGATGGAGGGCATATGAGTCTCTGCATTTGACGAAATTAATATCGCATATTAGATGGATATAGTGATGAAAATACATGATGATATTTTGAAAAATAAGAAAAATTCATCGAAAAATGGATCGGGCAGTCCCATTTTTCACACACGAACCAATATAGCACTTTGAGCAGTTCCTCTATCCGTGGAGGAAGCGAGAACCAATATAGCATTTTTCAAGGAAAGTGACTTTATTAAAATATTATCAAAGTACGTTATTTTCACTTATTTTCTTACAGTGGAGAGAGCCATACCTAAGTATGGAGCTTACAACTCTCGCTATCGCTTAATACAAGTAATATGTCACATCACAGTGAGGACGTTGCGAATTAATTGGGGGAGTTTATATCTCCCCTCAAAACATATCACACATCTAAAACTCATAAAACATGAAAGTGGATTATTGTATTGAAACATTTTTAGTGGTTGTCAATAAATCAATTTAAGTTTAAACCCAAATCCAACAAGTTATGATATAGTCAATCTTATTAACAATGCATAGACCTGTACGGTTATGCCCGAACATTACATGCGCACTCATAAGTGCTTGTTTTACTCGTTGGCATACTTTGATGGCATTTCGTGTTTCACCTGTGGATTCACGTCCTATCTATCACTAAACAGTGTGCTTTTACCTCCTTGAAAGTTTTCAACTTTGACTAATTTGAACTCTTGTATTTAATTGCCTCGTCGAAAGTCCCCTCTCATTGAAGGAATGAATGAATGACCTAAATTAAAATTAATAAAAAAGGGGAAAAGCCAGCTGTTTTGGCTGCTAAAAACCATGTATATCTTTTTTATGTTTTGAAATGGCAGGAGAGCAAACTATGTTATTATATTATTAAAAAATGGGTATAGATGTAAAATCGATACAGATCTGATAAATATATACCATGTAGATTAGCTCAAATATATTTCTATTGGATGAGACTTACACATGGTATAAATGTAACAAGTAAACTTATTTTATAGCAATTCAAATATTGTTAAAGAAGTTATAAAATTACGTTAAATATAGTTAAATGCAAATCCACAAATATATTTATATATGAAAATGGATATACATATATAGATAAAGATATTTGTGGATATCAGATGATATTCTTACATGTATCCATTATAAAATGGATTCGGACAATTTAATGTGTATAAAGTGAACATGTTGCTCACTTTGGCAGATTAGATACATATATATTCGTATTGTATCATTAGCTAGGTATTGGAGTAACATAATAATGGCATGATAAGCGCGGGACATTACACAACTTCTTGAATCTAGTTAGTAAGAAGCGTGATTTCTTTGTGAATAATACGTGTTTGGAAAAATGTGAAAAATTAGAATGTAATGTCTCGGATTTAGGTCTCCGATCTCTTAACGAGGAAAACTGATCCTGATAACTTGTTGGATATGTGCCTAATTAGACTCCTTGTTAACCACCCAAAATGCTTAAGTCCAAGTTGTCAAGTAGTACTTATGACCCACACTCACGCTTCGTGAGTTTTGGTTGCGAGACCATGATTAGGAGTTGGGGTGTTACAACATCCCCCACTTATATTCATAACATCTTCATTGCGAGATAGCCCATCACTTATTCCCAATGTTAGCGATGGCTGCACATTTCGGATAGTCTTTTCCTCCTTTCTTTTTGTAGGGGTGGCTTCACCTCTTGAGTAGTCTTTTCCATTATCGGAGGAAAATTAGCGTTGATGCCATTTATAACATCCCAAGCTTCGACACTCGATCCGCTATCGAGGAAAATTGAACCCGACAACTTATTGGGTTCTGGTCCGATTGGACATCATCAATGGCATCATAATCTGTCATTCCTAAAATGACATCATAATCTGTCATTTTTGGGAGGATTAGATTTGCAACAAATTGTTTGTTCTCAATTTCAATGGGCACCTCATGTAAGAATGATCCAGAAGTACCATTTTCCCGAGAGGTGAAGAAACACATAATATAAATGTATCTAAGTAGGTGCTTAGAGCAGTTTTCCTCAATAACGTACTGTGGACGAACTAAGCCAGAGACATTACAAATGGTATCAAAACCAATTTCCCAACGATATGGAAAGGTCTACCCAAGAGGTGGAGTCACCCTTAGCGTGCAACCATAATTGTCAATGGGAATAAGTGATGGACAATGTCGCAACGATGATTTTGTGAATATAAGTGGAGGAGGTTGTAACACCCCAACCCTCAAACGTAATCGAACATCTAGAACTCACGAAGAGCCTGCGTGAGTTATAAGTAGCGGAGATTACTACATGGTAACTTGAGTTTAAGCATTTTGGGTGGTTGTCAATAGACCCATCTGAGATTGAATCAAATAAGTTGTTAGAGCTAATTTTTTTCGATAACGGACCCGATACCTAAGCACATGATGTTATATTAGTCCATGATATCTTTTTTTCTATTTATTTCTTTAAGGTGATTAGAAACATTAACGTGGGACCCAACATAATAATTTCAATGCAGAAATTTTGAACCGGAGACAGGGTAATCCAGACGAAATAGATCCTTAATTAGAACCAATTTGATTGTGAGAGAACGATGCGGTGATAACTCAGTGAGATAAGGAACAAGATATGCTATCACGATTTTTTCGTTTGGTGGGTAGATTTTCTTATTCTCGATATTGCTGTAATTCTTTGGAGTGCTTAACAACTAGTTGTTATTGTGGGCAAGGTTTTAGAAATCGGATTGGACGTTGATTCTGTCAGTTTTCGATTTGGTTCAATCGGGTCAGATCGTCGATTCAAATCGGTTAGATCGATGATGATGACAATATGATGTCATCATTCCTATCGACTTGAAAAAAATCGGACCGGTTTAACTTACTGATTTGACTGGTCAGACCGATGTTTTGAATCGATAAAATCTGATATATGTAAGTATGTATTTATATATCAATAAAATAATCATTTAAAATATCTTATTTTTCATTAAAATAACATTATTGTCGATTTCAAGTAAAACTTTACAAAAATTAGTTTTTTTCTAGCATTATATATGGATATAATATTGTAATCATTTATTTATAGTTGCTTTTAGAAAATTATTCTAAGAAAGTAGTGTCACAACTTATATTTCAAAAAAGAGATGACATAATTTATATTGCGGAAGTTAAGAAGGACACAAGTGATAAAACTCTATTATTTCATTATTTAAACCTTTATTTTTTGAAAATCACCAGACCATCAAATCGGGTCAATTCAGGTTAACCATGTCTAATACTTGGGTCAACCCGATCTGACCACCGATCAAAGCCGACCTTTTATTTTCTTTCTTTTTGAAATTAACTAATTACATAAAATCGGTCGAACCGATCGGATCAGAGCCGATTCTCGATCCAACAGGTCCGACCGATCGGTCAATCTAATTTTTTAAACCAAGATTGTGAGATAAGTGATAGTTATCGTTGAACTTCTACCAAGAGGGGAAGGATAAATGACACAAATTATTAGTTGAAAAATAAGATAATAAGATGATTAACTATTCCACCCAAAGAGTAAGTGGTGGATACTGAGCTTATTCGAGGACTAATCGTATCAAAGCTTTTTTACTATTATTCTGCAAATCAAATGGGGCCAAATAAATTTTAAAAAGTGCATTGATTTGTAAATTTAAAAAAGGGGGTAATCGTATAACGTACGCAGCTCTTTTGCTTATTTTAAAACTAGAATATTCACAATATAAAATAAAAGGTATCTGAATTGATATGTTTCAACAAGGACCGGATCTCCACTCCAGTTTCCACGACTCACGCTTAACCATTGGATCAATGGATGAAGGTTAAACTCGATCCATACCATTTGAATTTGCATTGGTATCTTGATCTTAAATAGGTAAATATTTACGGTAAGAATCAACGGCGGGAGTTACCGTGACCGTAGGGATCGTCCGATTATGATCGCTCGGTCCAGATCATCCCGATGGAAATGGAGTCCCCGGTACGGGGAGGAGGGGGTTGGAATGATCTGGACTGTTCGGTCACGATCGTACGGCTGCTGTGCGTTGACCATCACAGAGGCTTCTTCTGCTGCATGATTTTTCAACTCGAACACGTGATTAAAACACCCGATTCGATTCAAGGTTTCCAAAAGTAGAATAGCAAGCAGTTTCGTTCGAGAAGCAGAAACTTACTCCAATTGGCCCATCATAACATTGATTGCTAATTCCACTCGTGCAGCAGTAAGCAGCAAACCCTAATATCGAACTCCCATCATCAACCTTAAACTCCCAAGATATCGTAACGCCAATTTTCAAAAATTCAAACACACATCCACTTGACAGCATGTAAAAGACAAAAAAAACTGGAAAAAAATAAACTATAGCGAATTTCCATACTAAAGACATAGCAGTAATTCCCATTCCCAACTCGCCATGAGGCTATATAAATATATCTATCCCAATTGGGCACCAGACGTAGAGAGAACAAGGCACCCATTCTCGTCTCCACCATGGCCTACACCAGCACACACAATCACCACGAGCAGAAGGAGATGAGGAGGCATCATCCCCTCGACCTCACCCTCTCCACCGGCACCGCCTCCGAGCTCGATCTCGCCGACGCGCACGCCGCGCAGCAGCGCGTGTTCGGGTGCAACTACTGCCAGAGGAAATTCTACAGCTCCCAGGCTCTGGGAGGCCACCAGAACGCCCACAAGCGAGAGCGCAGCCTGGCGAAGCGGGCGTCGAGCTCCCCCGCCTTCGAGCCGCACCGGTCGAGCCTCTCGCTGCATGGATCGGCGCCATTTCATGTGCCAATTGGCATCCGGGCGCTCTCCCCGTCCGCGGGGTGGGCGTCCGGTGCGAGCTGGTGGGTAGCGGGGCGGCTCTCGAACGCGGAGCTCGGCACTCCGGAGTTCGGGAGGATCGCTGCGGCGGGGCCGCAGTACTTAATTAATGGCGGTGGAGATGAGGGGATGCTCAATCTCGATCTGTCTCTCAAGCTTTGAGACGCACACACATCTCTCTCACTCTCCATCATCTTCTGTGTATAGTTTTGATTCTCTCTATCTTTCTTTCTGTGGTGTTGTTCTTCCTTTGCGTGCTTTGTCCTTCCTTTCGATCAGACTCTCCTCATTAATTCCATATTTAGTGTCTGTTCTGTGTTTGCATGGATTTTGGGTAGACCTTGCTGTGGACTATTACATGATTCAATGGAAGAAGGTAGATGGTCTCCGCTGATTTAAGTTTCACGTCAGGTCATGTGTCAGGCACAAGCAAGGCGATGATATAAGTATGTAAATCGAGACCAAAAAAGGAAAAGATGATATGAATCCCCAACCACGTATTTGATCTGGAATGCATGCACATCGGCAACAGAATCAAGTAGGCCTTCTTGGGAGGCACACTTGTCCAACTTGCGGCATGGCCGCAGCGCACAGGAGGCGATGCTCGCAATAAAAACATGGACCCGAAATCTAGGCAGGTGAAGACTGAAACGAACAAGCCAAGCTTCGCCTGGCAAATCCCATAATTTTTTATTTATTTTTTCCCACCGCTTCAAGACAAAAGATTTCCCTCCCAGAGAACGGAAGATATTATTGTATTTTTTTTGCTTTTGGATCGGATCGCCGTTACAGTATGTGCAGCAATGCAGGAGAAGGATGCTCATGGGTAAATGGGCTGTGATTGGCTGCTGTAGCATCCCTGATGAACGCAGGAGATGCGTTGGATGGGGAATGGACGGGCCGGATGAGGGACCGACTATCTCCGGCCCCCTCATCTGGATCGTGCATTCCTCATCCGACGCATCCCCTGCGTTCAACAGGAGATGCTACAGATGATCTGCCCCCGTGATAGGGATGTATCACAATCTCCATCCCGGGGTTTCACTGCATTACATCACCTACTGTAACAGCAGAAGATCCGCTCCCTTAGCCTTTACGTGGTTGATGGTGCCAAATATGCAACTACTGCCTTAAATCGACAAATCCAAGTTTGATCGGTTTACTTCAGTTTCCCTTCTCCATTTGGCCAACTCTTTTCAAAATCTATCCGATCAGTCACACTTGCAAAAAAAAACAATCAAGAAAGAAATGATGCATGGACACAAAACATACGAATGTGTTGTCGTTGCATAATGTGTTTACGTTCACTGCTCACACCAGACTTTCTTCTTTTTCTTCTGCATACTATAATCTTAAGGTTTGAGTTACATTATTATGATGAAATTACCGAATAATCTCGACACATTAGAATTTTTGCTAATTACTCGAGGTCTTTATAAATCTAGCAATAGCATAGAAGAGATGAAGAAGATATTATTATGAACAATGCTATCTTCCCTTCCCCATCTCCTCCTCAACCACCCCATCCTTCCCATCCTTCCTCCCTCGAACGTTGTCGTGAGTTATCTTGTCATCGCAACCATCAGCTTGTTGTCGCCGCCTCTAGCACCTTCTCCTTCTTCATGTCTCTCATCCACCTCCAACCCCCATCTGCCTCGACTATGACCACCAACATCACCTCCCCTCCCCTCTCCCATTGCTAACTACCACTTACAACCTCTTTGTTCCTTTTGCATCCGCTCCTCCCCATCATCACCCTCCCCTCTCCCATCACCACCACCTCACATAGTCCTCCCATCTTCCTCCTCCTCCTCCTCCTCCTCCATGTCTCTCTCCGTAATCGTGTCCCTCTATTGTTGCGTCTTCGTTATCTACCCCTAAACTCCAACCATCACTATGAACAACTACTCAGATTAACCACCACACTCCAACCTCTAGCTTCGAACTCCGCCTCCCTCCCATCACACATGTCCGGGGAGGTGGTGTCATGACAATGGGGATCGAGGGAGAGGGAGGCATTGGGGGAGGAAGAGAAACGATCTGGAGGATGATTAAAAACTAAAATTGATACCAACCCTATGATGTAGTATGATTAGATTGTCACAAGAAAATAGTTGATTCGATAGAGTAAATTAATGGCGGGGTTAATATAAACTGAATTCTGAATTCATTGTCTAGGTGCTAAAGTATAGTTTGTAATTGTGGAGTTGTCTAAATGTATATACTGAAAGTATAGAGGAGTATGTGTATAAAAATCCCATTAAAAAGATAAAGCGCCATAAATATATGAAATTTTGACATTTGTGTCCCTTTAAGTTTCCGCAAATACTGATGTTGATATCTTTTTTGCAATACCACTTGTGCCCTAACAAAATCTCTGAATAACAGTTACGCCCTCATGGCTAGTTGGCGTTCTTTCTCCTTCTAAACATACGTCAGGCATAAATGTACTTCTTCTTCCTCCTCATACACCTTGGAACAACCACCACCTCCTTCTCCAGCTTCCCCCTGAGCCTAGCAACCCCTCCGCTCTGAGCACGCTCCTCCACCACCACCCTGATTCCCCCACAACTCCACCTCATATCACACCGCAACCCCTTTGCCCTCACTCCTCCCTACCATGTCGACCTCGAACACAAGCCTTGTATGCTTCCCACCACAAGCCATCTCCATCCCATGATGTAGCCTCATCCACTTCCATCCGCAGCCACGTCGACTGTTACGGATCTCTTTGTGAAGAGGTAGGGAGGACACAAGTGTAACCGACACCTTCTTAACCATGCCTCGATTTGAATAAATTTCGGTTTGGTTAATTTGTTGACAACTAAACTAACTGAAGGGCACAACTGTTAGTATTGCATGAAGATAGGGGTACAAATGTTATTGCAAAAAATGAAGGCGCAAGTGTTTCAGTGGAAACCTAAAGAGGTACAAGTGCAAAAAAACCCCTAAAATAAATAGGTCAACATTAAGTTTGGCTTGGTTCGTTGTACCCATATGTTGTAGCTTTGGCAATAGGCCCGTGACCCACGTGATGACAGATGAGGGGAAAGTATTTGAGGGATATAAATAAAAAAAACCTATGAGAGAGACGACCTAAAGGGAGAAGAAAAAAACAAGTAGGACCTAATATAGCAACGTCCCTGGTCATCTTGAACAAAAGCTATATAATATATCTTTGGTGATGTCGTGAAATAGATCAAAATAATCGTGGGCTGGTGAGAACATGTACAAGAATCTATAACAGTACACCTTAATTATTTATTCATTGAAATAATTTATTCAGATGCTTCAAATTTGAGCAACTTTCTTATATTATTCCTCCACTCAACCAAAGAGTGGCTCTCGTCTTTGTGTTGTGCGATTACGTGTATTATTGATCGGATCCGTTCCCAACAATAGCATCTATTCGTGGTTTGCGACACTTCCTAATCAACTTGGCATCTTTGAAGAGTTCGTGAAGTTCTACATTGTCAAGAGAAGTTCGCATGTATGGAGCCTCATACACCTCGATAGAACTCAAGGCTGTGAATATGTCGAGTTCATACCCAATTAGATATGGTTGACAACCGCCTAAAAATTTTATGACCGTGTTGTTAAGTAGTAAATCCCATCGCTTATAACCTATTCACTTTGTAAGCATCGGATGTGGAACTGGATATGGGATTTTACAATCATCATTACGAAGGCTATCATAACACAAGTCCAAATATGAAGGGAAATATCGCGATCGGACCATAGCAAAAGGGTACTAAACTGGTTTTGGTTAACAAAGGTCGGGGTATGATATGGATTTCACTTCCTCTTCGATGAAGATCTCAATCGAAAGTGCTCTTGACCTGCATCGCTTCTGAGTCTCAATCTCCTCTTGAGGAATGGGCACCTTCTTGCAATTATCAAGTGTTGGCTGATCCGATCCGGTTGAACCTGATTCTACCTCGATGTCCCCTTCTCTTTCTACCTCTAATCTGGGATCCCCTAAACAAAGCCTCAGTTAGATGATTTCTACAAGCGGTCTAACCTAAACTTCAAATTTCCATACTGTCACTGGTACCACTGATGAATCTCATATTCATCACTCTAAATCTCATTAATTAAGCTCAATTCCCTCAAAATCATTGGCATTTCTCCATTTATTCTGCATAATTAGCATTCATGCATGTTTTGATAAGAATTGCATTTTATCCATTATTTCTGCACAAAATAAGAAGCCAAAAATCCCAGCAAAAAATGACCTGTAAATAGCCTAACTTCCATGATATTTAACTAATTCATGCTAACTCCGAATGACCCAAAACGACCTCCACTGTGTACATATCACTAACAAGAATAAATGAAAAATACAAAAAAAACCACTAACCCAAATAAGTGGACCAAAAACCCCAACCCTAGTTCTAGGATTTTCGGACTAAAACCCTCATATCTCCCCCATCCAGTGTCTAATTTGATCCTACTCACTTTTGAACTAATGTACATTCAATTACCTTCAAAACAAGACCAAGTTCAAGTGAATCAGAGCTCGTATGTGAAAGTTGGGTTTTGGGCCTCTTTTGTGCATTTTGTATTTTAACGATTTTTGACCTATTATTTTATGTACATAACATATTTTTAGTTTATTTCTTTTTCATTTGTCTTCTTTGATGAAATTTTTATTAAAATACGTAAAAATCCAAATCCAAACTGAGCTTGAAATCACAGAAACAAATTGAGTCCAGGTCTTCACTAACCGACTATACAAAATTGGTCTTTTTCATATTTTATTTTATTTCTTCTTTTTCTTCATTAATAAAAATAAAAAAATTAGATCAATGTGTAAATATTTATCTTTAATTTTACCATATGTTTTCCGGATTTTTATCTGGTTTAAAAATGACAAAAAAATTATAAAAACCAAAAATCATGGTATTCTATGTACATGGGATACCACAAAAATATTACTTTGTGGAATTGATCGATTTGGTTTTGATGTCTTCATGAAAGTTGTAGATCTCATCGAGACGAGCAATTTTCGTGAAGAAACTTTTCCGATCCGAGACCGTTTACTATTTATTTTGTATTTTACAAAGGTATTATTTTCTGAATTTTGTGGTCCTGGCACGTGGCAGCTCCTGGAGCCGCCACGTGTCAGTCGTTTTTGGGGTTTTTATTAATTAGGTTTTTTATAAAAAAAATTCAAAACCACCGCACGTGCGAGGCACGTGCCTCCCAGGCACGCGCCCTGCACGTGCACCGCATGCGCCCTTTTCCTACTGCTACGCGCCACCTCCATGGCCGTCCGATCTCGGCCTATCGAACGGCCATCATCCATCGTCTTCCTGCCCCCTTTGGAAGCTCCACCGCCGCCCATTTTCTCCCCCGCAATTTCGCCGCCGATCTCGCCCATCGCCGGTCATCCCCTCCTCATCCCAGATCTCCAAATAGCCAATCATCGGATCAGATCTCCAATCGGATCCTCGTCGACTCCAATCCCAAATGTCTCACCGACATTCCTTCTCCGGCCCCAACGACACCCTATTTAACTCTCGCAGCCGCACCTCTGAAATGATCCACCGGTTGCATCTATTGGTCTCCTTGTGGCGGTGATAGCGCCTCGAAGCCAGCTCCCCTCTCCGACGAGATCCGACCGCTTCCCCCCATGGCCGTTGCAGCTTGCAGCTTCGTGCTTGCTCTGCTCAAGCTCCGGCTCCTGGCCGTCGAGCCTACCACTTCGTTCGTCTTCGACAACAACGTCAACCTCCAGCACGACTTTGAGCTTCGTCAACACCACCAGCACCAACGCTTCTCCGACCAACTACGCCTAGTTCATCTTCATCAACCACCGCCTCCGGCTTCACCAGTCGCCAGCCACGCCGGTCGCCACCCTTCCACAACGCCGAAGCCCCACCTCCGCCTTCGCCTCTCCATCGTCCCCTTGGCTGTGTGTCGGCCAGAGGACGGTCGAAGCCCCTACGACAATCGACATCAACCACGTTCTTCATCGTCACCGTCGTGTCCGCCGCCCAAAAGCCCCCTACGGCCCTCCTCCGCCTCTCAACACCATCCATCGCCGGCCGGGCGTGAGACCCGAGGCCCCCCGCACGTGCCCGCACGTGCGTGGGGGAACGTCACCTGACGTCAGTCCCAGGGGTCACGTGTTGTGCACGTGACCTGCTGGGTAAATTTACAAGACACCCCTGAGGCTCCTCGTATTTGCACCAAAGTCTAGAGCTCCAGGGTCACGTGCTTGGCACGTGACCTTTGGTAAAATTGCAGCAGACCTCCCGACCTTTTTGGTAATTACATTATATCCCTGTTGCATTTTCAAATTTATTTTATTTATATTTATATTGCAGAAAGACCCCTGTACACCCCTCTGTTTTAGACATCTTTATTACATTACTTTATTTATCAAAAATAGGCATTCTATTCCGCATTTAATTCTCTGCATTTTGACATATTGTGGACATTTTTATGATCATTGGTTAATTAATAATTAATTATTTTGTGGAAAATTACATATTTTGCCTATTTTATGATCTTAAATTTGCCATTGATTAACCGTTGCTCTAAAAATTCCTGAAAAATCACGTATTGTAGAATTAATTGTGGTGAACTTTGTGCCCAAAAAGAATTATTTTTGCATGCATAGTTTGCCCTGTAAAAATCAATTTTACATATTTCAATGTTTAATTTTTAATATGTATTGAATCTTATGATTTTGAGGTTTAGGATTTTTCTGAAATCCATTACCTAGTGATAGATCTTAGATAATTTTAACCCTTGAAAATAATTAGGCTCAATATTTATTTTAAATAAATATTGAAATTCATCTTGTTTTCATTTACAAATTCATAAAAAAATCATCTTACATCCAAAAATTCCAAAAAAATAGAGTATTCATTTCATCATACTTATCATCTTGATCAAGTTTCGTAATTTTAGGATATTGTTTGATCAACTTTTACATTTTAAGTCCCTACAATAGGCCGAAATCGCATTTTGAATCCTTAATTGCATTAGAAAAATTACAAAAAAAAAGTCCGTCTCAAAAACCGCGCACGAATTTTGATAGACATAATTTTAGATTGTTCCCTGCCTCCTTGTGTTCGACCTTGGGACTTGTCCAAATAAAAATAAACATAAAACCACACGATTAAAAATTAAATAAATAATTATGGTTATTTTCTTGACCGATTCCGATTGCCGCCTACAACGAAACGACATATTAATTTAAGCACGATAATTCACGACAAATACATTTCTTTAACAAGCGCAAATTGCGGACTCGTCAACCACTCAAGTTTGTAATCAAATCAAGAATAAAATAATGACTTAAGTTTGTAATCAAATCAAGAACAAAATAATGTTTCGATGAAATCAGCATTTTTTAATATGTCATTATATGATCCATTGTTATATATATGTATTAAAGAATAATAGCGATTGGAAAATGACTTTTTATACTAGAATTAGCGATAAATGCCGTATCTCTTACTATATCATTAGAGATTTTTCCTATAGCTTAACAACAATTTATTTAAAATTTGACAAGTAGCAACAGATTAAGGTCGATAAATAAATCATTGTTAATGATATAGTAACATATATGACATTTATTGCTAACTTCTATATGAAAAATCATTTCACAACGAGTCATTTTCATCACCATATATTTAGCATTAGACAATACAACAACATACTTCAAAAAAACATCATTGTAAACTCATTTTGTTGTAGTGATCCCAACATCAGTGTTGTATTTTCGAAACGAGATCAATGAGATAGATTTCATATCAATTGAGCTTATTTTGAAACTAGTGCGAATTTTTAAAGTTAAACTAACACTATTAATTGGTCTATTTCGAATTCGATTATGTGTTGAACTCTCAAGTAATGTTATTAGAATCACCATATATGAACTTTTACTATGATATTCTTCATGCTCGAAAGTTCGAATTGAGAATCGCAAGTGTTGTGATTGACAAGACGATCACCCAGATGCACAGATCGAGGAGACGACTAATCAATGGACATGATTCAATGAGAATCAATAAGAATCCAAGTGATCCCTAAAATCACCAGAATGAGGGATTTAAAATGGATGATCTTTTTCATCGCATTCTTCGCAGCTAGGTGTTTTGATTGATTCTGAAGCTGAATCTGCACAACCTTAAAATGCAAGCAAAGAGGATTTCACACGTGCGAGAAGACCGATGAGTTAGGTAATGAATCTCTTCCTTACCATTGAGCTTTTTAGTCGAGAATCGATTTTTCAATTGTTGTGATCTTTATTAAGAGGAGTATTCACGTACTTGTTTGTGGGAGTTCTGCAGCTAAAATCGATTTACTCTGAACTCGAAGTCTTTTTCTAAGATGAATCAATAGTTTCGTGCATATACATGATCACTATGATCCATACAATTTTTTTTTATAAACAAATTTGTTTCAAGCAAAAAAAAAAACAAAAACAAGCTTACGTAGAATTAGGGTTTATGTAAGTATGGACTCTGATCATAAATGTTAAAACAATGCTAAAAAATAGAAGTAGTGTTTATCCGAATTTACAGAATTCAATTTATCATAGAGCTTCAAAGTATAACACAAGAACCACGTACTAGTAGGTAGACAAATAAACCAATGACAACATGAAGCAAAAGATAAAAAGACATGTAATAACTATCTTTAGAGAGGATATCTTCCCCACAATACCAGTACATAGGGTCCAGTGATCCACTTCCAGAATATGACGACAACATGATTGACATTGGCACACTCGATGAGATCATCCTCTAAAGCACCTCAAAGAACAAGCAACTATAGATAGAATAATGATTTCTGCTCATGGGGAAAGGGTACCCAATAAATTGTATTGCCTCTAAGGGTCAAAATGTATCCCGTAACACCATTGCTCATGAATTCCTCTATTTTCTCAATACATCTTGCACTACTACATTCTCTTAGCACAGAAGGATTCTTTCCATTGAGCAAACAAAGCAAAATAGTTCCCTTCAAGTACCGTAGTACTCGATCCAAAGTTTCACAATTAGAGCAATCATGATAACTTGTGTATCTACTCATTTTTACAATCGAGAATGAAAGTTCAAGTCTTGTGCAATTTGCATGATACATTAAGGTTTCTATAATCTATGAGTACTTGAGTAGGGACACGAAAATTCCACTCTTATCCATCTAAAGTGTTTTGAGGAATCAAAACAAGTGCTTACAACCTAGCTATCTTGATAGTTGAAATTTCTCAAGTACCTTCTCAAAATAGCGAGATTAATAAACTACGATCACATTAACTCTCCTCGTCAATTTAAGAAACAATATCGCATTAGCAACACTCATGTCCTCCATCTCAAAATTACTTCTTAAGAACATCTTACTTTCATCAAATAATCTTCATATGCCATCCAAATTATAGTATGTCATCAACATACATGCACAAGACAATACACTCATCACTTTTCACCTTGGAATAGACACACTTATCAAACTCATAAACCTTAAAGCTAGTCTTGTCAAAATTTTCATGCCACTATTTTAGTGTCTATTTTAATCCGCAAAATGGATTTAACCAGCTTGCAAAATTTTACCCTTATTCTCAAGTGTCACAAGTCCATCGAGTTGATCCATATAGATCTCCTACTCAAGCTCGTCATGAAAATATGCAAGTCTTAACCATTTAATGTAAAGAAAAATCATATGGGTATGCCAATGTTAAGCATCTATATTCATCTTTGATTTGACATATCAACGATAGAGCAATATTTGGGTATATCAATCAACTCCTAAGTTCCATTAGACAAAAAGGAATTCATCTTTGATTTGGCAGCTTCATTCTATTGTCTTGCTTCAGATGAAGCCAGGACTTCCTCGTACCTTGATGGATCACCCTTGATCTGGTAGATAATAAAGCTACTAGCAAGATCCTTTGACATCTATAGTCGATTACTTCTCCTAATCTCAACCTCTTCCAAAAGTCTCAATGGATTCAATCCGGACTTCAACACCCCACATTCGATATATTTTCCACTTGATCTAAATAGACCATGAGGTGAAGGAAACATCATTGATTAGTATGAGGATTTTAATCTTCATAAGAAAGAAATCCTCAGAAAAGATAGCATCACAAATTCAACACTATTGTTGATATCTTTGACAGGTATCTCGGACCTAAATACCAAGAATAGATATGCATATCTATTTTCCAAAAAGCTTATGAAGACTGCATCAACAATTTTACAATCTATCTTCTTTTATATTATGGGACTAAAATTGTAAAGAGACAACCCCATAACTTGAGATAATTTGAGGTTAATTTCATATTCCTCCAACGAATATTATTCCTTATGCCTTGGAGGGATCCTATTTGGAATATGACAAGTCAATGGCCAAAGTTCAAGACTAGGAAGGCAAGTACAAAGGTATCATAGCATAAATGTAAAGGTTTTATAGGTTTTGTTAAAAAGCATGTAATTGGGGTGGTCAACTCCAACATAAAGCGTTAAAGAAAACTTCTAAAGAAAGATTCTGTCTCATTAGAAGTTTTCTTCAACGCTTGATGTTGGAGTTTTCCTGGAATTAGGAAATCGTTTCCCATTTGTTTTTAATCATATGGTTAAAATCAAAGGTAAAAAATCATTTTAATAATTTCTAAATATAATTAACTAATAACCCTAAATTTTTCTCATCTCGTTGTATGGTTGTATCCACTTCAATAATCTGGTGGTATATTTGTGTGACTACCACCCAAAAGACCATGGTTCAAATCCTTCCTTGAGGGTTGCGATAAAAAACAATCGGATAAGCCGACCCTACTTCAAGTGGGAGAAGACTTTGCCTTTTTTTGCACGGCCATCGCCTTCCTATATATCCTTTCGATAAATGATGTATTACTAGCCAATCATTCATTTTGCAAAACACAATACAAAATTTACATAAGAAGACTTTCAATTGCATAGAATTCCTCTAACATTGGATGAAATGAGAACTGAATATTAGTAGTCGAAAGATACCCATTCAGACATGCTAAAAATAGTGAAATATTTAATGAAGCTAAAAATGAAATTTACAAAAAAAACATCATTTTCTATGAGTGAGATGGACAAAACTCTTAAGCCATGTTCATTTGGAGAGTAAGCACAAGAATAAGATGCCAATTCCCTACCTGACGTGGTTCCCAAGAGTACGATTATTCTCATCTGCATCCTATTATTCCACTTGTATTCCTATCTTTATTCCATCTTACATACCCTTATTCCACCTTAATTCTCCTTATTCCTATCTTTCCAACCGAATAGAGAATATACGTTTATTCTCCTTATTCTCCATCTTTATTCCTGCTTATTCCTGTACCGAACGCCATCTTAGTGCATGGATGAGTGAAATAACGAGCTTTCATCTACTCAAGACCTCCATATCTACAAGCAGACATACACATATACAAACATACACATACATATACACATACTCGGATATATACACACAATCACATACGTATATATAATATACATATTCACAAAGGTGCATATACATATATGCGCAGACAGACGTATACATATACATAACATATATATGTCACGTCAGTGCTTACGTGATTAGCAGGTGGTTAGCAGATGTCGAATGTGAGGACAAAGATAGCAAATCAACGTCAATTATAATGAGTGTTGAGCATAAGCTGCAAGTAAAAAATATTCGTACGGGAATCAAGACCAGATAGTCCATGATGCATCCTGAATTGGGCATCCAAATAGCCAATGAGGAAATGCCTTGTGGGGATAAGGTACCAATCAGGCGATGCTTACTTAACAACAATTGATGGCAAACAGAATAAGGGAAAGAAAACAATGCTGCAAGTTGCTGTAGCCCCTTGTGAATAAGATCGCACGATTCTATAATATAATGTATCATGTATGTGCCAGATGCATCCCACACGCCATTCAGTAGTGTTCTTTTTGGGAAGCATCATCCCATCCTCTACCCCTCCACACACAAAAGCGCAAATAATAAAACCGTATACTCACGAGTGCGGGTTAAGGTAGACAAGGACAGGAGGATGCATGACAAGATATCCATGGTTGAAGTATTCGAGATTTACCCGATTCATCTTATCGATAGAACAGCTTATGCTTTCCCAGTTGGTATGCATGCCAAGCAAACCATCTTTTTTTCTCCCCTGAAAAGTGGTAGTTAGAAGAAAGATATCATGAAAAAAAGGCAGGAAAAAAGTTAAAAGAAAACCACAAAATACTGAAATTCGCCCAGATGTAGGCTGATCACTGTTACATGATACCAAAAGATCTGCTTCTGGATTTGAGTGTAGGCTAGTGTTCATAGAATAATTGAATAACGACAACCCAGGCAGTGCAGACAATTGATGATCCACGAGAACTGTCTGTAATCCCAGCCGTCCGGAGCCAATTGGATCTGGATGTGCTGATTTAAAAAATAACAGATGCTTATCCAATAGAAGAAAATGGCAGGTTGCCAACAATGGATTTTAGGTAAAAGGGATCACGAGGTGGGTACCACCTCCCAGATGCCAAGAGTTCCTTGCATGACATGTCTATGATGTTTCGTTAGACTATATAGGTCAGGACTTTTATGAATAGAATTGAAATTAGTTCTTCAGTAAATTATAAGTCAGTATTTTTCTCAAAAAAAATACAAGTCAGTATGGCTTCAGGACATGTTGCAGAAAACCTTCTGCAAACCATATCACTTCTGTAACTTTTTACCCATTATAGATTATTTCACAGGATTTCTCCCTTCCAGTTTACTTGATGTCAGAAATAATTTTGGATGAAGACCCAGAAGGTTCGACACCATGAGGAAAAAAAACAAGTTTAACAGATCAAAGCTGTTTAGGTTTAAAAATTAATCAGATGGACTTAAAAAATAACAATAAGTTCAACAGATCAAGCTGTACCTATGGCATTTTAAGCTACAAAAATTAATCAGACAGCTAACTTTCCTGATCAGAGACAGACGACTAAGTCACTGGGAGCAGTTTGCTTGGGACCCATCTTTTCCACCAGTGATAAGGAGAAATTAAAGAAATCGTTAAGTGGGGGAGAAAGCGGAGTAGAGGACAAGTAGTACAGTTTGACATCCGCAAGCTTCTGCATACTGAAATTGTTAATTGTGTGGATAAGGTTCCTGTATCATAAATAATAGCATGCATGATGCAAGATCTGGATATGACCAAACGCACATATAACAAGAGAGCAACAATTTGCATTTGAATAGGAATTACCAACTAAGGGTTAGATATAGAATAAGGGAATGTGAGGTTGCCAAATAAAGGGATAAGGGTTACTGTGAAGAACATAAACAAACAAGGGGACGGGGGTTATTTAATAAGCAGCATTGGCACAAACTGAGCGAACGAACAAGGGGATAGGTTGTACCAAGAATAAATGGATGCATGAAGAATATTGGGGCTCCATAAAGACAAATAATCCGGTTGGGCTAGTGCCCAGCTCATTGAGCAAACCTTTGTTTTCATACTTGAGATCTATGAGTTGACCAACAAATTCTTGTCAAGCTCCACTTAAGCTTGTGAATAATCTTTTGAAAAATAACACATTACCACATCTCTATTTATGCTGAAGTTTAAACTTAACTTCTTGTACCGCATGTACTTGGAAACAAGGAAGGTCGTATCGATATCGATATCGTTTCGGTCCGCCCGGAAATGGATATATTGGGATATATCGTCGATATATCGACGATATCGGTGGAAATGTCGGAAATGGCTCAAAAAAGCTATTTTTGTCGTTTTTTTCAGAAATTAAGATCATCTAAGATATTAAAACAACAAATAACCTACAAATACACACTTATGTCACATATATAGGTCATTTATAGCCCATATATCGCACATATCAGACATATCGAACATATCGATGTTAATGTTTATTCCTGACCTATAGATATTGGAAATGGATTCCATTCAAGTTCTTATAACATTAAATAACTTTCAAATATACACTTAGATTGCACATATAGATCATTTTGTGAAGACTATGATCCGTATATTGCACATATCGGTCATATCGAACATATCGCTGGTACTATTACTTGTTGACCTATATATATTGAAAATAGAGTTCATCCAAGTTCTTAGATCACTAAATGACTTACAAATATACTCTTAGATCACACATATCGATCATCCATGAAGCTTATATCACATATGTCGATCATTTTGAACACATCAATATTAATGTTGATTCTTGATTTATAGATATTTTTTATGAAGATTTGACTTATAGATATTGGAAATGGAATTCATTCAAGTTCTTACAACATGAATAACTTGCAAATATACACCAAGTTGAAGAACCATTGTATGCACCCTCCTTTTTTTTGAAGATCAAAAGCGGGGGAAACACGCAGTGGTGCCCGCCCTAAAATTTTATTAATTAATTATAAAAGGATGGCATCTGGCTCCATCACATCAAACACCATTCCTCAACAAGGCCCCTCGCCTGGATACATACATTTTCATGATAAAACCTTTGTTCCGAGAAATGCAGCGCATTCCTAGCCAACCAGATAGACCAGAGTAACGCCATCGGTCGCAGCAACTCTCCGTGTGCGATGCCCTGCCGCTCGTAAGGAGACCCAGAATGAGTCGAAACCTCTTGCGCAAATCCAATCCAAACCGGATTCCTCCCACAGATCCGACGTCTGCGAACAAAGGAGAAAAAGATGCTCCACGGATTCGATTTCATTTTCACAGATAGGGTATCTGTTCGAGATCGTCCCACAGAACCTAGCACAGCGATCCCGTGTCATCAACCTTTTCCGTCTACACAACCAAAGGAAGAAGTCGTCCACGAATTGTATGCACAGCGATTCCATTGTGTGTTTTAATACTAGGTATAGCTAGATATGTGTTTTAATACTGGGTGTAGCTAGATAAGTAGTGGAATCAATCTTGCATGAATAATAGCATTGATATATAGAGATATCGGTGAAATATCGACGAAATATTGGTGACATCCTGGATTTTTTGTATTGAATCCAGTCAGTTTTGACCAATATGAGCCGATATGGCGATATATCATCGATATCCCTATAAAAGGATATACCATGTGATTTTGAAATCCCCTCCCTGTCGAAACCGATATATCGGCGATACAGCCTTCTATGCTTGGAAACAACAAGAGCCCAACAACACAACTACATGGAAAATGGATCACATATGCAAGGCAATCTTTGCATACCATGTATCTCTTGAAATTACACATTCGACTATATACGTAAATGTATATGTATAAGTATGTATTCATGTAGGTAGATACCTATGTATTCCAGAAAATAACACTTGTAGAAAGCATCCAAGTAAGCTTTATTTTGCAGTAAGCCATCTTTCTCGAGTGGAAAGAACTTGTTTCTTATAATTTTATGCTTGCAAAATAATCTCTCCAAAGTTCATTACACTTCCATAGGAAATCAGGTCCATAAAATTTGGTTTTCCGAAGTTCCTTGCACTTGAATGGTGATTCGAATTCATTGATTATAATCAAGTTGGTTAGTTCCAAAAAACCAAAGCCGAAATACAAGCAGTTCCCCCATTAAATGGATCGGTTAGATGTATCCTTGGTCAGCCCAAACTTAGACCTAAACAAACCTGATTAACTTTCGATAGTTTCTCATCTACTATCTAAATCACCCCCCCCCCCACACACACACAGCAAGTTTGATCAGACTACTACTGATGCCATGCAACATCAATTAATCATCTCTACATCAGTCTAAACCAACAGGCTTCTCATTTTATCTTCCATCAGCAATATGCAAATTGTTTTCTCCGATTGTGACATTATGCATCCAATGGATTTTGTATGGTTCCAAAACCACTTTGGCATCTGTGCTTCTGCTATAAACAATCTTAAAGTCTACGAATAAAGAACCTTGCACTCTCAGTTCCACATCCCCATCTCTGCCGCTCTATTCTATATTTGTTGATAGATTTTGCCTAACCCTCAGCCCGACTGTTATTTTCTATGTTAGTTGACATGGTGCGTATGGCATTAAATGATTGTCAAGGCTTGAACCACCCTGTTCCACAACCTCAGAGACTGATCCCATCCGCAACATGTTCAACTGAATGGAATTGACCATTGCTGCTGCTGCGAAGAACTCAATTGATTCTGACCTGGACAGACTTTGAGATAAGGCCTTCGATCGAATTATAAGCATTTCCTTCAGGCTGATTCAATCCAGATAGATAGATGGACCCATATGGCACTTTGCTCTTTTATCCGATTTCAAAAGGACAAGAATCCGGCTATCTCGTTCCCTTAGCTACATTGTGAACGAAATATCAATATCAGAGAAGGAAGTCGACCACTTCATTTTGCAAACAGTCAAAAAAAGGAATATTTTCTATTTCACCTTCTCGCCCATGCAACCCGACTGAGCTATACCGTGACCTCATTCTATTCACTTTTCCAAGATCCAGTCAACCAACGATGGTGCGACTATACAATCTGAGTATATAGGGTACGCCACAACGAAACATGAATAAACCATTCACAAAGTCTCATTTCACAATAGAGCAATGAAATAGTAGAAGATGTTATATATTTAACATCCACGTGTTTGGCAACAAAAGTAATATGCTAAAATTTTACATTTTTTTTATAATCCATGAATTTACAGCAGAAACGTTGTATCAACAATAACCACAAAGCGTATCAATCAATCGGATAGATCAAGTAGCAATGTAGCATGTAAATCAACATAAGCAAACAATGCCACAAGCGCAGTTCTATGCAATCACAAAGATAATCAATCAACACATGACACGGATATTTTTACGAGGAAACCTCAAACTGTAGAAACCTCGATCAAAGTCTTCTCGGCTAGAGATTTCAATCGACCGAATTATCAGTTCATATCCACTATCAAGCTGCTTTAAAACAAGGATAGCTCCTCCGCATTTACAATACTGTAAACCACTGGTATTGGACTTCTCTTCCTAGACAGAAGAGAGGCTCTCACACCTAAGCACCCGGTATAATAATACAGGAAATAAACTTTTCCAACCTTAATAAAGTATGCAATGCAGTATGATGTAAAACGGAAACAATCTTACAAATCACAAATGCACAAGGTTGATGCGACAAGGGACAATTGTGCAAAGCTGCTTCTTTTTCTATCACAAAGAATAGAGTTGAAATCAACAAGATACTCTCTTTTCTAACACTAAAATGCAGAGAGTAATCGTTGAGAGAGGATAGAAGAATGTAGGAAATAAATGGCCTTAACACTCCTTAAATATGACACTGAAATATCCGTTTATGGGAGCTGGAGAAGGTTGGAACATGAAAGGATGTGTTCGTTGGCTTTAGTAGATGTTGTCAGTCAAATCGACTTGTCATACTAAAATCAATCGCCTAAAAGATATTTCAATCGTCTAAACCACACGGCTCAATCTGCCGGTCAGGATAGACAGTCAGCGGGTGAGTTGGCCAAAGGATGCTCATCAATTGACCATTGGATCGATCGTTGAACAAGAGATTAGTCGACTGCTTAAAATCGTCAATCAGCTGGAATAGTCAGTCACTTGATTGGTTCTACGTATAGAATTGAGCTAGAGTTTATGTTGTGCGCGTACATAAGGTTTACAATGCAACCCTCAACAAATTATAGAATACTTACAGCCCTTCTAATTTTCAAATCATCAGTAGCTTTGTTCATTAAGATTCTATATCGACGTGGCTCCATCAGCTTGAACTTGTAGATTTGTCGATCTGACTGTAACTTGACATATCATTTTTTTATTATCAAACTGTTATTATTACGATCCTTAGCTTGCTTCATATCTAAAATACAAGGTAATGCAACAATAGATTTTGTCAACATTAAAATTATGTGTGCATGCATGCAGACATTAACACTTTTTCCTATATCTACTACATAAATATTCGTACAGGGGAGGAAATCCATTTTTCAACTATAATCCTCCAAAGTGTCGTGACATTTGAAATAAAAGCCAAAGGATTTATCTTCATCACCTCTTATCTAAATTAGATCACAAAATAAATATATGAGCTAAGTAGCTCGATAGAGTCCACAATGTTGTGATCATCAAAATTAGTTAGATACAAGGCATAAAAGTAAATTTAAGCCAAATAAGTAATGGTAACAAAAATCATACCATACTTCACCTAAGAGATACACATGAGAAACTTAGGATGTCTAAATTTTCTATCTTAATCTCATTCAAGTATTTTGAACTCCAAAGCCAAGTTATTAAATACAAATTCCCAAGTATGGTAATACAAGGACTGGATTAGATTTGAGTGAAGTATTCGTAACCCATGTACGCCCAAGTGGCAATCTAAAAGAATATCCAACCTAACATGTATTCAAACAACTAATTAAATTTCATGTAGATAAATATATATAACCATGTAATACATATTTTAAAGAACGTATAAAACGAGGTCTACTTTAGATTAATTTTACTTTCATGCATCTCAAATTATTGCCTGGGAACCAACAAATAGGTGTAAGTTTATATATTGTAATTATCAGTTATATAACATCATGAAGTACCAAAGGAGTTGATATTCGTTTGCAATAACTATAAATAAAGTCAGATAAGTAGCAATACAACACATGCAATTTTCTTCAGAACATTGCTTTCATTTTTAAACTTCGCAACTTTTAGTAACTTCTCGTTCAATGTCTGACTCTTCATTCGGTACTTGGAAATTTTCCTTCATCTTAAGAGGTGGGCCATTTTCCTCTTCTAACCTTTTGTAGTATAGTTGACATATGAACATGCATGCATGTCACAATTACACACTTATACATGTTTTGGAGAGCAATATGAACATAACAAGTACACCAAAAAACCTACTATATAAGGTGGAAGTTGTATATTAAACATTAGTTCTACCATCCTTGATTCGGTGTAAGACCCTTAAGATAATTAACATGTATTCTCTTAACTAGGGAGAACCGCTCTAATTACCTTAAGGTTTGTACCCCCACAATACTTACTAGGAAGTCTAGGATAGATTACCCTCCAACTGTAGGGTGTTGTGGGAGCTTCATCTGGGGGTTTGCAATTTTTAAACTCACACATGCACGCACACACACACACGCATATAAATCCGTGCGCATCTAAACTTCTCAAATTCAGTGGTCCTTATTACAATGACGTCAATATGTAGGTGTTTAACAAGTAACAACAGTATAAGTCCTTCAAAAGAATTAGCGAGATTGTTAGAAAATATAGGAAGCGGAAGCGGAACGATAAACATAGCAAAAGAATAGAAAGATAAACATGGAACACCATGATTTTACGTGGAACCCTACTCCGTGAGGAGCGGGATGAAACCACGGGAGAAGGCTTCAAAGGGTTGTATTTGTCTATTGACTTTCTCATCTGATACAGGAGGCACGGGGCTCCTTTATAGCCTCCACAGAGCCACCAAGTCCCACCACTGGTAGATATGAGACTAAACTGTTGGATGGGGTAAATGGATCCTGGAGAGATCCATTTACCCATCTCCCTTACATGTGATGCATACATCAAATACTCCAACACTCCCCCTCAAGCTGGAGCATGCAATGCTCAGCTTGGACCAAGGTTTAAAAAAGCGCGAGGCGGTCCGAGGCGTTTTCTCTGAAATTGAGGCGAGGCGTAAGCCTCGAGGCGGTCGAGGCGTAAGCCTCAATTTTTTTGAAAAAAAAATAAAATTAAATCAAAATACATTTAAAAAGTATATAATACTATTAAATTTTGCCAAAAACACATTCAAGAATAATTTAAAACTAGTAGAAGATACAATACATAAGCGATGAAGACATTGAAGTTCAAAAAAACTAATACTAAGCCACTAATATATAGAATATCAAGTTCCAATCCAACTTCAATGAATCTATATGAGTATTAAACTAAAGTCTATACTTAATAGTAAAGTACAATAGAAACCATAATCTTTAGTGCGAACTAAAAAAATATTTAATACGCCTTGAATCCCAATCATTTGTCTTGTTGGACGTAGTTGGAGAACTGTCATATGCATCCCCTCCTGCCATATCATACCCCAACAAGACGGGGGTCTCGCTGCTTATACAACCAAACAACAACATCAACTTGCAAACTTGCAACTAATATAAAATTCTATTACAATTCAAACAAAAATATGTATAATAAAACTAGTATGTGTAGATGTATACAAGATCATGTAATTTAGCTTATTTCAAGCTATCTCTTCTCTTTGCATGGAGCTATATATAAAAATATGCAAGGTTTAACATGGAAACAAAAATACAAAAATAAAAAGTATAATGCTAACAAAAAAATAGGGTCATGTGCAACAAAAAATGTAAAAAAAAGCCTCATGACTCGAGGCTTACGCCTCCGCCTCGCCTCAAACGCCTCGCGCCTCGAGCGCCTCACGCCAAGTCAAGGCGCACGCCCCACCTGGAGAACCCAAGGCGTACGCCTCAGGGCGAATTTGGTGCGCCTCGCCTCGAGGCGTACGCCTTTGCGCCTCGAGGCGGCGCTTTTTAAAACCATGGCTTGGACAAACAGAAAGAAACTCAACTCAACGCTACAGGACACTACGGACAATATCAACCCAACGCGCACAACTGCTGTTGTCGAGGACGTTGCTTCTCATGCCGGGCAGGTGAGGAGGACGAACGGGCTGGAGTGTGAGTCTGCTGAATCTCCTCGTCGGAGAGCATGTGCTCTGAACTGCGCCTGTCAGAGTCACTGCAACTGAAAATGAGTCACCTCGTCGGAGTACTCTGGCCCGCCACAATAATGTGGACAACTGCTCCATGTCTGAAAAGGGCCTAACTGAAAAAGGTCGTGGCTGTGCAATCCTCGTCGGAGTCCACGGTCGCTGGAGAATAGAGTCTGAAAATAATCTCCTCTTCGGAGAACTGTGTCTCTCCCATCTAGCTCAGAGAATGGTGCACTACTCTAGTGTCCCTATGATACCACATGAAAACCCTTGCCAACATGGCATAGGGAATGGTTCTTTACTCTGGAGTCCCTATAGCTCATATGAAAACTCTGGCCGAAAACAAGAAGAAAAGATGGGGACCATGAACAAATAATGGCACACATATGCTCATCTAAAAAAGAGACCGCATACTCGTGCGTGTCTGAAACTGAAGACTCGGGATCAATCGTCGAGTCTAACAAAATCTGATCATCTGTAGAGTCTGGAATCGGAACTGTCTTTGTAGAGTCTGAAAATCTGGATGGTCTGACGAATCTCTGAATCTGGAAGAAGACATGTGACTCTACACCATACTCCCCCTTTCTCCCATACTTGTCGGAAAATGTCATCGACAAAGTTGGGAGAAGACATTATAAAATGGGGTAAAACAAATCTATTTAGCCGATCACAAAATCTTCTTCGGCTTTTCAAAACATGAACATCACAAAAATTTCTTTGCGGCTTTTCTTTTGTTTTTCTTTTGTTTTTTATAAGCATTCACACATTTTTTAAGCCGTTTCACATTTTCTTCATCCTTTTTTTAAATACTTGTGTACGACTTTTTCACGTGTACGCACCTTTTCTTCTCTTTTTTTTCTTTTTTCTTTTTTTAATACTTCACGCACTGCCCACTTGGGCCCTGTATCAGCCCCTGTTGGGCTGAATAGGACTCCAACAAATAATCTCCTTTTTTTAATACTTGGGCCATTGCGCCCGTTTGGGCGGCTAGGGTTTTCAACAGGGAAACCCTCAATCGCACGCCCCTTTTATTACACCAAGGCACCGCCAACGCATAAGCATGGAGCGCCATCGCCTGGGAGATCGAAGAACAGGCTCTACCTAGAGCCATGGAGCGCCACCTGCGCTTATTCCCAGAGGAGAGGGCCGTGCGAGGAGGGCGCGGGAGAGAGAGCGCAGCCATAGGGGGAGCCGCTGCCTTGGCTGGAGGGGATTGCCGGGGGGGATCTCGCCGCCTCCACTAAAGGTTCCCATCACCGGAGGGGGGGGGGGTGTTCCGCCAGGAGGTCTGTCCTCGTTGCTCGTGCGCGCCGCTTGGAGTTCTTCTTCGCGTTCGGCGCCGCCTGCGCGATACGTGGCCGGAGGAGGGCTTCGCCTGGAAGTATATGGGGCTCCTCCTGCAAGATGCACGGCGGCTTGGCTTCGACTGAAAAAATGCGAGGATCTTGCGCCTTGAGGTCCGCGATAGGGGTAAATCCGCGAGGATCTGCGTGAAGATGTCGTCATGCGGCTGAAAATCAACGGGGAGCGGGCAGCGCCTCCTGCGTCGATGACAAGTGATCTGGGATGTGGAGCCCTAAAGTATGTGGGCTTGACTGGATCTCGCGCTTGCGCGAGAGGAGGAGATCGATGGTTGTACGCTGTTGCGCCGCCTCACCGCCTGGAAGACAGCGAGATGTAACGATGGAGCCAGATCTGCCGCCAAGAGTTCAGAACAATCTAGGGTTCAGAAACCCTAGAACATGAACAGTCTTCAAAAAAATAATGCGATCTTCAGCCATAATCTTTCAAGAACAGATCTCCGAACATGTGCCGACGAATTTTGAACCAGCTTGATCAAGAACAAAATTCCACAAATTAGGGTTTCAATAGAAACCCTAGATTTTACAAAAAAAACTTAAGAACAATCGAATCTCGAATAATATAAAAGTTAAAATCCTCGAGAATCAACCCGCTCTGATACCATGTTAGAAAATATAGGAAGCGGGAGCGGAATGATAACCAGAGCAAAAGAATAGAAAGATAAACATGGAACACCATGATTTTACGTGGAACCCTACTCCGTGAGGAGCGGGATGAAACCACGGGAGAAGGCCTCAAAGGGACGTGTTTGTCTATTGACTTTCTCATCTGATACAGGAGGCATGGGACTCCTTATATAGCCTCCACAGAGCCTCCAAGTCCCACCACTGGTAGATGTGGGACTAAACTATTGGATGGGGTAAATGGATCTTGGAGAGATCCATTTACCCATCTCCCTTACATGTGACGCATACATCAAATACTCCAACAGAGATCATATACAATGCTTATGCACCTATTTGACAACAACTCAATATAGACTTAAACTTAGGTGACATGGCAAGGCACAACCATGCATTCAACTAAAGAGTTTCATACTTGAGTAAGTTTAAGGAACATACAAAGGCATCTAAGAATCATTCAGGCCATGCTCCTATCTTTAGGATCTAAAGGAAACATATGTTAATCCAATCCAGGCTTCTGTCAACCCATTAGTCAACCAATATATTGATCAATCGATTCAAGAGTTGTCCAGTCCACTCACAAATGTACGAGCTGACTGCTCCCTTGATTTCAAAGCACAACGTATACTAAAACTTTTTAGGGGAATGCCAATTGTCTTAAAGACACTTGCTGACTTATAACAGGTATAAGTTGATTATATGTATGTTAACCACCCCTCGGTCAACTCAAAGCTTTTAGGGGTCAACTGAGAGGGCTTTCAGCCAACTTATAAGAGCGTAAGTCAACTGAGGGGGAAACAGTAGCTTAGAAAACTTGTAAACAAAAAGCAAAACGACAACTCATAATATGATCCCAGTCGACTCACAAGCATGAGTCGACTCACCTCGTGTCACGGTCATCTAGCAGTGGTCAGTCAACTCATGGTTGGTTCCATGAGTCGACTAACTACTAAAGCCAATTCTGGGTAGCGCAAACAATCACCTGACTCATCATATCTGGAAAATTCCGCAGACAGTTGATCAAGGTTGACTACATACAGTGAATCAGTGAACGTAAACTTAGAAGAAAGCTTAGATCCGTGAACCCCAAGTAATAAATAAATCACAAAAATTAAATATAAGCTCCAGAACATTTACACAAATGATTTACTAACATGCATGGCATCACATACACAATCTAATATCAAAACGTAGTCAATTTCTCATGCGTAATACAACAGTGGACAGTTAATAAAAATGATGAAAAATCAATGGCATGCCATAAAATCTCAACCCAAATTTCCTTGCTAAGGATGAGAACACATCCTAATATTATCAAAATATCAAGAAGTCCCCAAGAGACAGGGATTCAAGGTGGGAAAAGGTAGATAGGGACTCTACCTTGCTTTTCTTGTGTTCTTGCTCTTCCTTTCCCTTTTGATCCTTTCTAAATCAATGGATCTTCAAATGGATTACATGCATGTTATGAAAAGCAGAATCAAGCATAGCTAACATCAAGTCAGCAAATAAAGATTGAAGAAGCCTCATTTGGTTTCATAGCACTTGGAGAAGCCTCTCCAAGTTACTCCTAAAGATGGAGCTCCTCCACCTCCCTTCTTCTCAAATGGTGAAAAAAACCATCATGATGGCTGTTCTCTACTCAAAATCTGAAAATAGGAAGGAGATGAGAATTGATTGTTATATAAAGAAGAAAATGTGTGGAGAAATGCAAAATTCCCATATTCTTGATAATTCTTTGGTTAAAGAGCAGTAAGGTTTTGCTTTCTTCCAATTTTAAAATATGATATTAGAAAGTGGTAAAATTGCATACTAAACCCAACCCACTTAATCATGCCATATTAGCCTCATACTTCAATGTAACTCATGTTGCTTTTAATTTAGCATGAACAACCTATTGTCTTTTAGGCCATTTTGCGTATATTACTTATATCGTGGTTTTTAACTAAAGTCATTACATCATTTATCAAGTTACAGTGGTTTCTCTTGGTTTCATAACTTAACTCATGACATTACACACACACACACACACTTTGTTATCTTGAATCATGTCCAATTGGATTTACTTGGTTCTTTTTAGTCTAATTATATTTGCGTAATCGGCCTAATCTGAATAGCAACCCAGATGTTAAGTTCGATCTCGAACTTAAAACCGAGCTATGTAGGATAAGAATCTTAAAGAAGATTGGACCTGTTATCGAGAATAATGATCTTAACAAAGAATAAACCCGATCCTCGGAGTCCTGCTCAAACAGCCTAGAGCTTTTGGCTCGAACAAACTCTTCAAAATACATATTGGTTCACCGGCCAAAGCTGGCATTTATTCTTGAAACCTGGTAATTGCATGCTTCCAGTGTTTGTATCATCTACAGGTGGAGCTCCTCTTCCACCTCTTTTTTTCTCTAAAGAGAGAAGAGGACCATCATGGTGGATCTCTACAATCCAAAAATGGGAAGGGGAGGGGGATTGGCTACTATATTTTTTTGAGTCGAGATTGGTTGCTATATATAGGGAAAAGGTATGAGGAAATTCCATAAGAAGTTCTATTTCTTGATATTTCTTTTGTTAAAGGCTTTCAAATATGGTTTTAAACTTGGTAAAATTGCATACTAAACCCAGCCCTACATATCCATGCCATACTAGGCTACATAATTTAATGTTGATCATGTTGCTCCTAACCTTAACAATCTACGGCCTCTTAGGCCATGTTGGGTCCTTTACTTAATTTACATGACTTATCAGCAAGAATCCATGTAGCCAAT
Source organism: Ottelia alismoides (assembly GCA_037367405.1). Taxonomy (NCBI): domain Eukaryota; kingdom Viridiplantae; phylum Streptophyta; class Magnoliopsida; order Alismatales; family Hydrocharitaceae; genus Ottelia; species Ottelia alismoides. Next base: position 252,518 of record JAZKJV010006625.1, read on the forward strand.
CCTACTTATAGTGGGAGAAGGCTTTGCCAAACGTATTACATCACTTATCAAGTTGTATTTGTTTCAATTGGTTCAAGGCTATATAGCATCTTATATACAATATGTTATCATCAAGTCCAATTGTGTTTGTTTGGTTATAGATAGTCTAATTAGATTTAGGTACTCAGTTGTAGATCCGAAAAATATATACAATGTTATAGCTTCCTATTCTATGCCACAAGATTTCCTTCACCGAGTTTGGCAAGGCCTATTATAGATCGTTTATTTTCATGTAAACTAGCATAAGCAGCATCAGAATAAAATTTAAGATTAAGATACCCATCAAATCTTCCAGCCGAGACCCTCGCCAATAGTCCTTTTGGTGCTTTAGAATTAGGCAGATGTCTTCCCAATGGGTATAACATGTGCAGAAAATCGTGGAAATAGATATAAAGATTATTTTATTTCAAAATTAAGGATTCCAATGTTACTGAATTAATACATAAGATAGAAATATACACTTATTTGCTAAAATAGAGGTGAATTTAAAATGTTTAAGTTGTTTAACTTATACTACATCAATCAAAGCAGGTTAAAATACACGTGTCTTAAAAGGGGTAATATGCAACTATTTATAAAGAAGAATGTGGTGTTAATATTTAATTAAAAACATCTATATATGGCTGGGTCAAATCTGTGTTGTTACGGGTGGGTTGATGCAACAATAATTCCGAGAATTGTGATTTAATTGCACACCTTAAATCCTAACTTGTCAAATAACTCGATGCAGTTATAGTTAAGTTAAAAAGCATGATCTCTCTCTAATTAAAGGAGGGTAAAGACCCTAGTGTAATACGAGGGTGTTGCTATCGGGTGGGTTAGGCAAAGTAAGCCCCCCCGCCCCCGAAGGTTCGAGAGCCCCTTCGAGAGCGAAGCTCACAAAAACTAACAAAAATTAAATGTTGTTTGAGTCGAGTTTTGGCAAGGTCTACATCAGGATATGTTTATATCCCAGGGTGGGTTGTATAAGCTTTAAGATTATTGTAAATAACCATTGTAATCTAGAGATAAAGAAAAATTATACAAACCATAGACCTGGGAGTTCTTTTTTTATAAGAAGAAGACCTAAGACTTCTTATAAGAGGAAGAGGGCTCATCAAAGAAAATGACAAAAAATACGTTTTTAAAGACAATGCAATAAAGACGAAGCAAATTAAGAGAATTATCGATGAAATTGGGAGAAGTTCGGGAAAGTTGCTAAGAAATTCCACATTCCAGAAAAATTGGACGAAATATCACCAGCGTGCCATGGATATCTTATTGAAAGAATTATAGGAGGGGCTTTCGATATCGCCAACTCAACGAGACAGATATATCAATGCTATATCATTGACAATCGGCAATATTTTAGGTCATGACATGACTTACCCTTAAACAAGCTCACACAGCCAACAACAAAACTGATACAAGATCTTGTAACAGTAAAATATAATGGTTTACCATCAACACTCACATGTGTGTGTCTCTATTTTGATAATAAAGACTCAAGATTACTATTTTTATTTGCAAAAACTAATATATCAGGAAGCATCTTTTATGTTCCTTAAACACTGTATGTATACATTACATACGTTTCAATTTTGGGCTAACTCGGGCATTCTCGTCAGACTAAAGGCCTTTCTATTTAATAAAATCAGTTTGTAATAAATTAGACTCGTACGTTTGTACGAAACCTTCAAGGTCATAATCCACGTGGTAGACGGCACGTAATTAAAGACAGGATCTGCAATATATCGATATCGGGAGATTGCGGGTTTCATATCCCATATAACATTTTACAATATACAGGTAAATATCGATTGATATATCGATGATATCTCGCCAACTGCTGATACATCGGCTGATACATGGAATCACTGCTTTTATTGGACCGATATGGGCAATGCTTTGTCTATATCAGCCTCATTTCAGTCGAGTCTGCTGTTGCTTGTGTACCGGGGCTGGTTCTTGCTTGTGCCGAAGGTATGGCTTCGATTCTTCATTATTTTGGTCATTTTAGATTAATTTTTTAAGGGTTTTTGTTCATCTTTTGTGTCTATTGCATATTCTTGAGTTTTGAGAGAATGTTTCAAGTATTTTGCAGGTATTATGAATTGGAATTTTGAAATTTTTGATGGATTAAGTTGATTTTTTTGAAAAATAGGAGCTTGGATATCATGTCTAACACTAATAACTCAAGTCGTTCGGCACTTTAATTTTAAAAGCTGTAAATTTTTTAAATCTGGAAATTAAACCTAAGAAATTAGTAGCAAATAATCGATTTTTCATGTTGTTTGTCTCATTCATGGCGTTCTCTAACTTCCTTGTACATTTTGAGATATTAGAAAGATTTTTTGGGCTCATTAATGGATCTTCAATTCAATGTTATCCCCTCAACTCTGGATTTAAGGTTATTTCTCTTACAAATTGTAACATAAAAGCTTAGATACTATGTTAAACACTATTTATTCAAGACTTTAAGTATTATATGTAATTTAAAAATTAAAAATTTATTAAATCCGAAAATTAAACCTAAAAAAATAGTAGTAAATAATCGATTATCATTATTGTGTCGCACGTGTGGTTGTTCTCTAATTTTCTTAGCAGATTTCTCTCGAAAAATCAACATCTTGGGTTCACACTCCGATTTGAGATCTAAGGCTTCTGAGGGTTTAAGAGATCGCATAGATTGGTTGGAGATATACCATTGCACCAAATGGCAACAAATCCAAACCAAAATGCAAGTTCTGTCGGAAGAGACTGGGAGGGGGGGGGGAGAATTAGGTTGAAGCATCATCTTGTCGGCTACAAGAAGAATGCTTTTTTGTTGCAAAAAGGAGGAAACACGTGTAGGCGTCCATCCGAAATGGACAACAAAAAGATTACTAAGTCGGTGTTGTCTCAGGATGCTAAAGAGCTCGTAAAGACCAACTTGGAGGGGAAGGATACACATCAACGAAGGGCGGCGAGGGGCGAGGAATTCAAGGAGTTCATGTTTGAGAAGGAGTTCAATGTTTAATCCGATTCTGATGACGATGACTTTGTCTGACATGCCGATATTCAAAACCCAACTAAGAGGAGGGCATACACAAGGAAACACAATAATCGTTAAAGGAGTGAGTTTGAGAGGCGAGAACTCGATGGTGCTTGATGCGATTTATATGGTGTTGGTGGCAGTAAGAGTGGTTCTAAAGGTGCACCGGTACCACCCCCACTTAAAACACAAAGGGAAGGGAGTCGAGCCCTTCTTATGAGGAACAATTACATGCAGTAGAATCCAAGCAAGGACCTGATGTAGAAGATAGTGAAGGGTGCTTTCGAAGGCCAGGGAGAGTGTGGGAAAGGTCACTAGAAAAATATTTTTTTGAGAGAGCATTCCTGTGAACATCGCTAGTGGACTTGTTTTGCAATACACAATAGATGAGATCCATGCTTTAGAAACGGGAGTGAAAACTCCCACATCATACGAGATCATGAACAAGTATCATGCAATGGAGAAGGAAAATGTTTTTTTTGAAGCCCTGGAGAAGGAAAATGTGAATGAATGCATCAAGGAGCTGAAGAGAAGATAGCCAGAGTACGGAGTGACTTTGATGTGCAATGTATCCAAGAACATGCTAAAGTTAATAAAGGCAGATATCAAAGAGGTTGGGAAAGAGAACATCGTGCAGATAGTCAGGAATAATGGCAACAATTTAAAAAAAAAACTGGAGAAACAAACATGGCTTCTAGCAACTATGACATTTTTTGAACGATGTGTGATACACATTGCATCGAATTGATCTTGAAGGACCTTGGGAAAAGGAAACTTGTGGCAAGAGCCATGGATCAAGCACGGACGATCATCACATTTCTTTAGAACCGTTCGAAACTTTCATCTTTGATGAAAAAATGTATAATAAAGAACTTGCTAGGCCTAAGATCACAAGGTTTGCAACCAATTTTATACCTTAGCAAAGCTTGAAACAACACAAAACTGGTTTGAAAACCATGTGTTGTCAAAGGAGGATGTTTCGAGATACCCAAGTTTCAAATGGTAGGAGAAAGAGTCGTGAATCAAGCACGGACGATCACCACATTTCTTTAGAACCGTTCAAAAATTTCATCTTTGAAAAAATGTACAATAAAGAACTTGCTAGGCTTGGGATCACAAGGTTTGCAACCAAATTTATAGCATAACACAAAACTGGTTTGAAAACCATGTGTTGAAAAATGTCAAAGGAGGATGTTTCGAGATACCCAAGTCTCAAATGGTAGGAGGAAGAAAGTGAAATCATTGATCTATGATCTCCACTTCTAGGATGAGATGGCACGAGTCACAAAAAGCATGGAATCAGTTGTGTCCACATCATTGTCGCAATATTTTGCCAAATGGACTGAATATTCGGTCGAATATTCTTATTCTGTGAGGTGATCGAATAGAATATTGATATTCGATCGATATTAGGTCCAACTCGAATATTCAGGTAGTTGGTCGAATATTCAGCCGATTATTGCAACAAGACTGCTGATTTTTTTAAAGGTTCCCATTTATCCGAGTATCACCACAAATGTTTTTTTGAAAGAAAGTATCATCACAAATGTTAAAGCTCCATATATGCAACTTGTTAAATGACACTTCTATCTTGGACTCTTATTTATTGATTACCATATATGTATAAATATACAAGTTAGACAAAAATTTCATATTTAAAATAATTACAAAATACATAACTGAATAATTTTAAATATTCTTCCTAATGCCAAATATTCTTTATTCGGTGGCCTCTCCAACTGAATACCGAGTACTGACTTCTGCAACATTGTTTTGTATTGAACGATCACGAATGGTGATAAGAAATCGATCATAGGAGCGATTTATGAAGCAATGTGTTGCATGAGGGAGAATGTGAAGAAAATATTGGTAGAGGATTCAAGGCATGACTAGACATCATTGATAAACCATAATCCAAAATGCTCTTGCATCCTCTTCACAAAGCTGATATGTATATCTATTATTTATTTTGTATATTAAATTGGAGGATGGGCATACAATAATACATTTTGATTGGATTCTGAAAATATGTGTGCTTATGTCCAGCTTATTATTTCAATCCAAAGTACAATACAAGTATAGTCTCGATACCAATGTGAACCTTCTAGCAGCCATTCAGATTGTAGTGGAAGCTTGTGAGGGATGAGAAGACGCGGACAATGCGCATAAATGTGCTGATTACATAGAAACTTGAGTTCGGAAATAGTTTGACAAGATACTCAATGAAAGCTTTATGTGACATAATGCGACTTAACTAAATGCAAGTGAAGTTCTTTAAGGATGCATTGGGGAGATTTGGTAGAATTACTGTAATCAATGGGCAGGACGATACTCTTCCCAGTAAGTATCTAAGATTCCATAGATATGCTACTCATGGATCTCAAGTTGAAGTAGCGAGATCATCATTTATTGAATTGATTTCTCTATTGATTTCCTATGGAAATCTGCCAAGGGAAGTGAGAGGAACTAGAGCACATTCAACCTCATCCATTTCAAAAAAGGAACATATTATGAGAAGAGAAGATCCATGACCATGTCTACATGCATCATATCTTAAGCATGAAGATAAAACATCCAAGAGAGAGGCATGACAAAGAAGCCTATACAAACCTTATCGACCTTGCATATATTTTCAATTGTATGATGCCGATGTGAAGGACCTTCAGAATTAGATGGATTCCAATGACGTTCCACTACTTGACGAGGCATGAGGATGGCTAAATCAAAGCATAAGGTCAACAAATGGGTGTAGATGTTGACAACTACAAGGCAAGATCCGACCGGATGATGGACCCTCTTGGAGGGTTGGAGCTTGAGGTTGTTATTGATAACATACTTTCAACAGTTGTAGAGAAAAATGAAAATCAAAATCAAAGGATGATGGTGAAAATCAAAATCAAAGGATGATGGTGGAGATGATGAGGATGATAATGCAACTGACAATGGTGGTAATGGACAGACGTATTTGGGAGGATCAATAGGAGGGTGGACCATGTGATAGGAACCACGTGATAGGAGATTCAATGAAGGATACATGGATGTCGTAGATTTATGGAGCAATGAATGAATGCACACGGACAATTGGCGATCAACCTATAGCTTGGAGGTGTTGGCGATCAAATGGCGATGGAGATCAGCCTACTACTTAGAGGTGTTGAAAATGGCAATCAGATGGCGTCGACGCAGAACTCGAAAAGGAAGTGTGACAATAAACGGGCTCAAGCTAGGGCAAGAGAGGCCCACAACTCCAAACTATGAATCGTTGCTCTGATACTATGTAATATAATTGTTGGGATGGAATGAGATAAGTGTATTTGTGTGGTGGGATTTCTTATATAGAGTAAACCCTAATTACACAAAACATGAAACATACAATAGTTTTTGTTGACGCATACATATTAGTTCTCATATCTGTTCGTTATTTTACTTTCCAGTTGTATGCTTTATGTGATTTACCCATAGGCTACTCTCCTATATAAGAGAGCCTAGGGCTTATGGAATAAACAACTTGCTCATTTCTCCCAACATGGTATCAGAGCGACGGTCCTAGATCGGAGTTCTCGAAATCCTAACCCTACCCACCACACCCGCCGGCCCCCCCTTTCTCTCTCTTCTCTGCAGATCGACGCCGCCCTCCTCCTCGGGTGCTTCTCCTCCGATCAGCGCATCTCCAGCGCTTCTTGTGCGCATCCCAGGCGCATCTCAGGCGCTGTGCGCATCTACGACGTGCGCCATTGCGTGATCTGCGCACCTCTTGCGCGCGCGCATCCATTGCGCGTCATCGCGCGTGACCTGCGCTGCTCCAGCGCCTGACCGCGCACCTTCCAGCGTGCGGCTGCGCATCATCTGCGCAAGGCTGGGTGTGCGCGCGTAATCGTCTACGTGCGTGAGCCGTGCGCGCATCCACAGCGCGTGCCCAGCGCATCCAGTGCGCGTGTCCAGCGCACCCAGTGCCCAGAACACGTGATCTACTGCGCATCCAGTGCGCATCAAGTGCCCCGAGTCCTGTAGCTCCTGTACGGGTGCACGGTTTCCAGCCCTAAGACCCAGAAAATCATCATGGGTTTAGTTGCGTGAGGTCTACACGTGCAACTAAACCCATTTATGTCGTTGTAGACAAATCACAGTGTTTGTCAATCGTTCCAGTCTTCATTTTTCAATATGTCGGAGAGCAAGGCAGATATCCCATCTATTGGCGCATTCCGTGGTCCAGCGCCTATTGTCAAGATGGACGGTACCAACTATGAACTGTGGGCAATGCAGTTCATGAGCATGATGAAGTCTACGGGTAAGAAGCATATTCTTACCGAACCAGAGCCTGCTGAGAAGACTGGAACCTATGCCTCCTAGGAGGCTGAGGACGCATACGCCAAAGTTTGGTTATCTGGCACGTTGGCAATTGAGATTGCCAATGACATTCTCCATCAACCCACAGCGAAGGATATGTGGGACATTCTGGCGGCTACATATTCCCAGGCAAAGAACGAGACAAAGATTCTGCAACTCCAGCATGATATCTTCACCATCAAGCAGAATGGTCGCCCCCTACATTCTCTCTATACATCACTGAGAGGGATGTTCGAGAAGCTATATAGCTTCATGCCCTTGACAGCCACGCCAGAACAGCAGAAGACATATAGGAACACCACTATGGTGGGCGTATTCCTAGCTGCACTTGATCCTGAGTACGAGGCAGCATGATCACAGATTTTGGCCGACTCTACAATTCCTCCAATAGAGGAAGCCTTTCATAGACTCAGTCGGATCACAGTTCCCTCAACTGCTGCAAGTCAGAATTCTTCAGCCATGGCAGCAACCAGAGGTCGTGGTTCTTATCACCAGGGTCGTGGACGTGGACCCCGTGGGAGGGGTGGCCGCACTAGGCCAACATGCACCTACTGTCACCGAGTCGGACACAATGAAGATACATGCTATTCAAAGCACGGATTTCCTGCATCCGCACGAGCTGCAGAGCAGATAGAGCCCCCATCTGCTACTACCTTGGATCAACGATTTGATGATCTAGTTGTCCGTTTGAGGGGCATTATCCCACCATCTGGTCCAGCACCGACTACAGAGAGCCATTCTGATGCTGCTGCTTCTGCCTCTGCTTCTACCAGTGCTTCAGGTAGTATACTTGCATTCCACAGTAGTAGATCTGATACACTGCCATGGATCATGGACTCGGGCGCTACACATCACCTATGTGGCGACCAGAGTCTACTTACAGGATACACTCAGATCCCTCCAGGACGGACAGTAGTGATTGCCAATGGCACACATTCCCCCATCACTGGTCAGGGGGAGATTAGACTGACATCTTCTATGCAGCTCAAGAATGTGCTACATGCACCTGATTTTTCTATGAATTTGTTGTCAATTAGTCAGATTACGAAGGATCTCCATTGTCGGGCAATTTTTGATCCATCTTCTTTGATTTTTCAGGACATCCATACGGGCAACGTGATTGGTCATGGCTATGAGCAAGGAGGCCTTTACCGCCTGAATCATACCCCATTTGCCGGAACCACATCCTCTCCTGCTGGACAAGTATCTCCTTTACTGTGGCATCTGCGTTTTGGTCATTTACCGCTTCAGAAGTTGCGTCAGGTTTTACCTTATAGTCTTCCTCACACACGGATTCAGTGTGAGGCATGTCAGTTGGGAAAGCATCACAGGTCGTCCTTTCCCAGTCGTCCTGGTCGGAGTAGTACCTCCAAGTTTGAGTTATTTCATGTTGATGTCTGGGGTCCAAGTCGTGTACCTGATCATCAAGGACACGGATTTTATATTGTATTTGTGGATGATTTCTCTAGAGTGTCATGGGTGTTTCTGATGAAAAATAAATCTGAAGCCGGAAATATAATTATCAATTTTCTGAATGAAATACAAAATGTCTTTTCCACCTCGGTAAAATTTGTGAGAAGTGATAATGCGTTAGAATTGTGCACAAGTGTTCTTGCCAGTTATTACTCATCAAAAGGAATTGTTCATCAAACGTCGTGTCCTCATACATCTCAACAGAATGGAATTGCTGAAAGAAAACATCGTCACCTCCTTGATGTCACGAGATCACTCCTTATACAGAGCCATGTTCCCTACTCCTACTGGGGTGATGCAGTTCTCACTGCATGTTACCTAATTAATCGTATGCCCTCTTCTGTTTTAAATGAACAAATCCCGTTTACAATCATTCATCCCAACAAGGATTTGTTCTCTCTTACGCCTCGTGTGTTTGGGTCGGTTGCATTTGTCCATCAGTTGTCTCCGGGTACTGACAAGCTCTCTCCTAGGGCTGTCAAGTGTGTTTTTGTCGGGTACTCCAGAACTCAAAAGGGGTACAAGTGTTTTGATCCTCTGCGTCGGCGGTATATGATCAATGCAGATGTTACATTTTTTGAAAATATTATGTATTTTTCAGCCTCAGGAGAAAAGCAGCTACCACCGCTATCCACTGATGCCATATATATGACACCACCACCTCAGATGTCATCACCAGCACCACCACAGCAACCAACTCCACCGCCACCACCACCACCGCCGCCACCACCAACTATATCACCACTACCGTTTCACTACACCCGCAGGCTTCCTCCCGCTCATGGTCATGACTCGTCTACTAGTTCGCCTATGGTATGTAATGAGAATATTAATGTTGATGGATCTGATGTCATTTCTGAGCAGGATGTGTTGCAGGGGCCTAATGAGACTACAGTTGACTTAGATGTACCCATTGCTCTGCGAAAGTCAAAGAGAAGCTGTGCTACATATCCCTTATCAGCATCCGTATCTTTTGAGAGGCTATCTGGAGATTTTAGGTCCTTTGTTGTGGCACTTTCAGTAGTCGACATTCCAAGGAATCATCATGACGCTATGCATGATAGCAGATGGCGGCTAGCAATGGAGGAAGAAATGACGGCACTCCAGTCCAGAGGAACTTGGAGTTCGGTTCCTACACCTCCAGATGTGAACCCAGTGAGCTGCAAGTGGGTGTTTACGGTGAAGCACAATGCAGATGGTTCTATTGACAGGTACAAGGCACGTCTGGTTGCACGGGGTTTTACACAGACATACGGGGTGGATTACCTTGACACATTCTCGCCTGTGCCACGACATTCCACCCTACGGATCTTACTTTCAGTTGCGGTTGCTAGAGACTGGTCGCTTCATCAGTTGGATGTAAAGAATGCATTCCTATATGGAGATTTGCAGGAAGAAGTTTATATGCAGCAGCCACCTGGTTTTGCTATTGAGGGGGAGTGTTCCAAGGTATGCAGGTTACATAAGGCTATCTATGGCCTTAAGCAGAGTCCCAGAGCATGGTTTCAGAAGCTCTCAGATCTCTTTGAGAAACAAGGATACAAACGCTCCAATGCTGATCATTCCTTGTTTGTGCAGAAGACTACTAGAGGTATTATTGTAATCATGGTTTATGTTGATGAAATCTTGATTACAGGAGATGATGAGCAGGGTATAAAGCAGGCGAAGGAAACACTGGGAACTGAATTTGTCACCAAGGACTTGGGAGTCCTTAGATATTTTCTGGGGCTGGAATTTGCTAGAAATCCATATGGATTAGTAATGTCACAAAGGAAATATGTTACAGATCTATTGAGTGAGACAGGTATGCTAGGGTGTCGGCCTGCTACGACACCAATGGATCCCAGCATGAAGCTCTATGATGATGACACAGAAGAGGTGGACAAGAGGAGGTACAGAGAACTGGTAGGCAAACTACTGTATGTCACGATCACTCGACCTGATATATCATTTGCAGTGAGTCGCGTGAGCCAGTTCATGGAACAACCACGTCAGGCCCATATGGATGCTATACACATGATTCTGAGATATCTAAAATCATCTCCTGGTGCAGGCTTGCTATTTAAGAAGGGAAAGGAGATCTCAATCACAGCATGTGCAGATGCAGATTATGCAGGATGCCCCAAGGACAGGAAGTCCATCTCCGGATTTGCAGTATATGTTGGAGATGCCTTAGTCTCGTGGAGGAGCAAGAAACAGACAGTGGTAGCGAGATCCAGTGCTGAATCAGAATACAGGGCCATGGCCCAGGCAAGCACGGAAATGATGTGGGTGAAAGCTCTACTCACAGATCTATATCTTGATATACCGCTCCCTATGAAGCTGGAATGTGACAATCAGGCAGCCTTGTTTATTGCAAACAACCCAGCTTTCCATGAGAGGACCAAACACATTGAGGTTGACTGTCACTACATACGTGACATGATTCAGAAGGGGTTTATTGCTACATCTCACGTCACCTCAGAGAATCAGACGGCTGATATATTCACCAAGGCATTACTTCGAGGCCCATTCCAGAAGTGTGTGTCCAAGCTGAGCATGATTGATATCTATGCTCCATCTTGAGGGGGAGTGTTGACGCATACATATTAGTTCTCATATCTGTTCGTTATTTTACTTTCCAGTTGTATGCTTTATGTAATTTACCCATAGGCTACTCTCCTATATAAGAGAGCCTAGGGCTTATGGAATAAACAACTTGCTCATTTCTCCCAACAGTTTTTAATAGAACTACTAGAAGAAAAAAACAAAAGTAGACAAAACAAACGTCTAAATATAAAGAGACCCTTCGTTACAAAAGAAGAGCTTTCTTGAGGAGTTGATCTCCTGGATTAAGCGGTGCGTTATCACAACATCATATGTGGTACTAATTAATGGTTGTCCAGAAGGGGGTTTTTCTAGCCATAACAGGGGGTGCGCCAGTGGGGCCCTTGGCCCCTTTCCAGTTCATTATTGTTGCATATGCTTTGGTTGTTACGATGAGATCGGCTACAGAGAACGGATGGTGCACTGGGAACCACTATGATGACATTTCGAATCCTCTACCGCAACATGTGAATGGTACTATACTTTTTGTGGATGGTGGGTCAGGCAGGCATTCAAGGTTGCTCAGATTATGAGATTTTTGGCAACATCTATGGCATGAAACTAAACAAGGAGAAGTCGGTGTTTATTCTGTTCGGACTCTCACTAGTAGAAGTTCAGGAGATCAGGGAGGCGTTGCAATGTCTCATTAGCGAGTTGCGTATAACATATTTGGGGTTACCTCTCATGGCAGGCAAACTTAGGGAAGCTGATTGGAGACATGTTTTGGACATATTGGAGAGTAAGATGGCGGGCTGGAAAGTGACGACTTTATCCAGGAGGCAAGCTGATTTTGATGAAACATGTTTTATCTGCGATCCCCAACTTTTTCTGTTCTACCTGTTTGTTGCCTGTGGGCGTTCGCAAGAGGATGGACACCTTGATGCATGGATTTTTTTGGGCAGATGATGGCAAGCATGCGAAAGAGGTTTCCATCCGATTAATTAGAATATGATCACCATGTGACCATGTCAAAGGAGAGAGGCATGTTGGGGGTGCTTAGAGTGGAGTGCATGAACAAGGCTTTGATTGCGAAGTGGGTGGTCTGGATTTGGGGCACCTCAGACGATTTAGTATGCCGCGTGATGAAAAAAATTATGGTATTGGTAGATCGTTGACAACCTCTGTGATACGTCTCCCATCATCTCTGTTGCTTGGGATTAGGAAAATTCTACTTGAGTTATCATATATGATGCAACCAATGCTTGTCGGGGGGAGTAGTTTGATTCCAGTTAGACAATTGGACGGTAATGGTGCTCTCGGTCAGCATTATCCATGGCTTCTTGCACTTGCAGATGATCAGGATATCCTCGTCCGACAGGCTTGGTCCCATGATACATGGTCACCAATTTTTTCTGCAGAATTTTTAGAAACAGATGGAGGATTTTTTGAGAATGCAACAAGAGTGGAATACTTGGGAATGGTCATCTCTAGGGAAAGACCACTTCAAATGGGCGGTTGGGAGATTTCCGTGAAGAAAGTGTACCAACTACTTGTGGATGAGGGGAATCAGTTAAATGGTGACTTCATCCATGACACCAAACTTTTTTTTGAGAGATGGTGGGATGAACCTCTAGAAGGGGCCCATCTAAAAAATTAATTAATCGCTAAAACACATATTACAGGAGCCAGCTCGCTAATAAGGCTTTGGAATGTTCAGTTACATTCTCACAGTAAAATCTCTCTCGTTTGAACACAAAATTGTTTCTAGCCAACCATATGGCCCACAAATAAGCACAAACCATGCTCCTGCCTTCAATAGAGCCACATCAGTTGCTACCAAAGAAGATCAAAACGAGGCCATCCCATCCCAATGAATACCTACAGCTGACCAGACTTCCCTTGAGCATGGGCATTTAAAGAGCATGAGTTCCAAATCCTTACTCGTTTCACCACATCTCCCGCAAACTTCGTCACAACTAGGAAAAATCCTCGCTCTTCTACAACCGTCAATGCCTCACGAGTAGATCTCTCCTCATTAGCCACATGAAAACATTAATCCTCATAGGGATTTTCCATCCCCAAAACATGGCACAATCTCTCGATAAGTCATCTCTGCATGTCACGCAATGACCTAAGAACACCTCGTAGGCCTTTTTAATAGAGAAGAGTCCGTTGTGCCATGGTCGCCGGCTTACCAAGGAACGATTGATAAGATATTGAATGTTGGGGACCAAGTATGCGAAAGATGTGGCCTGGAAGATGAAGACTTGGACCATCTCTTCTTCAGGTGTAAAAGTCGAAAATAGCACGCTCTTTTGGGCTTCCATTTGGTCGTTTGTGGTAACTCGAAAGCGAACAGTTCCTATCCCTTCGCAATCATGTGGGCGATAGGATGTGCTAAAAACTTACGTTCTGTGGCCAACGTTGTTATTCTGAAAATGTCATTAAAGATTGTAAGACATTTTGTACGGCATGGTCAGCTCTAATTTAATTTTTAAAGAAAGTTTTTGCGGTGGATTCCATCTCAAGGAACCACCCTTTCTCTTATAAAAAAAATATAGAGAGACCACCAATACTATTGATTAGCCTCAAAATCAGCATGCATACATCATAGTGTACTTAATTAAGACAATCCATGAATTAACTGAGGTTGCCAACTGCAAGCAAGATATCTGGCCTAGTGATGGTCAGATGAAGTAGCTTTCCAACCAACCATCTATAGCGGCTCATCTTTAATCTCTCCATACTTATAGATGCATGCTTTAGGATCCATTGGAATTCCTGGTGGTTTAGATCCCAATTTCCCATTCTTCGTTTCGTAGCATACTTCCTCTGGTAGCGACGCCTCGTTTGGAACGAATAATCTTAATCTCAAGGAAGTATCACAGTGGTCCAAGATCTTTAATTACAATTGCATTATTGATCGTGTTTTTACCTCCACAATACCTTCTTTTAGCCATCGCAAGTGAGAACAATGTCGTCTACAAATATCAACAGGACAACATTGTGTTTCCATATTTTCCATACAAATAATGAATGGCCGGATGAAAATGTGGAAAGTCACAAGTTGTCAAAAACTTATGATAGCTTCTGGAACCATGCCCAATGACTCTATTTAAGGTCATAAATAGCCTTCTTCAATAAACATACTCTCCGACATTCTCTGACATTCCCTCCGAGCATCAAAGCCAGGAGGTTGTTGCATATAGATAACCTCCTTTAGATCGTTGTAGAGAAAGGTGTCCTTTATGCCAAGCTGATGTAGGGACCAATCAAGTTGTACTACTGCAGTCTGCAGAGAAAAGAATCAATACTGTGGAGAGACATGCTACTGGAAAGAAGGTATCAAAGAAGTTGATCTTCTATGGTTGTTGTAAAGCCTCAAACTTGGTCGTCTCTCGGATCCTATATCACAAGATCCGGCTCGTCAAGAGGAAACCAACGGAACGTGTTTCGTATAAATCGGACTTCTTTTCGATTTGTTATGATTTTCGGAAGAAAGATAAGGAGGTTTAAGTCGTCATTAACTCTTAATAACCATCATTAAGACTAATTAAATATGATTAAAGGAATTAATGATAGATTGAGGATCGTTAATGACCATTAGCGAACACTAATCAATGGTTAGCAAAAGTTAAGCGTCAACCGCGAAAGTTAAATCACGATTAGTAAAAGTTAATCACGATTAGCACTAATTAAGAGTCATTAGCGAATCTAGAGTCTTCTGGATAGTTCTAACTTAAGCCCTAAGTTTCGGATAAGTTTTGGTCAAAACCATGGGTCAGAACAATGGGCCGCTAACCACGATTAAGGTCTAAACCATGGTTTTCTAACCATGTTTTATGGTTTTTTGGAGCTTATAAATAGCTCCCCCTACCCATTCATTCTCTACGATTTCCACTACCACCACCACCCCAAGGGCTAAGGTCGAGAGGTCGGGAGGAGGAGTGGGAGGCGAGGAAGGAGTGCTAGCGAAGTGCTGTCGGGAGAACGAGGAGGCAGGTACGATCCTCTCTTAGTTTGCTTCGTAAGCTAGGTCTTCGATTCATGTTCAGTTTCCTTGTTTTCCTTTCGATGATTTTATAAGGGGGAACTCTGCCGAAATTTTTATAGAAATATGTCTCAATATAAGGGAAATCTGCCGAAATTTTCCTAGAAATTTCACCCCGTATAAGGGAAGCTCTACTGAAATTTCAAGAGAAAATATGTTCTTTGCGTTTTTCGTGTCCTTCATTCGTTCTTCGCGTTCTTAGCGCGTTCTTCATGTTCTTCGTTCGTTCTTCACGTTCTTCGTGTTCTTTGCGTTCTTCGTTCGTTATTCGCGTTCTTGGCACGTTCTTAGCGTTTTTGATACGAAAATGAAATTCGATTGTTTCAGGAGCTATAAATCATCCTTTTGAAAAAGAATCACGATAAAGCACTGCATGAGTGAGAGAGAGCTCGATTAGGTAACGAAATCCTTCTTTTTGTTGTTGGGTTTTCATATGAGATCGTTGAGACTTCTGTATTTATGCTCTTTGCTGCGAAGAACCCTAATTTGGTTATTTTTGAGAAAGTATGAAAGGTTGCTTTATGATTTCGACTAAAATAATGTCTAAGCATCGAATGGATGCAGTGGTTTGGAAAGTTAGGGTTTGTAAGTTAAAATAAGCATAAATATGAGTATATAAATATATGAAGTAATATATATGTAAGTCTATACTCGGTATTTATGTTTATTCAAATCTAAGGCTTAACGGAGGAATTACATCATGGGAATTGATGTATTTTGAGTTGGATCCTGAAAAGAATTGTGTCTTACGTTAAGAATGAGTGGGAGTAGAACTACATATCGAACATGCAACCTGTAGGTTTGTCAGAAGGAACCCGTATTAACATTGCCCTACCTAGGCATCATGGGAATTGATGTATTTTGAGTTGGATCCTGAAAAGAATTGTGTCTTACGTTAAGAACTACATGTATTTTGAGTGGGAGTAGAACTACATGTCGGACATACAACCTGTAGGTTTGTCGGAAGGAACCCGTATTGGCGTTGCCCTACATAGGTGGTATACGATTGCCTTGTTATGATAAGTGTGCACGAAATGAATGAATTGCAACGCGTGGTAGCGAAAGCCAATATATTCGTGTTGAACGATGGAAGATGTGGTCGTGCCATATGGATGCATGGATGGTTCAATAGCGGATGGGTCACGCTAACATGTTTTTTACACCGCTAGGTTATGTGATTAAAGGTTAGCCTGAGGTTTTAAGCAACCGGGTGCTCGAGAACAGTGTGCTCCTTTATTTGCCAGGCTGAGGGTTTGGGACCCTGATTAATAAAAGAAAAGGAAATTGTCATGGTAGTATTGGAAGATTGGTTGAGGCGACGCGCGGCAGCATAAACTTACTAGATCAACACAATCTCCAATCCTGCAGTGTCCACAACTTCGGAGTCCATATAGTGGTGAAGTAATTCCCTGTACTAATCCCTGACGTGGAACAGAAAGGAATAGGACGTAAACTAATGAGAAGTAATGAATCTTTTTGTGTCAACAAGTTTTGAAAAATTACACATTTGTTTGCTTTTCTATTCTTCATTACTTAGCATTCGCTAATTATTATCCTATGATTTATCGAAAATCCAACATGTGTCGGTGAGCTATCACAAGGACTTTAATAATCCAGTCAGCAAACATAATAGTCATCTAGCCATCCACAGTAGCTTTACGCTATAAGGTAGTTAGTAATCTTTTTGTGTATTTCCTTTCTACTTGATGTACATGTAAATGACTATAGTGGGACAATGCATCATGTAAACTTTATTTTGTGAATGGAAAAATGTAAGTATTTTATTTGCAGTTTGTTTCAGAATGTTGGTTGTAATTTGTGAATAAATTATTGCTGAGTAACAGATCCGGATATGGGAGGATCCGACGACCCAGAATTGGGATCGTGACAGATTGGTATCAGATCCCAGTTACTCTAGCAATTTACTGAGTAATTGATAACTATGAGCGGTATTCAAAAACTAAGGTTGTCTTAAGATCATTTTATCTTAATAAGTGATTGCAGTACCATTCACAAGACATTATCCATTATATACATCATGCTAAAACGTATAGTACCTAACCTTTGGCCTTGACTCATTCCAGGATTATAGCAGACCAAGACATGTCTAAGTAAATTAGCGGCTATGATGACAATGCTGCAAGAAATGGGGAAAAAACAGCATGCATTAGAGCAGATACTCAATGCCACAATGAGATATCAAAGTCCTTCAAACCCGTAAATGCTAGAGATAAGGGTTATGTTCATCCTTCTTGGGAAGAATCTAGTTATGTAACTCTATGGAGTAGATCCCTACTCATATCGGAGGAGCCATGTAGGAGTCCCTCCTTGGGCAGAAAAAAATTATTTTTGCTTGAAACCTACCAAAAATTTAAGATTTCGATAGAAGTACAAAATCATTATTTGGTTAAAGGACAAGGAGGTAAAGTATTTATAATCCAAGAGATCTTAGATGACTACATGATATAGATTGTAGGACATCATTTACCAGCTTCTCTACTACTTATTGAAATATGAATAATTTTGATCTCATCCTGGGGATGGACTGGCTAGAAAGGCATCATGCATGCCTTGACTGTTTTCATAAGACAATAACTTTTCACTTTCCTAACTCGATAGAGTTCCAGTTCATTGGAAAGACATCCAATGATAATATTCAATATATCTCTATTTTGAAGGCACAACAGTTGTTAGAGCAAGGGTACCAAGGCTATTTAGCTTATATAGCCAGTACATCAGGGTTAGACATAATGATAGAAGATATACCTTTAGTGTGCGAGTTTCCTGATGTATTTCCAGAAGAACTACTTGGATTACCACCTGAACGAGAGATTGAATTTGAAATCTCTCTCACACCTGATACTCAGCATATCTCTATCCCTCCATATAGGATGACCCCAGCTGAGTTGCGAGAGTTAAAAGTACAATTACAAGAACTATTAGATAAAGGATTCATTCGTCCTAGTACTTCACCATGGGTTGCACCTGTCTTGTTTGTGAGGAAAAAGGATGTGGACAATGCGGTTGTGCATTGACTATAGACAGTTAAACAAGAAGACAGTAAAGAACAATTATCCTTCGCAAAGAATACATGATCTCTTTGACCAGTTGCAGGGTTCAACTGTGTATTCCAAGATTGACTTAAGATCTGGATACCATCAGTTGAAGATTAAAGATGCGGATATCCACAAGACAACCTTTTGAACTAGATATGGACACTATGAATTTTTAGTTATGCCTTTCGGATTAACAAATGCCCCAGCAGCCTTCATGGATCTCATGAATAGAGTATCCAATGAGTTTCTATATCACTTTGTAGTAGTCTTTATTGATGATATGCTTATTTACTCCAAAGATAAGTACCAGCATAAACCCCATCTCCGGCAAGCACTTGAAATACTGAGGAAGAACAAATTGTATGCTAAATATAGCAAATATGACTTCTGGTTGTCCGAAATATCCTTCTTAAGCCATGTTATTTCTAGGGAAGGTATATCAGTTGATCCTACAAAGGTTAGTGCGGTGATGAGTTGGGAACGCCCGAAGATTGTCACAGAAATACGATCTTTTTTTGGTTTAGCTGGGTATTATAGAAGATTTGTGAAAGACTTTTCACGAATAACATTGTCAATGACTAGGCTGACTCAAAAGGAAGTCCCATTCATATGGTCTGACACATGCGAACCTAGTTTCAGACACTGAAAAAATGCCTAACATCTGTACCTATCCTTACTCTACCCTCTAGGAGTGAAGGGTTTACAGTGTACACTGACGCATCTAAAGAAGGACTTGGGACATTACTATGCAACATGGTAAGGTAGTTGCGTATACAACGCGACAACTCAGGACACATGAGAAGAACTACCCAATACATAACCCTGAATCAGCTGACGTAATTTTCGCTTTAAAGATATGGAGACACTACATCTATGGTATTACTTTTGAATTCTTCACTGACCATAAAAGCTTGAAATATCTGTTTGATCAAAAGGAGCTCAATATGAGACAGAGACGGTAGCTAAAACTGTTGAAGGACTATGATTGCACCATCTCCTACCACCCCGGTAAGGGGAACGTCGTAACAGATGCCCTTAGTAGAAGAACTTATTCACATGGGTTGGTGAGTGCTATCCACTTCTGAGGTATACTGTCAACGTTAAGTGAATGGAAATCATTTAATAGTAGTGCCAATACTATAACTATTCCTCATCGATACAAACAGAAATTTGGGATAAAATAAAAAAAGGACAAAAGGGTGATCCAGTACTTAAAGACTTGAGACAACAACTTGAGAAGAATGGGATAGAGGGATTCCATATCCAAGATGGGTTACTATATAAACATCACAGAGTTTGTGTACCAAACACACCTGAAATGAGGAAAGACATCTTACGTGAAACGTGTTGCTCTAGATTATCTATTCATCCAGGAATTACGAAGATTTATAAGAATCTTCACTCATACTTTTGGTGGCCGGGAATGAAGAAAGATGTTGCTGAATTTATGAATTCATGTTTCATTTGCCAACAAGTAAAAGCATCACACCAAAAGCCACCAGAATAGTTACAACCCCTCCCTATACCTGAGTGGAAATGGAAAAGCATTTCCACGGACTTCATTACTGACTTACCTCAGACGACCGGTAGTAAAGATAGTATATGGGTTATAATAGATCGCTTGACCAAGGTAGCACACTGTATTACAATAATCCTATATTCCACTCGAGACCATGTTGAATTATATATTACGCATGTGATTCGTCTCCATGGCATCTCAAAGGATGTAGTTTCCGATCGAGATTCACGATTCACCTCACACTATTGGAAAAACTTCTTGAAAGCTTTAGACACACAGCTATGCTTGAGCACAACATATCATCCATAAACAGATGGTCAATCAGAACGTACGATTCAGACTTGAGCGGATATGCTACGAGTATGTGCCTTAGAATGGAAAGGGTTATGGGTGAAACAATTGCGTCTTGCAGAATTCACCTACAACAATAGTTACCATACAAGTATTGGCATGGCTTTGAAGCACTATATGGACGTAGGTGTACTACTCAATTGCGTTGGCAAGAGGTTGGGATAAAAAACCTTTACAATTCAGATAAACTCCAGGAGATATGGGAAGTTGTAGAGCTTGCTCGAAAAAGACTAATAACTGCCCAGAGTCGCCAGAAAAGCTATAGTGATACCAGGCGAAGAGACCTTGAGTTTGAGGTAGGCGACTTTGTATTTCTCAAAGTATCGCCTATGAAGGGAATTCAGAGGTTTGGCTTACGAGGAAAGTTGGCATCCAAGTTCGTGTGTCCCTTTGAAATATTCAGCGGATTGGGAAAGTCGCATATAGACTTGCACTTCCTCCACATCTTTCGGCAATACATGTTGTTTTTCATGTATCAAATCTGAGAAAGTATATTAAGGATCCTGAGCATATGATAAACTATAATGATCTGAATGTTGAGCCAGACTTGACATATCTAGAAATACATGTGCAAAAACTAGACAAGGATATCAAGAAGTTGAGGAATAAAGAGGTACCTCTAGTTAAAGTGTTGTGGCACAACCAAGAATTTGAAGAAGCCATATGGGAACCTGAGGTAGAAATGAGAGAAAAATACCCGTACTTGTTTGAAATATAACACTAGGTACTGTGTATATCTTTATTAAAAGTGAAATGATGTTCATTCTCTTTGAAGTTGTTATGGTTTCAATCATTTTTAAGGTTGTTATGCATGCATTTCTAGTCTCGAGGACGAGACTTCCTTTAACGTTGTTAAAATTGTAAAGCCTCGAATATGGTCGTCTCTCGGATCCTATATCACAAGATCCGGCTCGTCAAGAGAAAACCAACGGAATTTATTTCGTGTAAATCAGACTTCGTTTCAATTTGTTATGATTGTCGAAGAAAGATAAGTAAGGAGGTTTAAGACGTCATTAACTCTTAATGATCGTCATTAAGACTAATTAAATATGATTAAAAAATTAATGATGGATTGAGGATTGTTAATGACCATTAACGAACACTAATCAATGGTTAGCAAAAGTTAAGCGTAAGCTGCGAAGGTTAAATCACAATTAGTAAAAGTTAATCACGATTAACGTTAATTAAGCATCATTAGTGAATCTAGAGTCTTCTGGTAACTTATGCTCTAAGTTTCGGATAAGTTTTGGCTAAAAACAAGGGTCAAAACCATGGGCCGCTAACCACGGTTAATGTCTAAACCATAGTTTTCTAACCATGATTAGCGGTTTTCTGGAGCTTATAAATAATCCCTCTACCCATTCATTCTTTACGATTTGCACTACCGGCCCACCACCACCCCAAGGGCTAGGGTCTAGAGGTCAGAGGAGGAGTGGGAGGCGAAGAATGAGCGCTAGCGAAGCGCTGCCGGGAGAACGAGGAGGAAGAAGATACGATCCTCTCTTAGTTTGCTTCGTGAACTAGGTTTTCGATTCATGTTCAGTTTCGTTGTTGTTTTCCTTTCGATGATTTTATAAGGGGAAACTCTACTAAAATTTTTATAGAAATATGTCTCGATATAAAGGGAAGCTCTGCAGAAATTTTCCTATAAATATCACCCCGTATAAGGGAAAGCTCTGCTGAAATTTCAAGAGAAAATATGTTCTTCGTGTTATTCGTGTTCTTCGTTCGTTCTTCATGTTCTTGGCATGTTCTTAACGTTTTTTATACGAAATGAAATTCGATCGTTTAAGGAGTTATAAATCATCATTTTGAAAAAGAATCACAATAAAGCACTGCATACGAGAGAGAGCTCGATTAGGTAATGAAATCCTTCCTTTTGTTGTTGGGTTTTCATATGAGATCGTTGAGATTTCTGTATTTATGCTCCTTGCTGCGAAGAACCCTAATTTGGTTATTTCTGAGAAAGTATGAAAGGTTGCTTTGTGATTTCGACTAAAATAAGGTTTAAGCATCTAATGGATGCGGTGGTTTTGAAAGTTAGGGTTTGAAAGTTAAAATAAGCATAAATATAAGTATATAAATATATGAAATAATATATATGTAAGTCTATACTCAATATTTATGTTTATGCAAATCTAAGGCTTAACGGAGGAATTACATCATAGGAATTGATGTGTTTTAAGTTGGATCCTGAAAAGGATTGTGTCTTACGTTAAGAATGTCTGGGAGTAGAACTACAGGTCGGACATGCAACCTGTAGGTTTGTCCGAAGGAACTCGTATCAGCGTTGCCCTACCTAGGTGGTACACGGTTGCCCTGTTATGATAAGTGTGCACGAAATGAATGAATTGCAACGCGTGGTATCGAAAGCCAATATATTCGGGTTGAACGATGGAAGATATGGTCGTGTTATGTGGATGCATGGGTGGTTCAATAGTGGCTGGGTCACGATAACATGTTTTCTTACGTCCGCTAGGTTATGTAATTAAAGGTTAGCCTGAGGTTTTAAGCAATTGGATCCTCGAGGACGGTGTGCTCCTTTGTTTGCCAAGCTGAGGGTTTGGGACCCCAATTAATAAAAGAAAAGGAAATTGTCATGATAGTATTGGAGGGTCGGTTAAGGCAACGTGCGGCGACATAAGCTTACCAGATCAACGCAATCTCCAATCCCGCAATGTCCACAGTTTCGGAGTCCATATAGTGGTGAGGTAATTCCCTGGACTAATCCATGCGCGGAATAGAAAGGAATAGGACTTAAACTAATGAGGAGGAACGAATCTTTTTGTGTTAACAAGTTTTGAAAAATTACACATTTGTTTGCTTTTCTCTTCTTCGTTACTTAGCATTCGCTAATTATTATCTTATGATTTATGGAAAACCCAACAAGTGTCGGTGAACTATCACAATGACTTTAATAATTCAGCCAGCTAACATAATAGTCATCCAGCCAGCCGCGGTAGCTTTAGTCTATAAAATAGTTAGTAATCTTTTTGTGTATTTCCTTTCTAGTTGATTTACATGTTAATGGTTATAGTGGGACAATGCATCATGTAAATTTTATTTTGTGAATGGAAAAATGTTGAAATACGTCCTTCTAAGTATTTTATTTGCAGTCTGTTTCTGAATGTTGGTTGTGATTATTGAATAAATTATTGCTGAGTAACCAAATCCGGATATAAGAGAATCCAACGACCCGGAATTGGGGTCATGACAGTTGTGTAGCTTTTGGAAACAAGTATGGCTTTCTATATAGTAGGGATGTTCATGGAGCAGGTATCCAGTCCCATTTAATCACGACTCGTTCCGACCCATCATTATTGGGTCACATGTCAGCCCGACCCATTTCAGTGGTATCCAATTCTAATGGGTACCGGAATTATTTGAACGGGTAACCGCTGCCGGTGGAATAAAAATGATTCAATAAACTAAAGATGACATAAATTAAAATATGTCGCTAAGTTATGGAGAAATATATAGGTAAAATTTGTGCATCAACACCATCTCAAAGTTCTACACCATCACGACTAATCCAACATAATTGGATATATGGATATGATCGGACGGTAGTAGTGCAAAAGATGGGGATATATATATCCAAGGTATACAAATAAAAGAGAACCACAAGGTATATCCTAGTGTTGAGAATTAAGATTTAATTGTGAACTGTTCGATGCAAGTGCTACAAAACATGTTCGATGAAATTCGAGATGCAAATTAATAGGGATATGTACATATCCGACCCTCCACCATGCCGATTTTATGTAGATTTTGACATCCGTGTCCATTTTAAAATGAATTGGGATATGGATATTACCTTGATATCTATAAATGTCTGCATTTGTATCCATATGTACATTTTCATATATAAATATAGATGTAGACCTATTTTTTATTATATCTATCATATTGTTTATACCCGCATTCGATTTACATCCTCATCCATTTTTAAGGTTACAGTAAAGTAGTTTTCATAATCATCGATATTTGTATATGTGTCCTTATTCATATGAAAAACAATGAAGGTAACACCTATTCAACTTATGAGCTCTCCAAATTATATCATGAAAGACAAATTTCTCAACAAATAATGATATTAACAATAACTGTTATATTTTTGTCGCACCTTCAAATAATGAAAAAACACAAAATACGTATGCAACTGTGAGCACCAATAAAATATATCAAATAACTCATGCAATAAAGATGGTTTATATCAAATAACCCATGCAATAAAGAGGTATATCCCTAGTGCCCAAGTGATTCCATCATGGAGTACTTCCTGGAGGGAGAGTGGGGCTCCACCCTCGCCAACCACTTCGTCGAATCCTTCCGATCTCCCTTCCATTCTCCTTCCAATCCATCTATGCTCCATTGTCGATCTCAAAGTTCAATATTTTCATCCCTTGCAAGCTAACGCGCTCTTGCATGGCTACTATGGCTGCAACACCAAGTGAGCTTTCCGAGTTGCCCACAAGGTCTTCGCAAAATAGGTAGTTGCAATTGGGGGAGGAGGAGACGAGAGCAACCCTTGCCATGAACTAGTATCCGGGAGTTTGTGCGATGGGGTGGAAGGAACAATGATTGATACCCACTCAGGTACCTGATTTTTCCAATGGGTTTTCCAATGGGTCACAAAAGTCCAGCATGTCAAAGACCTGCGGGTACCCAACCCATTTAACTTGTCTCGGATCATGGTTCGAAAAAACGCGCCTCGAGGCGCACGAGGCGTACGCCTCGAGGCGAGGCGGTGAGAAACCGTTCAGAGGCGTGCGCCTCGGGCTGCATCTGTGAGGCGATCGCCTCGACAAGCGAGGCGAGGCGTTCCGAGGCGAGGCGTGGGGCGAGGCGCACCTGCGAGGCGTCGTGGGGGTTTTAGTGGGTCACGTGCTTCGCACGTGACCCACTTATTATTCATTTCTCTCAAACACAGAGCCCCGATGCCCTTGAAACCCTTTCTCGCAAAACAAGAACGCTCGTAGCCCCCGACCTGCCATCGCCGCCTTGCCGAAGGCTCGCCATCGCCGCTTCCCTCGCCGCCTGCGGGGGTTTTCGCCCCATTCCGCGCCTCCTGCGTGTGTGCTGGGAACTCCTCGGCCCCTCGCGCGCCTACGGTCAACCCTAAAATCCTGTTAGGTATATTATTTCGAAAATTTTTTGGTTGGTTATTTTTAGTACTAGCCTATAAGGCTACTAGGAGTTGACATTGTTTGTTGCATATGTATAGGAGTTGTAATCCATATTTGGTTAGGTTATTAAAAGAATTGATTATGTTATCTTCTAGTTATTCAACTAGCATTTCATATATTTTATGAAATCATATGATTGTTGTTTATTTTTGTTGCTTGAAATCATATTATCAATGTATCATAGAGATGCCAAAGCCAAGGAAAGGCCCCAAGACTTCTGAAGGAAACCGGAATGATCCTGCATGGAAATATTGTGTTCAACTTGAGATGGAGGAGAGTCAAAAAGCTAAAGGATATGTGTATGTTCAATGCAATTTTTGTGGCAAGAGAATTACTGGTGGAGTCGCTAGACTCAAGCATCATCTCGCGAAGACCGGAAAAAATGTGAAAGGTTGCGTGCAAGTTCCTGATGAGGTGTTGAATGAAATGAAGGCCATATTATCTTCCAACGAAGAGAAAAGTAAAAGAGCAATGATGGAGATGAAAGAATTGTGTAGAGCTGGTAGTTTTGAGGTGCAAAATCCCTTTGGTGGTGGTGAAAATCAAGCAATCAGTCCATCTGGATCTAGCAACATGAAGAGGGCAAGAGGTCCTATGGACGTCTTTCTTGCCGGACCATCACCATTGGGAAGTCCAAGTCCAACGACTACAATTGGGATGAGTGGTCATCAAACTACATTGAACGAGACATGGAAGAAAGAGGAGAGAAATCGTGTGTGTCGTACCATTGGCAGATTCTTCTTCGAGAATGGGTTGCCATTCAATTGTGCAAGTAGCCCTTCCTTTTCGGCCATGCTTCATGCTGTCGGCTCCTTTGGAAGGGGATTGAAGCCTCCATCGGCTTACGAGCTAGAGAGTTGGATTTTGAAAGAAGAAGTGAAGAGCATTTGGGATGTTATGGGTGAGGCAAGGGCTTCTTGGGCGGAAACTGGTTGTAGCATAATGTCGGACGGTTGGACTGACGTAAAAGGTCGTTCTTTAATAAACTTCTTGGTGAACAATCCGAAAGGTACTTGGTTCTTGAAGTCTGTCGATGCGTCCGATAAAGTAAAGAATGCAACCTTGCTTTTTCAACTATTGGATGAGATTGTGGAGGAGGTCGGTGAATGCAATGTTTTGCAGGTTATCACAGATAATGCGTCGAATTACAAGGCGGCTGGACAACTGTTGATGGAGAAAAGGAAGCATCTTTACTGGACTCCATGTGCAGCCCCACTGCATAGACTTGATGTTGGAGGATATCTTGAAATTGCCTCTACCCGCTTCAGTGTTCAAGAAAGCAAAAAGGATCATTAACTACATCTATGCACATGGATGGGTTTTAGCCATGGTAAGGAAGCAAATAGGAGGAGATTTGGTGCGACCAGCTGTCACACGTTTTGCTACGGCTTTTCTCACGTTACAAAAATTGATGAGCATGAAGGATCCTCTGGAGTCTTTTTTTACTTCTAGTAAATGGAAGAAGAGTCCTTATGCTTCCAAGCCTCAAGGGAAAAGCGTAAGTCAAACAATTTTGAGAAGCAAAACTTTTTGGCCTGGTGTTGCCTATGTGATACGAACGACGAAGCCATTGGTTATGGTTTTGCGCATGGTGGATTCCGAAAAATATCCACCAATGGGTTTCATCTATGAGGCCATGGATAGAGCTAAGGAAGAAATTGCGAAAGCATGGGGCAATGATGAAACAAAGTACAGAACATTGTGGGATATTGTGGACGACAGATGGGATCGCCAACTCCATACCAATTTGCATGCGGCAGCCTACTTTCTGAATCCTCAATGCCAATACGAACCTTCCTTCTCCAAACATTTTGAGATAAAAAAGGGTTTGTTTGATTGCATAGCGAGGATAATAGAGGATCAATCTGTGAGGGAGAAAATCGATCTACAGATTGATGCTTTTAAGCATGCAAGAGGCTTCTTTGGATGGGAAAGTGCAATAAGTACACGAAAGAAGAGGAGTCCTGGTTAGTATGTATCTGATTTTGTTATTTATTTCTTTCAATTGATAAAATATCTAACATTAATTTTGTTAATGAAATATAACATTTTCAGCGGATTGGTGGTCTCAATTTGGGGATGAATGTCCCGAATTGCAAAAATTTGCCATCCGAGTTTTGAGTTTGACTTGTAGTGCATCGGGTTGCGAGCGGAACTGGAGTTCTTTTAATCAGGTAATATTTCAATAATATTTACAATTATATTATATCAAGATTTATGATTAATCTAGCGATTTATATTGGAAATCCACCACTAGATCCACACAAAGAGAAGGAATCGACTCACACAAGCCAAATTGAATGATTTGGTCTATGTGATGTTTAACCTAAAGTTGAAGCAGAGAGAGATAAGGAGAAAAACAATGGAAGATCCACTATGCTTGGATGGCGTGGATTCTAGTGATGAATGGGTGTCAGAGCTCCAAAGTTGTGACTTTGAGGCGTATCAAGAACTTGATGCAAATACCCCCATTGAAGATGAGGTTGTAGAAGCCGAGGATGAAGCTGATCAACAAGACAATTCACGTCGGAAGAGGAGGAAGGACAAAGGTAATGGCTTCCTATTATTTTGATTCTCGAATATCTTTGTTTATGTTAAACACAATAGAAGTTAAGTAACATTATTATTATCTAATTTAGGAAAAGCGGTAGTGGACGTCGATGATGAGGAGTTTCATGACGGTGATGATGAAGTTAGCGATGAAGGGGAAGATGAAGCAAATTTGAAGTATATGGATGACTCATTGGATGATCCAACAAGTAGCAGTTCTTCAGATGATGATCTTTATGCAGATGTTGCAGTTGGGCTTGGAGGCTCGGAACCATGATTAGAATTTTCTGAAGCTTCATCTTTTAGGATTTCTTTGCATTTTAGAACTATTGGACATGGACTAGAAGTAGAATATTCGAACTTATATTGTGTTTTCTGAGCATTGTAATATTTTGTCTTGAACTTTTAGACTTTTACATTAGCCCAAGTAATCTATCAGCCATGTTTATTACTCTTCGTATCGAAAAGTTACTACAAATATTCTTTAATTGCTTTGGAACATTGGAATTTTATTAGACAATATTGTCTTACTGATATTATTACAAGATTCTTTATTAAATTACATAATTTGGGTGGAAAAACTGAGGCTTACGCCTCGACCGCCTCGAGGCTACGCCTCGCCTCGATTCTAGGGTAACCGCCTCGTTCCGTTTTTCGTTTTTTCCAACCTTGTCTCGGATACCTGGGAACTTTTTGTCAAAGCAATCGAGTTGGGTAGGGTACCCATTTGACCCGACAGGATTAAACACCCCTAATATATAGGCTTCTAGCAATCGAACCATCTAAGTTGTACTTCATAAGAAAGACCCCTCTTGTCATCTACAGTTGGATTAACAAGCTACCATGTGAACCATCTAAGTTGTACTTCACAACAAAGACCCATCTGGATCCAACGACATCATCTACAGTTGGATTGACAAGCTACCATGTAGCTACCATGTCCTACAGACTCCTACTGGAGATTAGAGCAAACATCCCCTCCTGCATGGCATACTACTATTTGGAGTCATGTAACGCTTCAACATGACTTTTGAGAATCTCTATCACTGTCAAAGGTTTAAATATCGATATCAACATCCATATTAATTTCATGTCGATAAGATATTTCGTTAATTTATCGTCGATATATTCGCTGAAATTTCACATATAACGATGCTCATTTGTAAAGGAAGATAAAAAAGAAGCCCATATTGCCATATCGGTATCGATATCGGTCCTTTGACGATACCCATATATCGTTGATATATCATGATATCTGAACCATGGTCATTGTAATGCTTGTGCAAATCAAAAGTTAGTCGCTGACTCGCTACAAGGTTGGAGAAGGAAACAACTGCAAAGATATGGTGCATAGTACACCGCCATTTTCCCTTCTTCGAGGCTATAAGAATATATGTTCATGTAGCCTCTCACTGAAGATAGCATGGATGTTTGTCTACAATGGTTCTGAAGAAAGGCCCATCTCAATAGTAGCAGATGCAAGCTAAGGAGGAGGTTGTGACTGAGTTCTTGGAGTAAGGGAATTGTTAAGGGAACATGTATCAGACCAGTCTGAGAAATAGCAGGAGTTGGGGACGCATGTATACCTATACTAGCAAAAAAACGAATAGACTTGAAGAAAGTGACGATCACACTAATGTATTGCCTTTGGGACCTTAAGTCGTAGCAGCAATATCTCTTCTGATTCCATGAATATCCTAAAAACACACATTTGATTGATCAGGCCACCAATTTGTCCTTCCCATACCCAAGTAGGTGAACAAAAGCAAGACATCCAAATACCTTTCGAGGAACAGGAAATATTCCATTCCCAGGATAGAGAACCTTAACGGGTATGCTCATCAACAGAATTAGATGCCATGTGGTTAATCAAAAAGGCAGCTAGAAACATCATTTTATCTCCCCAATATGAGCTTGGAACATGATACTGAATGAGCAATGTACGTGCAATATCAAAAACAGGTTGATGCTTGTGTTCAGCAACTACATTATCGAAGCATATAGTCTTCAATGTGGCATCAAATTAAGTCCCGACCTTGTTGACGAAGGCAAAAATAATCCGGTAGAAATCAGACTTGCTTTTCATCAACAACAACAAGATAGTATCAATTCCCTAATACTCGATCACCAAACATAAATAAATTCAAATCAAATCAAGCAGTGGAATAAGTAATACCACGCACTAGAAAGGAAATTCGATGATGTTTCTCCAGTTAATAGGCCTCACACTCTATCTGAGTAGTAGGAGGATGCTAAGAAATTACTCGATGAAGTTTCTACAAAGATGGATGTTTTAAAAGTTGATGTGAAAGAGACCTTAGACGCAATAAATTGGATCCTGAAACTAGCAATCGGGATCTAAACCAAAAGATAATCACCCCTTCTTCACGGTCCGCATTAATTGTCCTTCTAGTCGAGATATCTTGAAAAATGAATGAGGTTGCATCAAAATGGCTCAACATTGAAGCTCTCTGCAACTCTGACTGATCGATAATAAGCTAATAGGTCCTCTCACAAAAATAATAAGCTAATAGGTTCTCTCAAAAAATAGAGAAGTCATAAACAAAAAGAACATCATTGAGTCCCATCCTCGTGATAAGAGTAACTTCCACCATCCCTTAAGTTGGGGATAGTCTTGACAACCTATACAATCCTCCCAGGACATACTGATCTTAATTGTCTGAGATTCTTTTCTCCACACAAATCAGTGGAAGCACTAGTGTCACTAACCAATGGGCATGGGAACCATGTTTAATAAAAAAGTGGGTCTCCCTAGATATGTGGTTTGGGCTTCATGATATAAAGTACTAGGAATGGCAGGCTTCGATTTTGAAAGAATGCACTCATTGTTGGAGTTATAAGGGAAGTTGTGTGACTACTTGGGATAATGGGTCTCATCCATCATGTGGATCAAGCCAAACGAGGAAAACTCCGAGCTTCATTTGTCACTCTACGTTGTATGAATCAAATATCTTTTATATACAACCGATATCGACTCAAAGGATGCAAAAATGATTTAAATCACATTGTACTAGTCGTGGTGTGTCAACCCTCGATCAAGTTGCTTTGAACAATCCGATATTGGTCGAGATAGATCGGCTACAACTCATAGGGGTTAGGTAAGGCCAGTGGGGGCTTAAAGATGCTCGTAAGAGGTGGAGCCAGGGTCAATGGTTCTAGGGGTGTATGGGCGTAAGGGGGGTCAAGGGCATGGTGACATCGAGTGGGAGCACGACTGGTGGCATGTCAACCACAGGGTGAGGAGATGTAGGCAGTGCCGGTTGAGGGGTGTAAGGTCAGGAGCCAGGGTGGCTGGAGAGGCAGGGGAGATCGGGTAGCACTGCAACTGGGTGCACATGGACATGACTGCATGTGGCATCGAGTGGTGGCCCGATTGTGCGTGCATGGACAGAGAGGGGTGTGATTGGGGAGTTCCAATTGTGGCACAGGGTGACTGCTCTAATACCAAGTCCAAAAAGATGAGAGAATAACTTAATTTCATTACGCTAACCTAGGGCTCCTTTTATAATGGATGCCTATGGTTAGGGTTACACGAAAGTCACCGTACAAAGAAAAGATAAGTATACCCCTGAGTAGGTGGAACACAATATCTCTCAACAATGGCTTTAAGTTCCTTTTGCACCCGCATCACTGTATCGAGAACCTTCAAGTATGATGCATCACATGTAGATCTCTGAATATGCAAATATCAGATGATGTGAAACTCTACTTCTCTTATTAATCTTTTTTTCTCTTCAAATATTTTGTAGGATCGCCACGTCATAAAAACAACTTGAAGGTCATGCCCTAACACCGCTTAGTACAACCCAATTTTTAAGGAGAAAATTTTGGAGGTGAGAACTGAAGAAATGAGATGGGGAAGGAGGAGCATGTCAAACTGCTAGAGGGAGGAGGTTGAAGAAAGGAGGGAAGATTAGAGTGAAAGGTTCAAGGGGAGAAAAAAATCCAAAAGGAATGAATATATCAAACTCAAAGGTTAACCAGAATGCATATCATTCTTAGGGCTGTCAGGAAAACTCGAGCTCGATGAGCTTAACTTAGGATTGACTTGTTAAGAGCTCATGAGCCCGACTAGAAAGCTTAACGAGCCCTAGAACGAGTTGGATTTCTGGCTCGTTAAGATTATCGATTCGAGCCCGAGTTAGGCCGTGTTCAACTCGATAACTCGATATATGATATGCAAATGTCCAGCCTGACTTGATAGAGGCAACCACTCGTGACCCGCCCCAGGCGCCCACCCCCTTCTAGACCTATGAGTTTCTCATATAGTCACACCTGAAAAGAAAGAGCGAGTTCACCCACTCCCCCTCCTCGCCAATGGCCAACCCTAACCCTAGAGTAGAACGAAACAACCCCTCTCCGCTCCTCCGCCTCCCTCTCTACTCTCTCCCCCCCTTCATGCATAGCTGCCCTCTCAGATTGTGAGACTGACACGAACCTCCGCCCTCTTCCACTTCAGCTCCTCTGTCATTATGTTTGGTTTTGGATGTCATGATTTATTTGTGATTGGTATTGTTTCTCTTACTTCAATTATCTATTGGTTTTATTCTCTTCAAAATGTTCTCTTTTGGAATGTGATGAGACAAATACTGCAGCAATTTGACAAGTTCATCTATGATTTTTGGTATTCAAGTCTATGATATCATGTTAATTGTTTTCATTAGAAATGGAATATGCTCGTGAGCCATCTCATTAGGATCACGACTCGATAAGAGGCTTGTGAGCCAGCTCAAGCTCGAGCCAGCTTTCCAGGGCTCGAACCTTATCGAGCCCGAACCTGAGCCCAGCTTTTCTTATCGAGTTCGAGCCCAGGTTGGGGTCGACTCGACTAGTTGAGCTCGATAGACACCACTAATCATTCTTTGATGATCCTTTCGTCACATGTGATGATGGCTTTATAACCAATAAATAAACTAACAAAAATCAAGTAGCATAACTTAACTCACTTAAAGTAAGAAAATGTTTTGGTTGTTGTATCTAGCTCTGCACTTTGTTTCGCATGTACATTTCGTTCTACACACTTTTTTAATAATTTCATAAAATATGCTTTCTACTGAGTTAGATTGTTTACTTGGACTTTATGGCATTATTCTTCCTTTAGTGGATCTCCTCATTTATTTATAGAGATATTTTAAAAGTCATTTTTCAATGTCCAACAATTGAAACTTGCTAATTGCCAAGATATTTTGAGGGTTTTCTTTTTATGCATATATGTGATAACATGATGGTAAACAATAAATGTAGGTATTGTTCCAACTGCGGTCTATAGAGATTGAGGCAACATGTTCGACAATCAATCACTCTCACCATGAATCCACCGGAGGAAAGATGGCAATATAATATGAGTTGGCATTAATGGGATATTTTATCTTTTAGGAAAATAAAACAAGAAAATCCAATTTCTTCAAGTGACGTCATATACTCAAGGATTGAACTTCATATTTCCAGATGGTTGCCAGCCAACAAAAGAAACTTATTCATCGTAAAGAGCAAGAGTTCAGCTATTCTTTTCACATGCAAACCATCATGAACTAGGAACAGCTGGTTTTATTATAGATTGTATTGCAATTAACTTGGGAAGATTTATTTTAAATAAGATACTAACCCAAAAAAATTCTCTAAGTTGTGAAATAACAGAATATGCATATCTTCTAATTTCCTTAGGAAAGGCATAGGACAAACTGCCAAGATTCAAAATATTGAAGAATCAAATCAGAGGAAGATTGTTGCCGATAATATTATCAAAAACATCAAGAACATCGTTACTTAAACATGGGCTGAACAAAAAATAATATGTAAAACAGAAAATAAGTTTTAAGAAACTAAATCAGTAGTACATAACAACCAGTGTACCTACTTCTCAATGAAAACCTTTACATTCTCCATCCATCGAATCACCTCACTCCTGTCCTTGTTGCTCATGTAGTCATGCAATACACCAGCAAAGTCGTCGTCTATACCTCTCTCTTGCAAAAATGCCAACATAACTTCCCGAAGTTCTTTACCTATGTCCCTGCACAGCAACCATGTATCCCTCCTCAAATAATTAAGAAATCCTCAGCTAATTGACTTGAACAATCTAAAGCCAGATCTTCACTTCTACTGACAGAAAAGTACCTGAACTTCGGACCCATGTAAGGAGTCGACGAAACCGAATTGTGCTTAAGAACAGAAATCCTCTTCACAACCAAAGCATCGGGCCAAGCGGAACACAAGAACTGGAGCACCCCGTTGCACTTCCCGCCCTTCTTCACATCCACGACCAAACTGATGCGAAGCTTCCCGTAGGCGTCAGAGTCCTCGTCCTTCGTGACAAACCCATCAAACATGGTGGCGTCCACCGTGATCTCCTCCTCCGCACCATGCTGCTTCGTCAATCGAACCCACTGCTCCCCAGGCCGCTCCTCCACCACGAACGAGTCCAATTCCCTCACCGGCTATCCAAATGCAACAAAACCCATAAGCCCAATTTCAATTACTCGAACTTCCATTGACTATCCGACACAGGGATCAAATCAGCGCCCACTTTCGGGATAATTGCAGTAAGATTGGGAATGGGGCTCCGATACCTCTCTCGGCGGGCGTGTTCGCATCTCGTACTCGATATCGGATCGGAGAAGACGGCAGAGGTGGCCATGGACGGTGGATCTGCGAGTCTCCGCGATGGACGAGGTGGTCCGATGCAGGAGGCGGGGGTGGAGGGGCGGAGATCGAGGTAGGTGCGCTAGGGATTTGAGGCGAGAAGGACGCGGTAGGGCTCTTCGAGAGAGCTGGAGGAGTGGAGCCATCGGGCGGGAGAAGCGCGCATGTTTGGTTGCAGGGTTGGGCAGGGTTGGGTTGGGTAGGGTAGGGGTATCCCTGTGAATAGTAAACTGTGAGGAGAATTGGGCCGTTTGGTTGGAGGGGTAACCCGGGTTGAGCCAACCCAACCCTGCCCAACCCTGCAACCAAACAGACCCCTAGGGTTTAAGGTCCGGCAACGGCCATTTTCTCCGTTTTAGTGTCCAAGGAGACTTGGTAAATATTGTATTAATAATCACTTCGATCTTACATCAAAATGCAGTAGTGGTGGTTTGTGATGATATTTTTATCTTAATCACACTTAAGTCGCCTCAATCATACATCAAAGATAAATTCAGTTCGAGAATAAACCAGAATAAAGATGAGGAATAAGCTGAAATAAGGTATTATTTATATTCGACTCGAAGGATATGAATAAGGTAGAATAAAGGTAGAGAGAGATATGCAAGAGGGAATAGTCGTACAAGGAAGGAGATGGAACGGGAATAGCACCCTTATTCTTGGGGCTATTCCCCAAGCAAAAACAGCCTAATTGTTGCCTTAATTGCGATTATTTACAGGATTGTCTTCGAAGTTGGGCACGATGAACCTCAGGTCAAGAGGAAAATAGCTGATGTTTTGAGTGCAAACCTCATTTGCCTAGGGCGACGCTGATGATTTCTTCTTCGACGATTTTGAATCGCACCTCATTTACCGTTGTAGGATGTTTCGATAGCTCTTCATTTTTTGTTTTCTCCCCCAGATCTGTCAGGTGGAACGGAGTGAAAAACCCTCTTTTTGTATATTGAGTGAAACTATATCTTGATGTTTGCTACTCAAACTATATTTTGTTTGCTTGCTCAAAAAATGTTATTTTTGTAATGTTCTCTACATAACTCAAGGGGTCATTTGGTTGGAAGGTTAAACGGGTAGAGGGTAACCCTTTCTTTTTGTAAAGTTGACTTAGTGAGTAAGCTATGTGTTTGTGTTTAGTGTTTCGATGGTGGGTTTCTTGTTAAGAGAGTGTGTTGTCATGTGATTTTATTGGAGTTTAGAAAATTGATTAGATGTTGATTATATTGTAATTTTAGACAATATGATGGAATACTATAATATATATTTTTATTTGATGGGAAGAGAGAGAGGGAGTGGGAAAAAAGTAGATTGGTTGCATTAAATAAGAGAGAAGAGGGTCGTCATGTGGCTCCCATCGGAGAGAGCGTAAGAGTTGGTGATTGGTTAGCCTTGCATGCTAAAAAAAGTGGATTTTGAGGAAAAAATCGAGTAATCCGACTTTTGAAGAGGAAGCCTCCTAGCCGAGTTAGGCATAGATTTTAAATTAACATCTATCATGCGATAACTCAGATTTAAGCATTTCAAAAGGTTGGCATTGGATCCAATCGAGAATTGCAATTAAGGATGATAACGTATGAGTAGCGCTTGTAATATTTTTATAATGTTCAGTGTATTCTAAGGGGGCATTTAGTTGGAAGTTTAAACTGGTGGCGTAACTAGTTTCTGGAAAAATAACTTGGTGAGTAAGATGTTTGCTTATTTTGTTGTTTAGGCATAGATTTGTCGTTGAGAGAGTTTGTTGTGATGTGATTTCATTGAACTTTATAAAAATGATTAGATGATGATTATTTTGTTATCTTTTTTGGTAAGTAGGCATAACACTATATTCAAAAATTTGAAAGCAGTACAAAAAGGCCCATTCAAAACTGTGGAAGACAACAAATAAGGTTTGGGTGACGAGAGCGCAATGGTTACAAGGCGCAAGGGAACAAAAACTTGGAATTACACCCACAACAAATGAGCAATCTCACAAATCGAGTCCACAAACTTATCAACCACAAACCTGTCGACCGACTTAGACCACCCAACAATCCACCGATGATTCCTTTCTTTCCATAGAACCCAGACAACAATGGCAAGAATTGAGCATATGCGGAGAGGTCGCTAATCCAGCAGATAGTCACACTAAGGGGGAGGAGCGGTGGAGGAGGCATGTTGAGCACAAACCATACATCCTTCCAAACTGTCGTGGCCACCGGACAACCGAAGAACGGGTGTGGGTGAGACTCATGTTCAACAAAGCAGAGGTAGCAAGAGGACGGAGGACATATTCTGAACCTAGCAAGCCGGTCCGTAGTAGGTAGACGCTCCAAAACTGCCATGTACAACGTGCAGGAAAACTTGGGAGTTGTACCCTTCGCCCAGATATAGGGAGCCCAAGGTGGGGCCACCTCTTTATGCCGCACCAGGTTAACAACATCAAAGAAAGAGAAACCATTTTGATTCCGCGACCACACGTAGTGGGGAGCATCCCCACTAATGGCTCCCCGAAGGGTAGTCCTACAGTTCAAAATCGCTTTCCAACATCTTGAGTCCAACCTGGAGGATTGCACCTTCTAGAAGCTATTGCTGGAGAGGTATTTGTGGCGCATGAAGAGAGCCCAAAATGGAAGAATTTGAAGTAATGAGTCTCCAGGCCCATGAAGCCACCATGACATTACAGAGAGAATCAAGGGATATAAGGCTGAACCCCCCCCCCCCCACCCCACACCCACCCACCCCCTGTTTAGGGAGGTAGATAGTGGACCAAGCAATGTCATGCCGACCATGACCCCGAAGGAAATCAGCACAGAGCATGTTGATCTTACGTGAAGAGAAAATGGATATAAGGGTACATGCAGCCTAGTAAAGGGCGACCCCAGGGATCATAGACTTCAGCAATTGGAGGCGGCTAGCAAAATATGAGGGCCTTAGCTTTCCAGCCACCAAGCAAGGTCATCATCCTGTCCTCCAGGAACCTCGTGCCAGAGTTCCTACCATAGCGGGAGGCAAGGGGCAACCGCAAGTAGGAACTCGGCAAGGACTACCGCAGAATACCCAATTGGAGGGTAGAAGCAAATTCTTGAGGATAATGTTTAGGTCGAAAGAGTTTGCTCTTTGCAACATTTAATCTCAGTCCCGTGATGTCATGGAAAGCAACGAGAAGCAAGGTTTTAAAAACCGTACCGAACCGACCGGTTGAACCGGTTAAACCAAGAACTGGAGGAAAAACGGTCCGATCATCCGGTTTTTATTCAAAAAACAAAAACCAGTCAAAACCGGTCAATACCCGGTTGAACCGCTTAAACCTGGTTGAACCAATTAAACCAAATCATCGGTTCAACCATCCATTTTTTGACAAAAAATAATTTCCAATATATTAACAAAATACAAACTTTTCAGAATGATTCATAATATAATCTCATTCTAACCCATAATATAGTATCTCTTTATCTCCTATCCTTCACACGTGTCAATGACTCATTATCACTTGTTCCTTACTACCATGTGAGTATTGCCTCTCTCTTTCTATATTGTGTATGAGGTTGTCTACTTGTGACAATAACAAACGAAGAAGACATTGTCATAATCATACTATGAGAAGCAAAAAAATTAATAATACTTATCCTTAATTAGAGTTTAAATCATTTTAAAATTATTAGTTTTTTACATTGCATATATGTATTTATATAAATTTTATAGAATATGATTATTATGCACTTCCGAGGTTCTAAAGAATATTTATACCCCTAACTTTAAGCAATTTCACTGTGCTCGTATATTTTCTTAAAAAAACACAATATCATCCTTATATTGGTATAAAATGGGAGCAAAAATGTTTTAATAAAGACCACAATTATTGATTATAGGAGACACATGCAGTTGTATTAAAAATTGGGGTATAAGTGTTATTGGAAAACTTGGAAGGACAAGAAAATCAAATCCTCGAAATATATGATGTAGCATTTTTCGTATTTATTTTTATGATATACCGATCTAACTCGGTTCGACCAGGTTGAATCGTACGAACCAAACCAACAATATAGTTGTTCGGTCTTTTACAGTTTCTTTGAACTGCTGATGTCATCACCGGTTTGACCGGTCGATCTCATTGGTCCGACCATAAAAACTAAAAACCGATACATACTCGATTTGATGTCCTATTCGATTTTTAAAACCTTGGTGAGAAGATCCCTAATGGCCAACAGTGAGCGAAAGGTACCCTTGCAGAAGTAGAGCAGGTCATCAACATAAATAGGTGAGTCGGGGTGGTGGAGCAATCTCTGCCTAAAGGCCTAAGCTGTCCGCCATCCTTTGCTAAGTCCACGAGAGAGGATAAGGATTCCATCCCTTGGGTAAAAAGCAGAGGGATGATAAGATGAGATTCCTAAATTTTTTGTTTAAATGGAAGAGAGAGAAGAGAGAAAGAGTGGATTAGTTGTATTAAATAAAATAGAAACATGTTGTCATGTCATGTGGATCCCATGGAGAGAGAGATAAATGGCTCAAATGGGCGGTCGGTGGGCTCCCAAGGTAAAAAAAAGTAGGTGTTAAGGGAGAAACTGAGGTTACCTTTGCAAGAAATCAGGGTAACTGATGCAGTTCATGCCTAGTTCGAGAGGCTAAATGGAATTTTACCATGAAAGAAAGAATCCCAGGAGTCCTTTTGCAATTTGCTTTTTATTTATTATGTAATTTTCTATTTTTGGAGTCCATGATCTAGGGATTTGATCCCATTGATATAAAAGGAACCTCATAGGGAAAAGGGAGGCAGGTTTTTGGATATACAAACAAAACCCCTACGGGCCCTACTCCTCTTTCTCTCCTCTTCCCTCCCTCTCTCCCCGAAACTCATTCTCCCACCATTTCTCCCTTCTAACCATAACCTTCCCTTTCCCTTCTTTTCTCCTCCCATTCCCTACCGCCGCCCACCATTCCCCTCCCATCTCCCCTGAGCAAGGAGTCAGAACCTACTGCCATCAGCCCTCCACCGTGGCCGCCGCCAACATCCGCCGCTGCCATTCTTTTGCCGTCAACCCCACCACTGCCGACGAACTCCATCTGCCTACACACGTTGATGCCGCTTCCCCAGTGTTGCCAAACCTTCCCACGCCTCCCTCATCCATCGTGAGTACTACCCTACAGTGATGCCCTCCTAGAACTCCGATTTGTTCCTGTTCCAGAGGATATTTTAGCTAGTTGATGTCGGTTCGAGTCCAATCTAATATGGTACTATTTAAATTTTGTAGTCTCCTGCTTTGGTCCAGTCTGTTCTATTTGTCCAAGTACTCTGAAGTTCATTTATTTTAGCCTTCTCATTTTTTCCAGCATTTAATGTTTTGTTAGAAAAAATCGTCGAAATTGCAGTCATGGAAGAACGGTCTGAACTCTTTATTTCTTATAAAATCAATTGCTGGTAGCCTAGTATTTATCTTATCTATTCGCAGCTGCAGTGATCCTGTTTGTTTAGGTTATCATCTTTGCGCGTGCACCGTTTAAGCATGCCGAGATCTACATATTACTTTTGTTTGGTCGTTTAACGGGTTTTATCTGTGTCATGACCTGTAACGTAGTTGCTGTGGATCCTATTAGACCTATATTTTACAATAAAATATTGCATTCAGATTCTTGCACTTTTGAATAGGATAGTTGGGTTTTTTGATTTGCATCAAGTGGTATCAGAGCGAAAGATCTGAGTCATCTCCATTGTCTTGCATTTCACAAAAAAAAACAGAAAAAATCATATTGCATTGGTTGAGTCCCTAGACTCGTGAGAACCGAACTTCTATGGCTCGCCACCCTGAGCCACATCCCTTGGCACGCTTGTAAGCCTTGTTAGCAAACTTGGGTGAGGAAATCTGGCGCACTAACACCCGCTTAGAAAACATAGAGAGGACAGTGGCCGACAACACCCAACAATTGGAAGTCCTGAATTTTGACAGAATGGATAGGGAGTACAGACGGGAACACAGTAGAAGGGACACTAGCCGCTCTTTAACTTCAAGTAGGTGGGATCATAACCCTCGTAATCCCCGACATCGTGGACATGATCCAATTATCTTTGATCCTAATTCTGAAAGCGATGTTAGCGATGAACCATCCCTACATCTGGAGTCGCCGCCACCCTCAGGCGACGAGGAGGGTAAGAATCGATTACCCCGTAGACGTCGACCTGAAGAACATGATAGAAGGAGAGAGCCTGAGCTGCGCGGTCGACCACATAATCAAAATCAAGATCTTAATTGGGATCATGGGATAAGGATTGACACTGCCGACTTTGATGGACGATGTGATCCAGACACCTTTCTTGATTAGATGGATCAGTTGGAACATTTCTTTATTTTGAAGGAACTGCTGAGTGAGCGAAGAGTCCAGCTTACCACGTTAAAGCTGAAAGGATTTGCCTTACTTTGGTGGAAACGTCTCCAGGAAGAATGCCACCGCCAAGGAAAAGAACGCATTCGTTCTTGGACAAGGATGCAACAGAAACTCTAGGACAAGTTTCTTCTAGAGGAGTATCAACAGAACTTGTACAATCGCCTTCAAACCTTCATCAAGGAACACACACTGTTAGGGAGTATACCGAAGAGTTCCAAGTTCTGATAGCTCGGAATAACTTAAAGGAAAGCGATTCTCAACTAGTGGCTCGATACACACATGGATTACGAACCAACATCCAAGATGAATTGTACATGTGTGACTGT
This sequence comes from Ottelia alismoides, assembly GCA_037367405.1. NCBI lineage: Eukaryota > Viridiplantae > Streptophyta > Magnoliopsida > Alismatales > Hydrocharitaceae > Ottelia > Ottelia alismoides. Next base: position 293,972 of record JAZKJV010006625.1, read on the forward strand.
CGAACAATAGACGTTGCCCATGATAGAGCTGAGAGGGCTGAAGTGAAGTTATCTAGGAACCTCGCATGACGCATGACGATCACAACTGCCTCTGCTGCTACCCTCTCTGCACCAAACGTCTCTATCGGACAAACTAGGGTGTGCGCACAGTCAACCATCAAATCGGTGGGCCCTATACCTCGCACTATTACTGGAAGTACAAGTGCTCATCCCCGACCAACTCATGCTGGGTCAGGAATTCTCAGGGCTCGACCTGCAGTGGGACCCGATACTTGTTTTAGGTGCCTTCAGAAAGGGCATCACGCAAGAGAATGTCCCAACCCTCATGTGGCAAGTGCACACTTAGTGTATGACGAACCTGATAATGAGAACACCCCTGCCGAGGAGAACGATCCAGAAATGGTGACCGGCTACACCAATGTCAATGAGTATTATGAAGAAGTTGAAGTTGAAGCAGAGACCCATGGCCCCTTCCTTTTGTTTGAATGTGATGACTCCATACGAGAAGATGATGCACCTACCGAAAAGTTGGAACATCTTATGCTGGCCCCAAAAGTAGAGAGTGGCGATGCTTGGTTAAGGAGAAGCATATTTCGCACTACATGCGCATCCAATGGTCACCGATGTTCTTTAATCATTGATGGAGGAAGTGTGGAAACTTTGTAGCCCAAGCGACGGTGGATGAGTTGGGATTGCAAACACAACCATTGGATCAACCATATAATGTGGCTTGGTTTAAGGGTGGGACTCAAATGCCAATCCAACGTTAATGCCTTGTCAAATTTTCAATAGGACCCACATATAGAGATGAGATATGGTGTCATGTTGCACCTATAGATGTGTGTCATATCTTACTGGGACGATCTTGGCAGTTTGATCGAGACACCGACCATAAGGGAAGGAAGAACACCTACAAATTTTTGATGGACAAGATGCGAATTACTCTCAAACCTCAGCGAGATTCCCCTAGTCCTAGGCAAACAACAACTACTTCTTACAAAGGCACATCGATTGATCGTCAAAACTCTGCAATTGCCCAAACACCACCACACTCGCTTGAGTCAGTTGTGGTTCTCCAAGCATCTCCCTTCCAACACCAACTCCAAGAATTGCATGTTGTCTTTGCCCTTATTGGAAAGGAGGTTGGGAGTGGCATTGTGAGTTCAGATAAAATAGAACCAGACGTCACCCCGATCCTGGAAGAGTATGCAGACATTATGCCAGACGACCTCCCCGAAGGACTTCCGCCACTAAGGGACATACAACACCATATAGACCTAATCCCTGGAGCTAGTCTGCCCAACCTACCCCACTACCGATTGTGCCCAAAGGAACATGAAGAAATGCAACGACAAGTAGTGGAGCTGTTTAGTAAAGGATATGTGCGTGGAAGTATGAGTCTTGTTGATGTTCCTGCCCTCTTAACTCCAAAAAAGACAGGACTTGGAGAATGTGCGTGGATAGTCGAGCCATTAACAAGATCATGATAAAGTACCGCTTTCCGATACCTCGACTAGATGACATGCTGGATATGTTAACCGAGGCATGCATATTCACTAAGATGGACCTACGAAGTGGTTACCACCAGATCCGGATCATGCCAGGAGACGAGCGGAAAACTGCCTTTAAGACTCGTGAAGGCCTATATGAATGGCTAATGATGCCCTTTGGTCTGAGCAATGCTCCTAGCACCTTTATGCGCATAATGAACCATGTTCTAAGACCTCTTATTGGGAAATTTGTGATTGTTTGTTTTGATGACATCCTAATCTACAGTGGAAGTCGGAGCAACCACTTGAACCATCTACGTCATGTGCTCACCATCTTAAGAGAACACAAGCTCTTTGTTAATTTCAAGAAGTATGCATTCCTTACCAACTCAGTTAACTTCTTGGGTTACATTGTCTCCGCTGATGGTATCAAGGTTGACCCGATTAAGATTGAAGCCATTAAAGTTGGCTAACCCCCCAGACCCTTACAGAAATACGCAGTTTTTTAGGCTTGGCTTCCTTCTATCGACGCTTTGTGAAGAACTTCAGTAGCCAAGCTGGTGTAATTTCAGATTGCTTAAGTGGGGGTAACTTTTCATGGACATTGGAAGCTGAGAAGGGTTTCCAAAAACTCAAAGAACATCTAACTCATGCCCCTACGTTGGTTTTACCTGATTTCAACAAGATGTTCGAAGTTGATTGTGATGCCTCACACGTTGGTATTGGCGTCGTGCTTAGCCAGGAGGGATGCCCAATTGCTTATTTTAGCGAGAAATTGAATGATGCATGCTCACGCTACTCCACGTACAATGTGGAATTCTATGCTATTGTTCAATCTCTCAAGCACTGGCGCCACCATCTCATCCAACGTGAGTTCATTCTCAATTCTGACCATGAGGCCCTGCGCTATCTGCAATCCCAGAAAAATCTCAACAAAAGGTATGCAAAGTGGATGGGTTTCTTGCAAGAATACAGATTCCACTTGAAACACAAGGCTGGCATTAAGAATCGTGTGGCTGATGCTCTGAGTCGTCGAGCCCACCTGCTTGCAGCAGTCACTGTAGAGATCATAGGGTTTGAGCATATCAAAGAGTTATATCAAAAAAACCATGACTTTAGCAAACCATACCATGACTGCTTGAATCATCTTAATGATATGTATCTACTCCAAGACGGCTATCTCTTATGTGGGTCATGATTAACCGCGAAATACAGGGGTCTAAATGTCTCACAAAAGGCGGAGACAAAGTCGCTGTGGTGACCCTCAATAAATGCCGGCTAAGTCAACAATTAACCCATAATAACAATCAAACAATGAGAAGCAAATGTGGAGTTAAAATTTATTATAACTCTACAATAAGTGTGTATAGTACAAGTATGTGTAGAGTGTCGAACTCGGGGAGCAAGCAAGATAATTCAAGGCAATAATGCACAAAATGTGAAAGTGAATATTTGTCTACAATATGTTATTTTTTTGTGGGTTTTTAATTTTATATTTTTCAATTTAATCATTTTTTATTTTTTTTTAAATTTTTATATTTTGATTTTTAATTTCTGATTTTGTATTTTCTTTTTATATTTTATATTTTTTCTTCCTTTTTCAATAATGGAGTAAATATACAATAAAGGAAAAAGGGGTATAATATATAGAGTAAATTAGGTGAAAATAGGCAAAAATCAGGAAATGATTATTTCTGGGTTTTTTATAATTTTATGATATTTTTTTGATTTTTCTAATTTTCCCCAATTTTTTGGTATTTTTAAAGTCAAAAATACTAAAAATATTGTAGAAAATAGAAGGCTGAAACTAAATTGAGGATGAAAAATATCAAACAGGTTCGAAAACTCCTCAAATTAATTTTAAAATAAAGCTAATCGAACATAGAAAATTCAGAGGCCAACAATTTATTTTTAGGGTTTTTTCTGGAATTTTTGAGATTTTTATGGAGTTTTTAATGGTTTTCTAATTTTTAGGGTTTTTACTTTAAAAATTTTAGTGATTTTTGGGTAAAAATTAAAAGACACTGAAATACACCAAAGATAAATTTTTAGGGAATTTTAAAGGGGTTTTAATATTTTTTGGTATTTTCTAATGCAAACAGTAGTAAAAATACATATTTTGAATTTTTATAAATGCTAAAATGTAATGAAAATATAAAATAAAAATATAACATGGAACTAGAATGCAACAAGAGCCTATGGCAATTTTTTGGTGATTTTTAGAATTTTATAGATGCATGCAATAAATAGATACAATAAAAAGAAAGTACATTGCTGACAGGGGTATAAATGCAAATATATAGAATTTCAGGGGCCAATGTGCAATTTTCCACAAAATTTACAACGAATAAACCAATTTCCAGGACCAAATGCAGATACACAAACCCGCAGGGGCACACCTGCAAAAAACCCAACCCCGCACGTGACTGGCACGCGCTTGGCAAAGACCTATGCACAAATAACAAAACCTGAGGGGCTAAGTTGCAATTTTTCCAAAAATATTACACTGAACTAAAAAGTTTCTGGACTAAAATGAAATACAGAAAACCTCAGGGGATCCTTTGCAAAATTTCCACCACCCCACGTGCACATGTCACGTGAGGTGACGTGGTTTGGACCTAAATGCAAATAATGAAAGCTCAAGGGTCTAAATGCAAATATTACAAAAAGTTTACACTACAGATGAAAGTTTTAATACTAATAATTAAATAGACAAAATGGCGAGGGGTTCGGTGCAAAATACCCAACGCCTGGTGCATCCAACGGCGGGGGTGTGTCCACTTGACACGTGGTGGCTCCAGAACACCCGATGACGGTTCGGACATGGATGGCCACGATTAGATCTCCACAGGTGGATTCAGACGTCTGGGCTGCGGGGAGATCCAATGGCTGACGTGCACCTGGAGCTCCGGCCTCGATCCGACGGCGTTGGAGGGTGGAGCAAGAACATGGAAGCAACGCCGGTGAGGCGAGCTTCCCTGCCCTCGATCAGTGTCCTTCGGCGGTCTTCTAGCTCCAAAAATGGATTGCGAGCTCCTGGGGGTCTCCTCTAGCTCCTGGGGCTCCAAAAATCCTCGGTGAAGGCCGAGGTCTTCGCAAGGGGGCGACGGAGCTGGGTTGCTCCAAGGTCCTTCGGCGAAGCTCAAAATGAGCCCCAGGCACTCTTCAGCGTGCGTAGGCCTGCAAAAAGGTGTGAGAGGGTCCAGGGCAAAGTGCCTAGACCCCACAGAGGCGAAATGGAAGCGAGGAACGGCAACGCGAGGTGGTGGTGGAGGTGCACTCCGGCGAGGTACTCGTGGAGGGTGAACAGATGGGCTAAACGCGATGATTTTTAGGGGGAAATTATCCTAAAGCTACTGTGAATGAAATGCGCAAAGAAAATATGAGAAAAGATAGGACCTCGAAGGGGTTATACCTGAGGTGGGGGTACCTCGACGACGAGCTTGCCGGAGGTGGTGGAGACCACCACAGACGTCGCCTGGGCCTGCTGATCGTGGGCGAAGGCTCCCCTGTCACAGAGGTTCACCAGAGCACGAGAGGCAGGGCGGTTTTGGGTCAAATGGGGTTCAAAATTCAAATGGAAGTCGGGGGAGGTATTTGAGGAGTTGACGGGTAGGCGAGGAAGAACGAGGCGCAGCGGCTTTCACGTCGATCCATCGATCGAGGTTGCACCTGGGCGGGCATGCCCGTTGATCGAGGATCAAAAGTCAAGAAGATGCTAACCCGAAAGGATGCAAGAGCAAGCCTCGAAAAAATCGATAAATAGGGGTCAAATGCAGCTCCGACAAGGTCACATGGGGGAGGACAGCCAGTTGACCGAGGTCAGCGTGGACTGTCACCTGGTTGGTCCACATGGACCAACCAGGAAAAATCCCTCTAATGATTAGAAAAATCGATTAAAATTAGGAAATGAATTTATTATTTTTAGATTGTATACTAAAAAATATTTATTATTTTATGAAGTATTTTAATATGATTTTTAATTATTTTTATGAGTTATAAAAATATAAGTTACCTTTTATGACCTATATAGGTACATATATCTATATATTTTATTATTTTATTTTTATTTTATGTATTGGATTTATTTATTTTGGTTTATTATTTTATAAATTTATAAAATATTTTTATACATTTAAATATATTTTTATTTTATTTTTCTGATATATTTTGTACACTTTATAAAATATAAGTATTAATTGTACTGGTATATGTATAGGTATTATACCTATGTATGACATGCAGGTATTTTATTTTGTGTTTCATTTGTGTTTTTATTCTGATTTTAATGTACATGTATATTATAAATAATATTTACAAAATTATAAAAATATAAATTTATGGAAATAATGAATGAATAGTAAAATGAATATTTAATATGTACAATTATATAATAGGGGTCCAAAACTCAACTTCAAACCGTAGCTCCGCCAAATGCGAAACCACCTTCATTAAATAGATCATTTAAAATTATATACAATTAAAGGTGAGTTTGATGCGTTTCGAGCTTTTATTTGAGATATACAAGTCTTGGAAGTGGGAGTTTTGGAAATTTATTCAGATCATAACTTTTTATCTGTATATTATTTTTGGATGAAATCAATTTTGTATTTTTCTTCATTTAATTGTCCACAACTTTCATGTACAAAGTTTCTTTATTTGAGGTATAAAAAGTGGAGCCAAAAATAGGTCCCAAAATGAATAAAGAATGAATAAAATAAAAGGCAATCTTTATTGGTATCTGTCTCTTATCTCCCCTTACTTTATTCCTTGTCGACCTAGTCATCTAGATGCCTAGGTCTCAGGGTTTTTTTATTCTTTTTCTTTTCTTTTCTTTTCGTTTATTTTGACTTTAAAAACAATATTTTATATATTATTTACACACACATGCATGGATGCTAAGATGCACTAATTAAGGGTATTTACATGCATTTGTTAGGGTTTTTGAAGCCAAAAATGATAGAATAAAGATGATGAAATGTGGATTCATCATGTCACAACTGTGCATTCCAGCCACGTCCTTACGGGAAAGCTTAATTTTGGAATTGCATGGAGGCGGTCTTGGTGGACATTTTGGGATAGACAAAACCTTAATCCTCCTTCAAGAGAGATTTTACTGGCCACGAATGAAGAAGGATGTGACGCAAGCAATTCGACAATGTCAGACCTGCCAACGTTTTAAGGGTCAGAAACAAAATACCGGCTTGTACACCCCTTTACCCATTCCTGTACGTCCTAAGGAAGTCATCACTATGGATTTTGTTATCGGGCTCCCTCAGACAACTAGGAAAGTGGATTCTGTGTTTGTCGTAGTTGATCGATTCTCTAAGACGACACATTTTATCTCATATAGGAAAACATCTGATGCATCTCATGTAGCTGATATTTTCTTTAAAGAAGTTGTTCGTCTGCATGGCATACCGCATTCATTTACGTCTGATAGGGACACTAGGTTTTTATGTCATTTCTGGAGGACTTTATGGTCTAAGTTGGGCACCCGTCTACAATACAACATTGCATATCACCCCCAAATCGTTGGCCAAACAGAAGTAGTAAACATATCTTTGGGAAACTTGCTTCGTTGTCTTGCAGGAGAACGACCCACTCAGTGGGACATGGTCCTTTCTCATGCTGAGTTTGCGTACAATAGTTCGTCTTGTTGGTCTACCAGAAAATCTCCTTTTGAACGTGTCTCCGGTTACCCCATTCCACGTGTCCTTGATAGAGTTCCTCTGGTTCGACCCGGACGGGCAAGTGCTACTACAGATGAGTTGGCTGATCATATCCACCTACTCCACCAAGAAATCCATGCAAAACTTCAAGAAACTTCCACCAAATACCAAACCCAAGCCAATATCCATAGGAGGGAAGTTGAGTTCAAAGAAGGAGATTTGGTAATGGCCCATTTCAGAGAGAGCGTTACCCTGAGAGAACCCACCACAAACTAAGCCTAAGAAATTTGATCCTTTCAAAATCATTAGAAAATTGGTTTGAATGCCTATGTCTTGGATTGCCGCCGTAATTCAGCACCTCACCAATATTTAACATATCTGATTTATGCCCATATTTTGAGAAAGGCACAGCTAGTCTAGAAATTCTACCCATGAGATCATCATGAACAACCACTGTATCTGCACCATCTCCAGATGTTGTTGAAGATGTCTTAGATGTTCGTGACTTGGCAACATGCCATGACATTAATCGACGCTTCCTAGTACGATGGACGAGACGCCGTTCGGAGGATAGCTCATGGATCGAAGAACATGAATTGGAGAAGCTTCGCCCCACCTTTTGCAGAACTATTACAACACAATCTTACCGGAACAAGATTCTCTCAAAACAAGGGGAATTGATGCAGTTCATGCCTAGTTCGAGGGGCTAAATGGAATTTTACCATGAAAGAAAGAATCGCAGGAGTCCTTTTGCAATCTGCTTTTTATTTATTATGTAGTTTTCTATTTTTGGAGTCCATAGTCTAGGGTTTTGATCCCATTGATATAAAAGGAACCTCATAGGGAAAATGGAGGCAGCTTTTTGGAGATACAAACAAAACCCCTACGGGCCCTACTCTTCTTCCCTCCCTCTCTCCTTGAAACTCCTTCTCCCATTGTTTCTCCCTTCTAACCCTAACCTTCCCTTTCCCTTCTTTTCTCCTCCCATTCCCTACCGCCGCCCACCATTCCCCTCCCATCTCCCCCGAGCAAGGAGTCAACCTACTGCCATCAGCTCTCCACCGTGGCCGCCGCCAACAGCCGCCGCTGCCATTCTTTTGCCGTCAACCCCACCACTGTCGACGAACTCCATCTGCCTACACACGTTGATGCAGCTTCCCCAGTGTTACCAAACCTTCCCACGCCTCCTCCTCCATCGTGAGTTCTGCCCTACAGTGTTGCCCTCCTAGAACTCCGGTTTGTTCATGTTCCAGAGGATATTTTAGTTAGTTGATGTCGGTTTCGAGTCCAGTCTAATATGGTACTATTTAAATTTTGTAATCTCCTGCTTTGGTCCAGTCTGTTCTATTTGTCCAAGTACTATGAAGTTCATTTATTTTAGCTATCTCATTTATTCCAGCATTCAATGTTTTGTTAGGAAAAAATCGTCCAATTGTAGTCCTGGAAGAACGACCTAAACTCTTTATTTCCTATAAAATCAATTGATGGTAGCCTAGTATTTATCTTATCTATTCGCAACTGCAGTGATCCAGTTTGTTTAGGTTATCATCTTTGCGCGTGCACCGTTTAAGCATTTATCGATATCTACATATTACTTTTGTTTGGCCGTTTAAGGGGTTTTATCTATGTCCTGACCTGTAACGTAATTGTTGTGGATACTATTAGACCTATATTTTGCAGTAAAATATTGCATTTAGATTCTTGCACTTTTGAACAAGATAGTTGGGTTTTTTTGTTTGCATCAGTAACTCAATTTTTGGAGGGGAAATTCGCCAACCTAGAGAGGCCTAAAAGTAGCTCAGGTTGAAAACTGACGTGGATTCACAGGTTCACTACCATCACATGATAACTCAGATGTAAGAATTTCAATTGGAAATTGAAGTCAAGGCGGATAATTTGTGAAGTTAGTGTTCTCGACAATACCTTGAATCTTAGGTCACGACTTGATAATCTTTTTTTTTGAGATCCAGGGTTAAATTAGTCTAGTGTTTGTTTTCTCTTCCTTGTTTACATTAGATCATGTTCACTTGGAAAATAAGAAAAATATCTATGGTTTCCTCCACTTAATCCGGGGGTTTCTTAATTCTGAAATAGATATTTCTCTTCATTATTCCACATCTATTCATAGAATGAATGTTCCACTTTAGTTGAACATATATTACTTTCTATCCCGTCTCCATACTACATATTCTTCAGCAACTACCACTTATTACACACTGTCGAGAACCTCAAACCAAAAAAAAAAAAAGAAATAAGAACACGCAGGCTTATTACATCTTTATCCCACTATCAACCACATAAATTTAAAGATCCAATCATATGAAGTAACAAAGTGAAAATATGCAACTCGACATTTACCTACTCGTAAAACATTATCAATCAGTTAATCACTACAACACATACATCTAAAAGGTTCACACTAACATTAATAATGATGCCTAATCAATCATGTATCAAAGCTCACAACATGCACCAAGGTGATATCCATATGCATAATGTCCCTATTTCTCATAGACGAATATAATTAAGTAATTTATTGTCTTTTTAGTTGGATTTTGAACCCACATAATCATCCTTTCCAAATTCATTTTGGCATCAACTGCGATTCCATTCATCTAATTTCATCACGATTATTGAGGGTAATTTATGTAATAATGCTTAATATGAGTTTTCCAATAGGTTGATACAAATTTCAAAGGTATATTTGAGGTGAGTATATGTTGGCATGCATGAAACATGTGTTCCTGATTGAGTTGAGGTAATTACAGCCACTCAAGAATCACAATGTATTTTGAGTCCCTCTGTACTTAACCCCAAACAGATTATTATGTCTAAGATAGTTTCATATACTTGCACAGTCTCTTAACGTAAACTTAGATGTGCACTTGCAAAAATATACACACAAAATTTTAAACCATTTAGCTTGTTGTGACCAAGAAACAACCAATTTCGCCTTGTGGGCTAGGAATGCCAGACTTATCAACTTGTCTGGTAAACTAATTAGAGGCCATGTGACACATGCTGGATTAATTGTATTTTGGGATGGAGCAATGAGCCTTAGTGGAGTCGCTCATTTCGTACAAGAAAAATCCATGTATGAGCGAGGATTGATTTTATTACAAAATAGAGAAAAAGCAGATTTATATAAATTACTTGCACTCCATATTTCTTTAATATTTAACTGTAAACATTACTATTTATGTAATAATATTTATTTTTCAGAAGACATATTCTTTATAATGATTATATTAATAAATCAAATTAAATATAAAATAAAAATATGAATCGAATTATAAACTTCAATTTTCTAATTTTGAAATTTTGATTCAAAGCAAAAAATAATAATGGAGCCAAAACAACTCACTCAAAACACCTTTTAAGAATTACGATGATAGGATTGAATCAAATATCACCCATTTTTGGGGTTTATATGCATCTAAGTCATTCTATATATAATTTATATACGACCTAGGACTGAACGGTAAGTTTGCCAAATCCAAAACAATTCTCCCTGTATAAAAAAAGAAACCTGAGTACTTTTGTAGTTTCTCATAATATAAAACTAACCACTAATGCTAAAAAGGACATTACTGCAATTTATATGACATAAACCAAATCTTGCAATTACAAAGTCGCTAGAGGCATGCATATAAAAGTCCCAACTATATATATCCTAAAGCATATGTCATGCCATAGGGGAATCTAGCACGGAGTGAGCTTTCAAACCCAAGTCTCCAAACACAAACAATATGCTCTTGCCATTAGAACTACACGACATTCGTGTATACTACCCAATTTGAAGGTGGTATTTGTTTGGAGAATAGCATCAAGAATAAGGGTGTTATTCTCCTCCCATTCCTTCTCATTCATTGTAAGGTTATTCCTCCATTGCATCTCTCTTTACCCTTATTCCAATGTATTCCACCAATATTCCTATCCTTCAATTCAAACGAGAATAATATCTTATTCCAGCTTATTACTCACCCTTATTCATGCTTATTCTTGAACCGAACGCACGGCTGATAACCCTCTAAATGACTAAGGTAAAGGTATAGAAATGGTCGTTGCGACCTCAATCACTCAGACTAAGTATATCAAGAAAAATCAGACCGCTAAATAAATCAAAGATCAATCAAAACAAAGTGAGAAGCGGTCCAGCTATGAGATTAACCTGCTATAGCACCCAGGGTCGAACTCAAGGAGCACGGGTTGGCCAAAGGCCTACGAAGTAGTAAAAATAAAATAAAATAAAATAAAAGACAAGTATTTTTAATGATTTTTAATGTTTTTTATATTTTTTTTGGATTTTTAATATAGTGAGAAAATAAAAGAAAACAAAGACAAGCACACTTTGGCTAATTATTTAATGTGTCAAAAACCAAGCAAAAATTCAAACAAAGATGTTTTTATGTTTTTTAGGTTTTTTAGTGTTTTTTGGTTAATTTTTGACAATTTTCTGATGTATATTTTATTTTCTAAAAATCAAACAGTGATAGAAAAGCAAGGTACTGTCCAGCCAGGACCAAAATCCCTAAATAAAATATCTAAGGATCTCAAGAGGGCCTGGAGGTATTTTTCCTGTATACTAGACAAAACAAGGAAAATTTGAGTACCAAAATTATTGTTTTTGGGTTTTTAAATTATTTATTATGATTTTTATGAGTTTTTAGGTGTTTTTAAGTTTTTATGATTTTTAAGCAATGAAAAATAGCCAAAATTGGCTAGAAAATCAAGGAACACAAAAGAAACAGTACCTAATTTTTATAGAATTTTTGAGGGGGTTTTTATATTTTTTTGGGATTTTTAAAACTAGACAGTGGCTGAAATAAAGGTTTTTGAATTTTTAAAAATAACAAATAAACTCAAAAATGTCCTCAAAAATTCTCAAAAATCCTACAACATGGCAGGAGCCATGTGTCAAATTTTTATCGAATTTGGAGGTGATTTGATATTTTATTCAAAAATCAAAAGAGGGCACTGTGCACAGGGACTGAAGTGCAAATACCCGAAGTTCTGGGGGTCCAGGTGCAAAATACCCAAAGAAGCACGCGCGGGGCGCGTGCCTGGGGCACTCAGGGACCTTTTTGTAAGAAAAACAAGTCCGAGGACCTTTTGGTAACTCGTACCAAAAAGTCCAGGGGCTGTATTGCAAATAACCCACTAATAGACGCACATGCGGAATTAAAACACTCCCAGGGGCATTTATGCAATTACTAAAAATATTTCATTCATTAACAAACATCCAGAACTACAGGACTAAAGTTGCAATTACACCAAATATATACGTGACGCCGCACGTGGCTCACACAAACAGGGGCATAAATGCAAATAAACTAAGGTACGGGGTCCAGTGTGCAAATAACCCAACGTAAATAAAAGGCACAAAATATTTACAGGACTGAAACTAAAAACATAAACTAAGAGGGGGCCTAAGACAAATTACCCCTTTTTTATTACGCCGACGGCCGGATGTGCGCCACGTAGCAGATCCAACGAACGAGAGCGGTGGCGCCTTTGACCTTGAAAGGCTCGGCCTGATCGAACGGTGGAGGGTCCTCCACGTGGAGATCGGACGGTCCTCGTACGTAGTGGCCGAACCCTCGGTGAACCAACGACGGGGATCACACCTCAACTGATCTGACGCTAGCTGCAGCTCCGCGAATGAACGGTCGTGATCTGATCTGGAGCTCTAAGGCTGATCTGACGGTCGGGGAGGATGGTGGAAGAACAAGTCGCCGGCGACTTTCGCCGGCCTCGTGCGAGCGCGGTGGTCCTCCTCTGCTGCTTCCGGATATCGGAGAAGATGCGCGATGAAGCTCCGCAGCTAATGGTCGACTCCGATGGCCCAACCGAGCCCTGGAGGGGCTCCGGCGAGGTCGACGGAGGAGAGCTCCTGGTCGAATGTCGGGAGGCCTCAGATAGCCTCCTCTGGTCCTGCAAAAAGGCTCAGAAGCTTCGCGGGTCGAGGGAAAAATGCCTCGACCCGGTTAGACGGCGTGAAGGTGGTCTATGCGTCGGGATGAGCGAGCTCCGGCGAGCGACGGATGGTAGAGCTCGAACCCCAGCTCCTGTGCGAGCTGGGTTGGATGGGTGTATGGAGAAGGTGCGCGGAGGGACGACGAAGGTGAATATGGGTTCCGAAGATCGAAATGATGCACGAGGTGGACGGAATCAACGGAATACGGCGGCGGAGCGATTTGGGGCAAACTAGAAATTAGGCGAAATAGGAAAGCTAAGGGATTACCTGGGCGGTCGATGAGACTGTGCTGGAGCTGAGGTAGCTCCTGGTCGTGGCCTCAAGGGGTGTCTCGACCCGAGGCTCGAGCTCCTGCTCTGGGCGGAGCTGCGGCGGTGCTAACTCGCCGGATCAGTGGTCCGGCCACTCTCGCCTCACTGCGACACGGGCAACCGAGAGCTGTCACCTCGAGGGTTGCTGTGGAGGTCACGGGACAAAGAATGGGGAGCCAAAGATGCATGAAAACGAGGGCGGAGCTGAGCCTTTATACGGTGGAAGGTCCGGGAAGAAGGGCTCGGGTCCGGCTCGATTGAGCACGGATCCCTAGGATCAATGTCGGGCGAGATTCCCGGATACTTGGGGAGTGATTAGGACCCTGGGTTAGGCTAAATGGTGATCGGGTCTGGCGGGAATAAATGGGAGAAGTCGGGTCCGCGAACCAGACCCGTGGGAAGTGGTCCACAGGGGGGAGTTGACCGGGCGGTCAACAATCCCCCGTGGACCAATGGGAATCAGCCACGTCAGAAAAGATTTAGAAATTGAATTAAAAATAACAAATGGCCGATTTAATTAAAACTCAAAACATAAAATATTTTTATTTTAATTTTTTCTATTTTTTTGGTGATTTTTAATTAATTTTTGGAAATAAAAATAAGGTATTTACATAATAGGGCTATATATAGGTATATGTACAATATAGGGTTTTTAATTTTGATTTTTAATTAGTTATTTTTATATATATTTTATTCCTATTTTATATTTTATTTATTTATAGAGTAAAATGAGGAATAAAAGGATATTTTTATTTGATTTTAATTATTTATGTATATAGGTGAAATAAATAGATATATACATTTATATACATGGTATATATACAATGTATTTTTATATTTTAATTTTGTAATTTTTCTTTGATTTTTGTTTTGCTTCTTTTTATTTTATTTATTTACACTATATAACATAGAATATTTACAAAAAGTTTAGAAAATAATTTTATTTATTTATAAGGTTAAATAAATAAGATGGCATGGTCTATGTACATGGTGAAAGGATATTTTTGGTCTTTTTGATTTTCACATTTTTATTTTGTTTTTAATATTTTCTAAATATATACAAATATGTACAAGCATATTTTTGACTGAGGAAAACATTTTTATTTATTTACAAATATTTACACATGAGCCCCTATCTCCCTCTACTTTGGCTTTTATGCGGTCAAGCCCATGCTGAGCCCTCCCTTGGGTTAGGTTGCTCAATATTTATTCTAAATATTTCCCTCTTTTTCTTTTTAATCTTTATTCTTTTATTTTTGCACAAAAACATGCTAAATTATAGATATTTACAAAATGCATGCTTTTGCTAATTATTCCTATTTACAAGTATCTAAATGCATTTGCATAGGTTTTTGTAGCTAAAATATGAGAATAAAGAGTGATGAATGGGTATTCATCAACGACGCTCGTCGAAAGATCCCCTTGTATGATCCTTGAATATTCGAGTTAGGGACGAAGCCATGAACTTTTACTGGGGGATGCAACTATTCACTTATAAATTTCTCCTAGAGAATAAACCATTGAATCATTATTGCTTTTTTTTGTAATTAGCCGTCATTTGAGAAAAATGACTACAATGTTTTTGAAACTAATACCTACAAGATGTTTTTAAATAACTCTATAAAAATTGTGATTTTACATAAATATCTGTACAAATATTATTTTAACAAAGAACTTATTCAAAAGCTTAGGGGACAAGGCTGAGGTTCCTTAATGGGACAAGTGAC
Source organism: Ottelia alismoides (assembly GCA_037367405.1). Classification (NCBI taxonomy): domain Eukaryota; kingdom Viridiplantae; phylum Streptophyta; class Magnoliopsida; order Alismatales; family Hydrocharitaceae; genus Ottelia; species Ottelia alismoides. The sequence goes on from JAZKJV010006625.1 coordinate 309,149, forward strand.
TTCTTTTTGTGAAAAAAAATACCATTATACCCGATATGAATTCAATATATATCGTAGGAAGAGGTCGAGCTCGACATAAAGAAAATCATGTTATAGTGGAGCATCACTATAGAGTTGGCATTTTTACTATTGCACTTGACTCACAACTTCATGAGCTAAATAATCGATTTGATACAAATATTATGGAGTTTTTGATTCTCACTTCTGCATTGGATCCAAAGGATAATTATGAGACCTTCGATGTTGAAAAAAATTATGCACTCATAGAAAGATTTTATCCTAAGGATTTTTTTGAGCAAGAGATATTGCATATGAGATACAAAATAGATAGATTTCACCTCGATGTTGCTCAACATATTCAATTACAAAGCGCATCATCAATTTATGAGCTCTCTCACTTGTTAGCAAAGAGTGGATTGTCAATAATGTATCCTCTGATTGACAGGTTGATTCAACTTATATTAACTCTACCCGTATCAACTGCAACTACAGAGCGAGCATTTCCTGTGATGAAAATTGTGAAAACTAGACTTCAAACTAAAATGGATGATGAATTTCTTGCTGATTGTATGATCATATATATTGAGAGGGATATTGGGCAAACATTCAGCACCGATCTGTTGATAAGCGATTTTGATGCTATGAAGGAACGAAGAGCTCCTCTTATGTGAACTTTTGAGATACTTTATGTCTTTTATGATTATCTTTCATTTCGTTTTATTTTCATAATTCCAAAATATATCTTTTAGAAGTGTGTATTTTTCAAAAAAATCAAAATCACAGGATGCAAGTATTTTCTACTATTTTTATTACGACCCCTCCTTAGTTGAATTTCTGGTTCCACCCTTGGTTGGGATGTGTCTTGGTGTAGAAAGATCTAGCCATCGCTTAAGTTTCCTGCTAGATAAAATCTCACGAGGACAACTAATCTACTGCATGAACTAAAGTTATATACGAGAATGTTTGCTCTAAGGACATGATGGCAATGTTTGCTCTAAGGACATGATGACACTGTTTTTACAATGATACTTTGAGATTTTATCAAATAAGCAGAGTTTGGAATACGTCTTTGATGAAACAGTAATAAACATATGATAGAGACAATGGGTTGGAACTAATCATGATTACTATTACAATATCATATACCATCCATGTAAGGTGGATAATGCAGCATGAATGCCCACTGCAACAGAATTTCGAGCCCGTGTTCAGTGTTCAGTGTTCTAAATGAGCTTAGCTAATTGGAGGTCGTAGCATTTATGACTAAATACATCAAATACGCCGAAGATTGATACCCCAACAATTGTCCGAATAGATATCCAGAATCAAATGGCGAACAATGACTTTAAGTACTGGGATGTCTACCAACTATGTTATGAAAGCTGACTCAGGAGCGTCCTTGGAACAACTAATATATGCTCAAAGGTGTCTGCAGTACAGAGGAATTTGGCTCGATTTCTAAATTATGAACGAGCAAACGAATCTAATATCTGATCATTAATCTTCCATCTGCATCCAATATCCCAAAAGACCTCTCATATGCTTGAAATGCGGGAAACTGTTCTGACAGTACATTGATGATGACACCAGAATCACTTTTCTTTTGCAATCATTTCCATTGAAAAGAGACCACACAAATACGCCAACCAATCCACACCGACCAACCTTATCCCGGAGCCCAATAAAACACACTCACAGTCGCACCAAAAGAGGAGAAATTAAAGGAAGATTACAGGTTAAAACTTAGCAGCAGCAGCGCGGTCCCGAAGAACAGCAAAGAAAAGGAAAAGGGATACGTAACGTAACGTAGAGTGGAATAGTCCCATATGATAGCACATGCACGCTATGGTCCATTAGTCCCCTATCCATCTTCCAGCTTAAACATTCGCCTGTGCAAACTGGTGGTTGCTGAAGACGATGCAAGCGAGATGGATAAGAGCTGCCCTTCCATTGGATCCTGCAAATCGTATGTTCGTCCTATGTCCCGATAACAACAAGCAGGAAAGGGATGTGTAATGACTAATAATCCACAGCAGCACATGTGATATGGTCCACTCTGCATTTTTATATGTAGTTTGCTCTCTCGATTAAACGGAGGAAAAGAAGCAAGATATATAGTCTGAAATATTTCTGATTTATCTACGTTGGCTGATGCTACGTACCTGTAGCAACAACCACCTGTTTAAACCATAATATTTCGATTGAAATCATAGAAAGGAACATTTCTGTCCACTCATATCCGACTGCTTTTAGGTTAGCCATGTGAGTCCCTTTGTTTGAATGCTGGAAAATGATTAGACCGTTACCTGGGAACTTGTCCAGCACATTAGAGACTTTGGATTACGTAATTATCATGGTTCACATGATGATATCAGAGAAACCTGAAGAGGATATTGCGAGCTTAAGAGAGAGGGACACTGCAGGATTAACCCATGAACTGTCTGCTGGGTTAATGCTCAGGTGTATTAGATTGAGTTGAATAATATAAATAAATAAATATAATCCCTAGGTCGTTATGGGTGTGATGGAAGGAAAGATGCGGATAATATAAAGATGTAAAGTGGATAGCTATTGACTAGCAAAAGATGCATGGGAGGAAGATAAGTGCACTCTAAAGGGATAGTGGTATCCCACAACGTAACCAACTAACTCGCCCTTTTCTTGATGTCCCCTTTGGTTGGTTGAGTAGAATATTCACAAATTGAAAGCTAGGGAACCCTACATGGATAAAGCCATTTGAAAGTATTTACCATAAGATAACCCCATGTGGATAAAGCCATTTGAAAATGTTTACCATAAGATGTTACTGAATGTAAAGCCTTTGACTTGAGATGAAAAGATTTTGTATCTAAGAGGGACGGATTTGCTTCCTACGTTACAATTTAATGTGTCTATTGTGAGACATATTTTAGAATGGGAAAAAGGAAAATGTACTCGTGACCATACATAATTGTGCACTTCCTTGGGTAAAAAATGCATAATTTTCCATTAAATTATAAATCAATCTTGATTTATACTATAAATGAACATTGCCTTAAAATTTCAGGTCATTTGACATTCTATAACTCATCTGTCATCCTTGTCTCTGTTTATGTTTCGGATTGGAGCAAATCACTATAATACCCCTCCTACAAATCAGTCGATATTTTTCACAAATTTTACGAACACGTCCATTTTTACGTGAACCAATACATCCATTCCCCCGTGAACCAATTCTTGGTATATGTTTTGTCATATTTTATCGTCTCATAAATATGAGTAAGAAACATACGTAGATATCCATTTCATGTTAAAAATATTTAGCGACACCGATTCGTTTCATCAGAGTTGTTGATTGTTCATTATTGCATATGTTCACACCAAGATTTGGATATTTAAAACATAATGGGCACACAATGTAAGGTGTGCCTATGGACGCATACTCCTTACCCTCTTTCAGAATACGTAGCTTTAGATCATTGTTAAATATATAACAAAGAATATTATCCGTTAAGAAATAAAATTTATAGTTGACATTGGTCACTGATAAAGTATCTATTATAATATATATCACTAGCGATGATTCTTATTACACGGAATAAGTATCTGTTACTATATCTTCAATCTGAAAAGAGATGATGATCTTCTATGAAGACTAATATCCGACCGATCCTCTTGATGCAAGTCCTCTACATAAGAATAGAGATTTAGAGGTGTCGGATGAGTCAAGTTAAAGTGATAACTTGATGAGATTGAGATACCAAAATTCGTATCATATACCGTCACGAAAAAGGCACGCATCCTCTGACCAAAAACTTATTGCATTTATATATCTGAATTTGTGCATTTGATAGACCGATAGGTTGATGGTATATACCGGTGAGCTGGTGTGCATATATAAGGCAACAAGAGTTGGATGATCTCTCAAATGAATCGTATAGGTTCGGACTCAATGAAATCTATTGATACACCCTAGAATAAGATGACCATACATGGTATAATGCTTCGGGTTTATCAAGATCGTCATGTTAGAGAGAGAGAGAGAGAGAGAGAGAGAGAGAGAGAGAGAGAGAGAGAGAGAGAGAGAGAGAGAGATGGGACGACTATGGGGAGAGGGAGAAGAGTTGGGTATGTCTTAGAGTTGAAGGAAATGGAACTTTTCCTTTCTTTTATTCTATTTCTTTACCGGGAATAGGAATTATTTTATATGAAGAGTTGAATATCAATTAGTAGAGGCTAACATCTCCTATAGCCACAAAGTGAGCGTCCACCATGTCTATAATATGGAGATACATCTCCACAGCTAATGAGTCTTGCTTGGACTTGGTCTCTGATAATTGTGAAATTATCTTTTTGATAATTACCATCCATTACCTTTTCAGGATAATTAAATACTTCTTTAACAATTAGCTCCGAATTTACCTTTTCTCTACAGGGACTTTATCGCGAATAATTAATTTTGGAATAAGATACTGTCATATCATGATTGCATTATGCATTATATTTTTGGTGTAGACACATACTCCATCCTTCTTTCTTGAATCAACCGAACAAGAATGATAGATAAACCATACATATATCACAATCGAAGTGCGCACCAACTCTGATACTGTGGTGTACTCAAGGGTGCATTTGGTTCGTAGGTTATCCAGGGGTGGATAACCCGGTTTTGTGTTTGTGTGTTTGGTTGGCGGGTTAAGGGTTGGGAGGGTTTGTGTGATGTGATTGTATTGGAATTTGAAAAAGTTGGTAGTTATTATGATATGATTGTATTGAAATTTGAAAAAGTGGGTGGTTGTTGTGATGTGATCGTATTGAAGTTTGGAATAGTGAGTAGAAGTTGAGTATTTTATGATTTTTAGATGATATGATGGTATAATATATAATTTTTTTGATTGGAAAGGAGTGGGACCCACTAGTGGGTTAAAAGTGGGGGGTTTTAGGGGGGTTACCCACCCAAAGTGGGTGTAACCCCCAACCGAACACCACCTAAACGAGGAAGACAAAGGATCCAAATCCCTCCAATGTACACGAAAAAGCGACACCTTGAAATACGTCACGTCGTAGCAATACTCCAGTCGTGGATCAGACGGAGGACTGCTGGATTTGTGCTTGAAGTTGCACCTGCAGCAAAGAGCAGACTTGTTGGGGTCATGGATGGCACAATCGAGCGGGGGTGAACATGAAAACCTCTGCCTTTTTTCCCCTTCTCCTTCATGAGCATGATCATCATTCGTTCCTCTTTAATGGAAGTGCGTGCCACTGCTTTTGTTTGCTTCCACTTGCAGCCCCAAATGGCGCTGACATGTGAGACGTAAAGCTCAGATCAACAGAGATGCCCGAAAAGCAATGCAGCAGACCCAACTCCCGATCCTCCTGCTGCTCAATCTGCTGGCATCCAAAAACATGCTCTGATTTGAAAAATGGTTCATGTTGTCAGTATACTTTGGGTCTGTTTGGTTGCTGGATTAGAGTGAGTTGGGATAATCTAATGAGAATAGTAGCTGTTTGGGATGGTTATGAGAGTTGGAGATGGTTGGAATAAAAATGTGATGTGATGCCACTATGATTTGTGATAGAATTCCATCTCAAGCAAAGAGAGGGGTAAACCAGATTACCCGAGGTAACCCGGTTACCAAACGAGCTCTTTGGGTTCTCCAATGGATGGTTCATTTTAAGCATCGAGCTGAAGAGACACTCGCTCGTCTCTAGCCCTAGTCGAGTCGAACCCGATCACCGTGATTCATGCTCTCCTTGGGTGTCATCCCAGTCATCAGTCATCGACAAGTTCGTGAGCATATGATCCAGGCTCAGCTTTTTCCAGATCCGATCACCGTGATTTATTGCTCTCCTTGGGCGTCATCACAGGTTCGCGCGCATACCATCTAAGCACAGCTTCTCAACACTAAATTGTTCGAGGATTATGGAAATAAATAATGTAATAGGCGAGGGTCTATGATGCAAAATGACCAAAAATTAGGAAGCGGGAGCCGTTGCCGCTAGCGGCGGCGGGCAGCGCGCTCCTTGCCGCCAAAAGGATCACGTGACGACGCGGGAAAGGGGGGAGGTTGCAACTGTAATAAGCCTATGTAACTAGGGGTAATTTGGGGATATGATGCCAACGCCAACGTGAGCAAAGCACGGAGGAATGTCCGACTGGAGCATCTTTGACCTTTCGGATTCTCTTTGACCAATCCTGAGCCGTCCATCGAGATCTGATCGGCTGCCCTTGTTCTCCCCTTATTTAACTCCGTCCCCCACCCCCTCCCCCCCCACCTGTTCATTGATGGGGTCATCCACAGTTAACCTAGAGACTGATTATTGGAACATTTTTATTTTTATTATATAATAATTAGGGCTAATTTGTTTTAAAAAGGCTTCTTCTATGCCTCGAAGCTCAATTAAGAAGCTCGTTTTTGAAACGTAACAATAAGAACAGTAAACTTCGAGCTTTGGGCTTTAGCATCTACGTAAGCTTGTATTCAAGACAAAAAAGAAGATACAATCTCTCTTTGTTACATCGAAGTTGAGACCCATGATTGGTTTTTTAATGCATAGTTGGAGTTCTTTTCTGTATATTACTCTAATAATTACAAAGAAGTAATTGGTCAGTTCTTTCGTCAATAATTACAAAGAAGTACTTGAGATTATATTTATGATTGAAATATATTTTGATGGTGATTTTTTTTGGTTTAATATAATAAGAATTATTGCAGTAAAAGAAATGGTAGGATCGCCCCACTGAACCCAATCCAGAATTAGATATAGAAGTCGGGTAATCCTGACCTAAGCATGGGTTGCATTGTGTATGGTCCATTTTATATCAGGGTAAAGATGTAACCAGACAGATCTACAGATCATACATTAACAACAGAGCTGCAAGTCTGAGGTCCAGTGCAGATGGGATAAATAATATAGAAATAGAATTTTCGATGTGACCATCCTATTTTGAAATAAATTCCTTTTAATTCGAGCAAGGATATCTTATCCATCGTTCTAATCACCTTGTACCATGACAAAGCAGAGAATCTGAGCATCAATCAGAGAATATTAACAGAGAGACAAAGCAATCATACACTATATGGAACAGCCAAGTTGGAAGAAGAAGGTCCAAAACTACGGTCAAAAAGGATGAAGTGGCGGCTCTATTAATAGCAACCCCACCTCTCTCCTTCCAGAAAAGAATGCACATCCAAACGAGGAAGGGAAGATGGATTGAAAGAAAGAGAGAAGAGAGAGAAAACATACATACAGAGAGAGAGAGAGAGAGAGAGAGAGAGAGAGAGAGAGAGAGAGAGGGAGGGAGGGAGCGAACAACCGGTTAACCTCAGCTTGGCGTGATGCGACACCAATTCCAATGCCACCACTCTCCCAATCCATGGCCGTTCCGCCCTCCAAGGCCCCAGAGCTGCCCCCTTTCCTCCCTTTTGCGACATTAGCAATACCAATACCGTAGAGCCACCAAAGACCCAACAACAAGCTCTCCTTCCCTCTCCCCCCACCCTCCACAGAGAGAAAGAGGGAGAGACCCAAATCCTGTGAATTGGGTTGTTGGGTTCCCTCCCGGAAATGGGCAACGTCACGTCCACGGTGGCCGCGAGGTTCGCCTTCTTCCCGCCGGACCCGCCCACGTACGACGTGTACAGGGAGGCCGGAGGCGACGGGAGGCTCTTCTTCTCGGGGCTCAGCGGCGACAAGAACGTGGACGTGCACCTCCTCGACACCCGGGGCGGGACCAAGATCGTGGCTACCTTCTGGAAGCACCCCCTCGCGCGTTTCACGCTGCTCTATTCGCACGGCAACGCCGCAGACCTCGGCCAGATGCTGGAGCTCTTCGTCGAGCTCAGGGCTCACCTCCGGGTCAACATCATGAGGTCTCCCAACCCGAATCTGTTCTCTTTTTTAGGTGTTCTTGAGGGTAACCACGTTCGTGGAATTGGGTTTGCTGCTTTGGGGTTTTGTAAAAATCCAAGCTTTCTTTTTTGTTTTCGTAGTGATTCTGAGGGGGATCTTGTTCCGTTTTGTGACTTTGAGAAGAACCATACTCGTGGATTTGTGTTTGCTGATTTGGGTTGTTGTAAAAACCTATGTTTTGTTCTCTTTTGTGGTGTAAAGGATTCTGCATGGAGTTTTTCTTCTGTTCTTTCTTTGTTTTTGTTTCATTACAGAGTTTTAGCATTTTTATTTTTTGTGGTGATTTTATTGCTCTGCGTTTGAGTTTTGGCTCTGGATGTTTTGGTTGTCTTTTGGGGAATAATGCACACAATCTGTCTCCTTGCCAAAAAAAAAACTTTGGGAATTGCAGAATGGAATGCCCATAAAAATGGAATGCTCCTTTTCCTTTTCTTATCTGTCTACGATAAACAGAGATATGCATTGTCCAGAAATTGACATCCAGGTCTTATTTTTTCTCATGCAGCTATGATTATTCGGGATATGGTGCCTCTACTGGGAAGGTACATTAGCTGTTTCTTTAGTTTCCCCTGATACTTTTATTCATAGGTCGACTAAATTCAGATATAATTTCTATGATTTACAACAGTCTCAAAACAAAGGAAGTATGCGACTTCCCACAAATTCTATGAGTTGATTCTTCTGGGTTATCCATGTTAAAAGATGCACAATATACATGATTAGTATGTATGCTTTTCTTTATTAGTAAAGCAAAAGGTGAAAGAGGCATTTAGTAGAAAGCTACACAGCACATGTCTAAAGTGGTCAAGGACTTACCATCTGCCCGATGTCTTTTCTTTTGTATCATAACCCAGACGAATGTTATGGATAATTTCTAAATACAAAAGGAGATTGACTAATACTGACATATCAATAGATACTCTACCGATTGTTTTTTCATGGTTCCTCTTATCAGCACCTGATGTATGCACCTGAGTTCCCTACTTGATCATGCCTAATTTAGATCAATTTGCCGTTTAACAGCCATCAGAGTTCAACACTTACTACGACATCGAGGCAGTATATAATTGTCTGAAGAGAGAGTATGATATAAAGCAGGAAGATCTGATCTTGTATGGCCAATCTGTTGGAAGTGGACCCACATTGCATCTGGCTTCGAGATTACAGAGACTGCGAGGCGTTGTCCTTCACAGTGCGATACTTTCTGGCATACGAGTTCTATATCCAGTCAAAATGACATTTTGGTTTGATATTTTCAAGGTAAGTGCCATCAACATGCCAAATTTTAACTCCTTTGCATATCCTTTGCTCAAGGCTTTAATCAGGATTTTTCTCCTACCTTTTGCAGAATATCGATAAAATTCGACTAGTCACGTGCCCGGTTTTCGTTATTCATGTGAGTTTTCAGTCACCACGTTTTGTTACTTATCTTAATGCGACTTTTGCCCACCATTTTGATGCACCTGGGTACTATGCAGTAAGCAGCTTTGTTGTATAGCCATTTAGTCCGAAAAATTTAGATCATTTCCTTCATTATTTAGAGAGCATATATAAAACATTTTGTGGGTCGCTTATTACTCTAATTATTTCATTGGATGCACTGTTTTAGAAATGAAAACTCTCAACATTTCATTGTTGAGATTTGCCTAAAACTTAGAGGCTGCTATTCTTGATGCTGGGATCTTATATAATCGTGACATGAACTTGGATGACTACGATCAGAACAAATTTGTTTTTTCGATTGAATGTGAACCATCATCACCCACGATCCTTAGTGAAAATTATGAAATTTCTGTGGTAACAATCTCACCTATTAATGAAGGAAAGCTTCAAGCTGGCACTCCCAACTGTTCTAATACAATAGGAGAGGCTATAACTCCATGGACTAGAAAGAAGACAATTTATATCTTAGCGTATCAAACCAATTTTCTCGTTAATGAAAATAGAGGAAAGAGCACTGGGGGAGAGGGAATGGTTGTTCTCTTTGTTTAGTTCTTGTGTTATAATCGAGGGGCCTGCATGTCTGATGGCAAAAATAGAACATTTCTATAGGTATTTACTTATTGTTTTTGAACAAGGATTGTAAGAGAATAAATATATCAGTATCACCTGCATATAGAAGAATAATCATCTATACATACTTGTTAGATATCAATACATACTCTGTGAAAACCCTCATGTCTCTTGATCATCATTTGAATAGGATCGCACACTTCTTAAAGGCCGGTGTAGTTAGTCCGAACAATTTGTTTGAGTTAATTATATAGATTGGGCAAGCATTGTAAGGTTGGGATAAGCAAACTGCAAACTAAGGCCAAAATGACCGCTTATCATGTCATCGATTTATTGTAGAGTTACATATGTTCAGAGTGGATTCTAAATTTCTAAATAATGTGGGCACACATAAAAAATGCAGGTATATAAGTGTGTGTTCATGCACTTGTAAGGGCCATTTGAATCATGTTATATTACCTTTTTTTTGGAATCACTTGAGGTCAAGTGGCAATTTAAATATTTCAGTTAGCATACTCATTTCTCATTTTAAGCAATATCCGAGGGTTCTAACAGTTGAATTACTGAGTGAAATCCCTGAAGCATGGAATGGGATGGCACTGTCCCTTGTGAACCACATCAAAACTTGTTCATTTCTTGCGGATCATTTACCCTTTAATGTTATCACCAAGTCGCTGGCTGCCTCCTTCGCGGTTTTTCCATTACCTCGGTTCATGATCTATAGTGCCTCATGCATGTTTTATTGTGCAAGTATCAGTGTGGACTCCTCCTGTGTCCTCCCACTCCCATTCTTATGGAACAACATAACATCGATACGATCACATTGCTGGCGTAATGCCTGTGTGTGTCTTCTTGCTGAGAAGATTTTTCCAAGGGATAATGATGACTGCACACATGAGGACATGATTCTGAAATTTGAATTTAACAACATGCACATAAGTTAAAACACCTTTAAAGTAGTTTGATTACAAAGGGATTGATCTGATAGGATGAAAACAACTCAAAGGAGCATCCAATATGATGTACAATTGTAGTATATCTCTCTTATGCTGCGCTTTTATCGGGTTTGTCTTTGTAACACACCAAAAATAGCCCCACAAGGAAAACTCTCAAAAGTGAGGTTGGGTCCAACAAGTACTTGACAACTTGAGCTTATTTCTCAACAAAACACCTCTCTATCACAATCCTTGATAAAGATGTTGGCATTGCCGTTTATGCTATAGTTACCTAACTGCAAGTACTGATATATGGTGTTTTTCTCTACTAGAAAATCCTCAACTATGCATCTAATTACTACCTCGCTGTTTTTTAGGGAACTGCCGATGAAATCGTAGACTGGTCACATGGGAAACGTCTCTGGGAATTGTCCAAGGAAAAATACGACCCGCTGTGGATAAAGGGTGGTGGTCACTGCAACTTGGAAACATATCCGGAGTACATCAGGTACTTGAGGAAATTCGTAAACGCGATGGAGAAGCAATCTGTAGCTAAACATTCTAAACAGAGCAGCAGCACACCTACCGTGACAGTTATCGACGAGAGCACAAAGCACAACAAGTGTTTAATATTTGGAAAGAGATAGCCAGTGCTTGTTCGAGTGATAGATAATCCTTCTCTGTCAGCTACTTCATGAAAGTCCAGTGTCATCTTGTAGGCCATCGATCTCGTAGCCTCAACACGAAATGTATCAGATGACCATCCACTGCTTCCCTGCCCAAAATGCTGCTTCCTGGTTGATGACGGGTTTTAGTTCGATGATCCTCTCCTGCTTCCTCATCCTTTGAAAACCAAAGATCGAAAATTTGACCCAGTTCGACGGGGTTCCAAATCGAGGCTGTATAACCAATGCTGAATTCGTTGAACCGTATAACAATTTGCCAATGCAAACTCTTGTAAAATCTCACAAAGCAAATATATGGATTTGTTTCTTTATTTTGCATCAAATGGGGTGTTCCTTTTGCAGTTTGTTTGTCTTCAATTGAGCAATGTTTTTATATGGAAACTCTTTTTAGAGGCTGAGCACATCACAGTTATATTTTTCGACTTGAGTTTAAGCTCGAGCGTTCGAGCTTAAAATAACTAGCTCAAGCTGGACTTGGACTTGAGATTGACATGATCAAGTAAATGCGAGTATAAAATGTGTTAATAAGGCAAACTTAACTTTATTACATAAATCCTTCAGTAAGTTTTTTATTACAAAAATTATCCAGTAATTTGAAAATCCAACATTTGGTATCACCTTTCACCTTTGCAAAAATAAGAAGTATCTGGGTTGAGAATTTTCTTTCTTTAGTCATTGGAAAGAAGTCTTACAATTAGTACATGTGTATAATTATTAAAGAATTAAAGACACTTATTGATATATATTTTAATTGATTACTATCTTGTCGAGCATCAGAGTCAAGCTACTGAGTCGTCTCTTATCAAGCTCAAAATTTTGCTCGAGCTTGGATCATTTGCTCGTTAAGCTTGGTTCACAAGCTGGTTAATGAGTCAAGCTTGAACAAGCCCATCGATATTGAACTTGTTTAACACTCCTGTTTCATGAGCTCGAGAGTGAATTACAAAACCACATTTTTTTTCTTGTTTTTTTTTTCATTTTGAGATTTATTTATATGAATTCATTATATCGGAATCAAACTATTTAAGCTCCTTAAACTACATTCTTTTCTCTCAATAAAATGAAAAACATGCGTCATTCTCCAAAGACACAATTCAGCTACAAGTAGCCTATAAACCCATGTTCCTTTCGAGTTTATGTGGTTACACTTATGCCCTTACCTTTTTTTGTAACAACACATGTGCCACTATGTTCTTGCGTTAATAACACGTGTTGTCTTGGTTAATTTCCATTCCTTCTCCTTCCAAATAGATGTTAAAAACATGGGCATAAGAGTTATTTGATCTCGTCTTCTTCTTCTTTGTCTTCCTCCTCCTCCTCCTCGTTAGACCTTCCTCCTCCACCCACTTCTTATTGTCTTCCTCCTTCTCATTAGCCCCCTCTAAAGTTAACATGATTTCAAAGTAGATCATTGAGTTGCAAAAACTGAAGGAGTTGTAGAACCTCTCCAAAATACTGCAGTAAGTACAAAACTGGTCGACATTAAGGTTACCTAATCTTCAGTGGCACATGCTCCACTAGTAAATCACATACACCATGTTTAGGAGCAATCCATTCCAAAGACACCACCTAAGATGGTCGACCTTAAGGTTAGCTTATCAAATGCAGCAAGTACAAAATTGGTCGACCACTAAGACCACTGATGAATTTGGGATTTACTCTCCCAAGAGCATGAACTATGATCTAATCATTGAACAAATACTTGCATTCGCATATAACTTCATCTTTTTATCATTTGCATGTGCATTGTTAATATTGAAAAATTAACATAAAAATTAAAAAAATAGTAAAACTTATAAAAAAACTTAAAAATAAGAAAGATGTACATTGTACAGACTGACAAAAGAATGATACATAAATAGGTTGCAAGCATGTTTATTTCAACTAACCCAGAGATCCAAACAACATGACTGGCCCACTGGGTGGACAAAAAAATAAAATCAAAGAAAATCCCAAAAATTGAGGTTCACTTGTATATATATATATATATATAAATTATTATATAATGAACAATGTTCTCTTGATTTTTAATAGGATCATGTTTACTCGGATTTTAATGTGAAATCACTTTTATTATGCACATATAACTGACTTTAATAGATGAAAAATTCCTAACCTAGATAAATGATAAATAACACAAACCTAGTTGTTTTTCTCTTTCATGCAAACTCCTATGCGACTCCAGTGAAATTATAGATATTGTATGTTTGATTATCTACAAAGCATGGCCAATTTAAAGGAATCGAAGTTCATATACAAAACTTGGGTTTTTGGGTCCTGTTGTATAATACTGTCCATCCAGGACCTCACCATTTCGTGTATAAAGCTCTAATTAGAATTTTAAAGCTCTAATTTTATGGAATACTTTCCATTTAGACTCATGCATTCCTAGCTTAATATCTTCTGAATCAATGCCCTAATTTGGTTGAGGTTTTTTTGTAATCCTTACGTTGTGCTCTTTCATGGAATACTAGTTTGATGCAATTTGAACTTAAGGACTATTATCCATGAATTTTGGAAGTTGAGAAGCATTTTTGTCATTTTATTCAATATAAAATCAAAAATATATATACATAAATATATTATTTTGATGTTATCTTTGGATATATGGTGCTTGATTGAATTGAAAACTTTTGACAAATGTATTTTTGAAAATATTAAGAAATGTTCATTGATAAATTAATTAGAGATTTGTTATTAGAAATATTGAAAAATTTAAGATTTTTTTAACGGAATCTGGTCATTTTAACATCCAAATGGATGCGAGTTATTAGCAGGTCCGTAGAGTAGAAGTTAACAATTTACGGGGTTATGTGATAATTACGAAGAATATAGATCGAGAAGGTAATTTGAAAAGTTTTTAATGTTCGTGGTATAAAAATGTCTATATTAAAACCCTTATTATCTCCTTTATATATATAATAAATATTTCCTTTTCCTTTTATTTTATATCATTAAAAATCTATTTAAAATTTAAAAATTAAAAAGATTTAAAAAGGATTTTAAAATTTTAAAAATTAATATATATATATATATATATTAATTCAATTTTCTTTTATTCTTATCCCATTTTATTATATTAAAAAGAAATAATGAAAACAATTTAAATGTCATTAAAAAGCATAAAAAATACAATAACACATAAGGACACACACTCAGGCATACACACATTTATTCAACGCGTTGACTTAGGATACATTTGATAATTACTCATTTGTTTACCCCTCCTTGCGCTCGACCCAAGGAATTCCATCCGGATAAAAAAGTAATTAATAATTTTTTTGATTGACTTAGGATTGACTAATACTACACACGATCAAGCCACATGACACATAGTCGAACCGTGGTTTGTCGTATGACTCCAATCGTGGGGAGACAACTCCATTGTTGTCTTTTATTTCTTGGAATTTTGTACTTAGTTGAGTTGTATTTACTTGTGTGTGTTCTGAATGCTTGTTTATTTGCTTTGTTTGCATTTTTCCTTTTTGGTCTTTTTATATATTTTCTCTCTCTCTCTTGTGTTTGAGTGATCTCTTTCTTTGGTAGGGCCTGGTTGATTGGAGCAATGCCTTAGGAGGCTAAGGCAATATAAGGCGACCGTAGACAGATCATTCTTGGAGGTGATCCGCTAATGAGGAGCCTGATGAGGAGAGTCGTGTTGAGTCGTGAGAAAGCAAGTACAAGTTGTAGGTGCTAGGTTTTCTTTCTTGTAATGTGAGTCGCGCATTTTCGACGGTCTCCATTTGGAGACTCACGTATGTAGCTCAGACACATGAATTTATTAGGGTATGTTTTGACCTTATTGGGTGGCCAGGACCTCACCGATTTTGTGGTTTTGATCGCTTTTTTCATTTGTTTCATGCAGATTTGTTATTAGAGATACTATGGTCTTTTGAGTTCGAATAACTAGTAGTTACCCTCTTGCATGTTAATGCCACTGTAAATTGGATTAAGTCCGTTACTTAGTCAAATAATCGGTTCTTCATGCTAATAGAAGTTATCTACCATATCATGCATGCATTAGTATAGGCTTATTTTTTTTGCATAAAACATGGAGAGAGATGGGAATCACAATAATAAGATCTATCTCGACACCCGTTATTGTGTTTTCGTCTTCATTGCTTTTCCATCTTCTCCTCCTTTTGTTTATTGGATATACTTATGAAAGACAAAAAATATCGTTAGACGTTGTGAAAAGATCAAATAAAGTGAAAATCCTTAATTAAAACTAGGAGAAATGTTACTTAAATAAAATCATTTAATTGAATTTTATTGTTTGAGGCTTCTAATAACCTCTTGGGATTTAGGTACCTTCGACATTAAGTGGAGTGATCTCCTAGGATAGATCACAAATCCTCGGCCTCACGTGTTGTGTATTGCTTAGCAACTAACCGAGAGAATTAAGCACATGTGCTTCTATCATACATGGTCGAGTAGCCCTTAGAATACTTGCAGTCTCTACAGCTAAGTAGCGAGCATATGTGTCTTTTTCTCTAGTGATCTAAATGCATCAGTTCATGGATATGTAGCCCTTATGCCGCTTGTGATCTCTATGGTCAAGTACTTGATTCACCAATCTGTCCACTCCCCCCTTCTTTGAAGGAGTAGTCCCCTGGAGCTAGCTGCTAATGAGGTTTAATACGAGAGATCAACATGTTAAGAATGAGAGTGAGGTAATAGATATGGTGAAGCTTTGTGTTGAAAATGAAGGTTGAGAATAGGAAGATGAACACAAGGATTTACGTGGAAAACCCTACGATGAGGGAAAAACCACGGGGGCACACATGAACCCTAATCCCTTTTTGTTGGAGATTAGGGTCCTCTCTTCACTAGGTTAAGAAATCAATAGGGGGGATGAGTACATTATATAGGACAATGGGTAAACGGTCCCTCATCCAAAGACCCGGTTACCCATTTAGGCAGTACAACTCAACACTCCCCCTCAAGTTGGGCATACATATCGACCATGCCCAACTTGCCTACATTTTTATCAAAAATCACCGTAGACAGCCCCTTGGTGAAGAGATCAGCAATCTGGTCACCAGATTTCAAGTAGGGAAGACACAACTGACCATTATCAATCTTCTCACGAATGAAGTGTTTGTCAATCTCCACATGCTTCGTTCGGTCATGCATAACATGATTATTTGCCAAGTTTATCGCAGCTTTATTATCACAGAACATCTTCAGTGGCATGATAGGTTCAACTCCCAATTCTGCTAACAGAAGTTTCAACCATATGACCTCAGTAACCCCATTGGCAAGTGCTCGGTATTCAGCTTCTGCACTAGATCTAGAAACAACATTCTGTTTTTTGCTTCGCCATATGACAAGGTTACCGCATAAATAGACAACGTATCCTGATGTTGATCGCCTGTCGTCAACAGACCCAACCCAATCCGCATCTGTATAACTTTCAACACTCACATTATCATGTTTTCGGAACAGAAGGCCTCTACCCGGGGAATTCTTAATGTAGCATAAAATTCTGATTACCGCATTCATATGAACCGTGGTGGCCACCGTCTCATTTGACTATATGGGACGCTTCTGACAACCGTCTCATTTAATTCACCATTGGGGACGGTTGTAACCGTCCCTTACACGAAGGCTATTAGGGACGGTTGCAACCGTCCCTACAACCTATAGTATTGGAGACGGTTAGCAACCGTCCCTAATGGTCGTCAACATTTTGAGACGGCCTCAGAAAACTTTTGGGGACGGTTATCCCCGTCGCATGCGTTGATCAGATGGGACGGTTGTAACCGTCCCCTTTACCAGTAGCGTCTATAGCGACGCCAACATAAGTGTATAAGGGACGGTTTCAACCGTCGCGTCTGCCCTACTAGAGGGGACGGTTACAACCGTCCCTAATAGTCTTCTGTTGGCATCGCTATAGACTATTCCAGGCTTCTGTTGGCGTCGCAAAAGACCTGCAGAGTAGAAGGGACGGTTACAACCGTCGCATACGTTTGCATGTAGGGACGGTTGTAACCGTCCCGTTTACTCTTCAGGTCTTTTGTGACGCCAACAGAAGCCTGGGAGATTCTATAGCGACGCCAACAGAAGACTATTAGGGACGGTTGTAACCGTCCCCTCTAGTAGTAGCATCTATAGTGACGCCAACATAAGGGTATACGGAACGGTTATAACCGTCCCAATTGCGCTTCCCTAATGGGGACGGTTATAACCGTCCCCAATAGTCTCCGTGAACTGTTCTGGCTTGGGGGACGTTTCTGTAGCTCTATAGGGGACGGTTACAACCGTCCCCAATAAACCATGACAGGAAAAAAAATTTATATATTCTGATTTCTTCCTTACATCATTCAATGTTAAACCTGACAACAATATGAACATCACAAACTCTACAACATCCTGAATATCATCAACATGACAACATTATGAATATCATCAACATGACAATGAATATCAACATGACATCATTCTTCTCTGCAAAAGAACAAACCACAACATTCAACAACTAACCATATCATAAATTGAACATCAAACAACACATGACATTCAACATAATCATACAGTCAACATTAATAAACGATAAGAAGTCTACATAATGTTAAGCATTAATAAAAAATATTACAATTTAAAAATCAAAATTAACTAGGGTACTACATCAATGCTACCTAGTCAGATGCGCCACTCCCGTCACTCCCGTCACTCTCATCGGTTTCCTCCTCACTCTCCTCGTCGTCGCCGAGATGTGCAGGTTGTACAGGGGGCGTGGCTTGACTTTGAAGACGGCTCATTAAGGACCTGAAATTCTCCATGTCCATACGCATCTGTGCCATCTCCGCAGCTTGTGCATTCATCGTTGCCTTTACTTCGCGCAGCTCCCTCTCCATCTCTCTTTCTCTCTGACTTCCCTGCGAGGAAGACTGCGACCCACCTGCACCACCCATTCCGTACCATGTACGGATCGTTTCGCCCCGTCCTCCGCAACGGATGCGTCCACTGTGTTCTGGACCAGTGGCTTGATGGAAGGCATCATCGGCCGTCAACGGGGGATTGCTCGTCCCCGTGCTATCCAGGAAGGAGGTGGTAGAGAGCCTAACCATTTTTTCCTGCATATAAGAAATAGAAAATAATTTTAGTATATTACCATAAGTAATCTTTTAAGTAAAAATTGTATTTATACTTACATGTATTGGTGCGTAGGCTTCATCAACCCACTGCACCTCTCCTCCTAAGTCTCTGCTCTTTGACCCAGCAAAAACCTTTATGCGGGTCATTTCTCGTTCATTTTCCCTCAACTATAAAAAGTTAAACAACTTCTTAAAATTGTTTTAAGACTCAAAAGTAATCGTTGTAAATATTTTTTAAATACTTACAAAGTCGTCCTTCAGTTGGTTGGTGTTCTTCCTGCCCATCTTATGCGTCGAGCTAAACCCTTTCGAACGATTCGCCGTATTCTTGGAAGAAATCGACTGAAATATCACAAAGTCAGTATAAAAATAGAAGAAATAACTAAGGAAACTATATACATACCGCAAAATCCTCACTGGACCAAAAATTAATCAGCTCCCTCCATTGCTCTGGTGTAACACCAGGTGGGATATTCTGCACAAGCTGCTCATACGGAATCTGGGGGTTGAAGTACTACAAATGGAGAAATAAATATAGTCAATACGTAAATATCTTGATTTTAAATATTAACAAAATATCTTACCTTAGCCTTTATGCGTCCCTTGTATCGACGCAACATCTCAGCAGCATGGGATAAAATCTGAGAATCGACATGGGTACTGTGTTCCCATGTAAATACAGCCTGATACAACAAATATAATAACGATTAGCTCATAAAATGCAAAAACTGTTTTAAGATTTTAGAATACCTCCAGATCAGCAAGTATGGCAGCCTTGACAGCATAAGGAAGCTGTCGGAAGTCGTGGGTGGTGATGGGGATGCGCGCACGGGCAACTTGGCCAAGGTAGCTCTGGAACTCCGTGGAGTTCTCTCCTACCGCATCTCCGCCAACAATGCGTACAGGTAACGTCTGCCCTGGTGCAAGACGGTCTAAGAATCTACACAGAGACGGTCCACGCCGTCTCTGTGTAGCTCCACTACCTGCATCAGAAGAACCGCCCTGTGCCTGCTGGGGAGGTTCAGGGACCTCCCGAATACGTCTAGGTCTAGGAGCCATGTCTGCAATTTTAAAGAGTTATTTCAAATATATACATTTCGATAGATGACAACAATTTCAATTAATAGAAATTGAAAATAAAAAAACATTACCTGAAATTGCTAGTTCCAAGTTCCATTGTCGTTGTCTAATACCTCATGCAAAAAATCATTGGAGTTATTTTGATATGCTACATCATTGTCTAGTGCACCTGCCTCTTCGTTTACGTCGAAGAAATCTCTCGGTGTTGTTCTAATTGGTATTATCCATCCACTAACTGAGTTATCTGGAACATAAAAGACCTGTTCGACCTGACTGGCAAGCGTATACGGTTCATTTGTTTGTAACCTACCTGTTTGCTTTAAAGAAAGAACCCCATTTCTATCCTTCTTGTAACCTACTCCAACTCGACCAACATCGAACCAGATGCAATGAAATAGAACACACCTTGCATCATGTGTAAAACTGATTTCTAGTATATCAATAATCTCGCCATAGTATCCGTCAATTTCAGCATTAAGATCAGCCTTCACTATTACTCCTGAAAGTTGTGACGCTTTATTTTCATCAATTGACTTCTTTCGAAATCTAAACCTGTTAACGATATAGCCAGAATGTGATATTATCAATGAGTATGGACTCCTGTGAATTATATCAAGATTTGCGCTCCACCGTTCATCTTTGGTAACTTTTAATATTTTAATTTTATCCCCGAACCATTTCAGAAAGTCTGATTTGCTAGTGCTTGTTGACTGAAACTCTTCGAAAAAAGAATCAACCTCGTCTACTTGCATCAAAATATAATAATGAATAAGATCTCTTTCAATGTCTGAAATACTACGACGGGTACTCTTTAGGATAGCTCGGCCATTCTGTTGAAATATCCAAAGTTTATTTGGATCTTCTGTCCACAACTCACCATCATTATTTCGTTCGAATCTATCGAATCTAATACTCTTTCCATCACCCATATACATGTCACAAAATGTGATACATTATTCACATAAATATCCCTCGGCAATACAACCTTCAGGTGCAGCTTTGTTAAAAACCATATTCTTTAATTTCCGTAGATATCTTTCAATTGGATACATCCATCGATACTGCACAGGACCACATATCCGGGCTTCGCTAGCAAGATGAATAATGAGATGAACCATTATAAAGGAAGATGCCATTGACATCCATGGCGGCAGATTGTTTGTAACAAGTATCACAGGCCAAATAGAGTAACTCGTACTCATATTTCCGAATGGATTAAAGCCGTCATAAGCAAGACCCAATCGTACGTTTCTTACTTCTTCAGAAAACGATGGATACATTTCATCAAACTTGCTTACTCCTCTGTATCTGATGGATGTCGCATAACACCGGTTACATCTTTCTTTTTGATATTACTGTGCCATATCATCATTTTAGCTGTCATTTCGTATGAATACAATCGCTGTAATCGGGGAATCAAAGGAAAGAACCGTAAAATCTTCTCTGGTTTTTTCCTCTTCGAATCATTATCATTATTCTTATATCTGCTACTTTTGCAGTCAGGACATTTATCTAAATTTGAGTAATCCTTCCAATATTAAATGCAGTCGTTCGGACATGCGTCAATTTTCTCATAGTTCAGTCCAAGTGCACGAAATCTAGACTTAGCGTCCTTCCAATCCTTTGGAAAGTTTTCTGGATTATTTAATAATGTCCTAATCAAAAGTAAGACATCTGTCATCGTAACCGCTGGACACCGATTCTTCACTTTTATCTTAAACATCTCCAGAAGAAAACGTAATCGAGACATTTTGACTCCTGAGCATAATGGCTTCTCTGCATCCTGTATTTTTTCATGCAACGTATCCGGAAGCGAATCCATCATTTCATCGGTGTCATGTCCTCGAATGTTATCTACCATCTCAAATATAGCATCACGATCTTGTATTTCTGAGACATCTCTTTCAGTATCACCGTGGACATTACTATCTTCTTCTAAATTAACTCCTTCACCATGATATGTCCAATTCGTATAATGTAGCCAAAATCCATTTAATATCAAATGCTCGTAAACTGTGGCTCGATTTTGGGTCAAAGTATTTTTCCATCTTATGCAAGGACAATGTATCTTATCTCCTTCACCTCCTACAATATGATAGTGCGATTCATATCGAAAAGCCCAGTCTATGAATCCGATAACTCCTTTATTATATGTCCGATAGTCATCGAATCTTTTGTTCATCCAACTTTTATCCATTGCCTAAAGGTAAGATCCAAAGTTAATTTCAAAAATGTTTGGTAATGTTCATAACAACAACATGACATCATTATTAACTAGGGTAGCTAACAGGTTTTACAACCTAACTAAATATCATGTGGCACACTTGGCCTTCGATCCAGAGAGTCCGGTCTCGGTCTACCCCTCCTCCTCCCGACAAATCGGGTTCAGGAGCAGCGCTTGGCAGGGCAGGCTGCGACACGTAGGCTCGAAGGAAAATGAATCGGCTATACACAAATATTCTACTTAATGAACAAATATTCTACTAAATATCATGTGGCACACTTGGCCTTCGATCCAGAGAGTCCGATCTCGATCTACCTCTCCTCCTCCCGACAAATCGGGTTCAGGAGCAGCGCTTGGCAGGGCAGCTGCGGCACGTAGACTCGAAGGAAAATGAATCGGCTATACATAAATATTCTACTTAATGAACAAATATTCTACTAAATATCATGTGGCACACTTGGCCTTCGATCCAGAGAGTCCGGTCTCGGTCTACCCCTCCTCCTCCCGACAAATCGGGTTCAGGAGCAACACTTGGTAGGGCAGGCTGCTGCACGTAGGCTCGAAGGAAAATGAATCGGCTATACACAAATATTCTACTTAATGAACAAATATTCTGCTAAATATCATGTGACACACTTGGCCTTCGATCCAGAGAGTCCGATCTCGGTCTACCCCTCCTCCTCCCGACAAATCGGGTTCAGGAGCAGTGCTTGGCAGGGTAGGCTGCGGCACGTAGGCTCAAAGGAAAATGAATCGGCTATACACAAATATCTCACATTTGCATCATACCTCCACACGTTCACGTCTCCACACGTTCACATCATAAAACTTCACATTGACATCATACCTTTACACATTCAGAGCATACAATTTTTCATTCACATCATGCATCTACACCTTTAGGTGTTTGTATTACAATGAACATGATTAATCCATCATACCACCGCATCTATACATACTACCCTCAAACTCAAATATGTACACCTTCACATACTATCATCACATTCACATCTATACACCATCATTCACAACAACACATTTACATCTACGCACCTTAAAATATCTTCATATTCACATCATAAGCAAGCATAATAAGAATATAAAAATAAACAATGCTTTTACATTCGTGTTAACTACAAACAATAAATAATCCTTTTACAATAAACAATTCTTTAACAAATCTATACATACAAATTAACATTATGAAATTAAAGCAAGCACAATATATTAATAAATAACCAGAAAGTTTTAAAAAAACTTACATCCAAATGAGGACGTGGAGGCCGGTGTCGGTGGGCGGAGGCTGGAGTGCTGAGGAGGAGGCCGGACGGCGGAGGAGGAGGTGGAGGCCGGAGGACGGACGCCGGAGGTCAACGGGCGAGATGGGGGACGCCGGAGGGTGGAGGCGGACGCCGGAGGGCAAGGGGCGCGAGAATGGACGTCGGAGGGTGGAGGAGGAAGCAGGAGGGCGGTGGAGGACGTCGGAGGGCGATGGGGATGAAAGGGCGGAATGAGGAAGAATGAGGAAGATGGGTTCGACGGGGATGGGTTTATTACCATCGGGGACGGTCGTTCGACCGTCCCTTTTACTAATAATCGGCGACAGTTATAAGTGGACCGTCCCCTCTGATAATTTTTATTTAAAGCGACGGTTACAACCGTCCCTTATAATTATAATCGGGGACGGTCGCGAGTTGACCGTCCCCTATGGTTACAGACATTTTCCCCAGCGCGCCCTTTACAGAGGTTGTAGGGACGGTTATGCAACCGTCCCATAAAACTAAATCATAAGCGACGGTTACAACCGTCCCCTTTACTTTCAATTATATGCGACAGCCACAGTGAAGTAACAGGGACGGTTATGACCGTCCCCTAAAGGCTTGTTCCGGGGACAGTCATATAACCGTCCCTAATTGTCATGTAAAAGGGGGCGGTCATAACCGACCGTCGCTAAACCTTTACATAGGGGACGGGCTGCAAACAACCGTCCCCTAAAGTAGTATAGGGGACGGTTGCTGTTTGACCGTCCCCAATAACCGTCCCCAAAGGCTGTCCAGTTTGTAGTGGGTGATGTCAGGTCTTGTGAGAGTGAGGCAAATTAATTTCCCAACGAGTTTTTGATACCGGCCCTTTTTCGCTTCAGAGAGAAGTTCACCATCTGTTTTGCTGAGTTTATGATTAGCATCTATAGGGGTAGAGACCGGCTTGCACCCGATCAGACCTGAGTCATGAAGTAAATTCAGCGCATAGTTTCGTTGGTTTAAACATAAACCTCTAGGGGAATTTGCCATCTCAATACCCAGGAAATACCTCAAATTTGCTAAGTCCTTTAGTTCAATTTCTGTAGCAAGAACACGTTTTATGCGGAGTATTTCTGCATCGTCATCACCAGTCAGAATCATATCATCAACATATACCAAAAGAACAGATATCCTGTCACCCCCCCTTTGGATGAGGGACCGTTTACCCATTTAGGCAGTACAACTCAACACTTTGGCGTGATCGAACTGCATCTTGATCGACGACTGCCAACTCGCCTCAAGGGTATTGATATAGATTAATTTGAAAGATTGATCCACATTAATAAAATCTACAATATAAAAGCTTAAATACTATGGTATCATCGCGTGCGTTGCGTATTTGTGTGTTTGCTTTTTGTCTTGCTTTTTGTCTTGTTTGAGCATGAGTTGTGTAGCTACCATTTCTATTCCTGATATCACTATTCATCATCTCTTCTTTTCCGGCATTTCCTTATGTTCCACCGACTCAAGATGACCTTCTTCTCGAGTCGAATTGTAGTACTCCATGGTTTCGTCTTTATATGCATCATTTTTTCATTTTTTGCTTGCTCATGATGACTCTCTTTCTTGATTGGTCATTTTGTTTCACTCGCTCGAGGTCCGAAACTCTATTGGCCTCTCGTCCCTCGTGTTACTCACCTAGCTTCCATGTTTTCTCTTCCTTGTATCCACTTCACCTTGGGATGTTCCTCTTCCCGAGGCAAAATCGTCCTCTCTTTTGTCTGAGGTTGGAACAATGACTAAGCTTGTGTCATAAACACAACACACGTACAAACACTTACTACTATTAATACGCTTACTAATCTACATAAATAGAACTTACATAAACACTTACTAATTGCAACGGCCTGGCTGTTTTCAAAAAAAAATTCAATTCTATTATCTTGGATTAAGTAGATTTAATAAATACATTAAATTATCTCATTAACAATTTTAAAAACCCAAAGACTCTTCCCCTCACGTCACCCTATTTTGCAACTTTAGAGAGAGGGAGAGAGAGAGAGAGAGGAAGGGTTTCTTACTGGCATCCATCTTCGTCGTAGGAGAAGGCGGCCCGAATCTGAAGAGGAGGAGAACACGGATTCGTGACGAAAAGAAGGCGCGGAGATCTCGACGAGTAGAGTTAAGCGTTGGATTCGAGGTATGTATCGGTTTAGGATTGCGCTTAACAATGATTACAACCAAACTATGATCTTTAATGTATGTATTGCCAAAGTATTGTGTGTATGAGTAAAGATCATATCCTAAATGCAAATTCTAGGTGTATGTATCGAATAGGCTTACGTTTGAGCAACTGAAAATATGACCTTTAAAATGTCCATCTCGTAACTTTATTAAAAACATATGTGCACTAATCTGTATGATAAAATGTGTACGTACACAAGAATGAACGAAAATCCCTATATTAACTCAAATTATATCATATAATTTCATGACGTCTCTCGTGTATGGTGTTTTCTTTTATCTTTTGAATTAAAGAAAGTGAAATAGGTATATATGATAATTGCGTTAGTTTTTTTTTTAAAAAAAAGAAGAATTATTGTCCAACTCCTTCTATTGATTATTTTTTTAAACTCAAGTTAAGATTAGAATCTTGTGACTTGTGCCTCTTTGTGGGATAGAATGATTTAGATCCCAAGTTTATTTTTTAAGAAACCACAACCGTGAATTGTTACTGTGTATGGAAAGCTTTTCATGTGCCACGTACAATATGTGTCTATATATTTATATGGGTTTAAATATAGAAGGATATTGTATGGAAAACCTTATCCACAAAAATGCCCACACATCGAAAACCTAAACAACCGATAAGGTTAAATGGCATAATTACTTACACGTGTCAATTGGTTTAGTGTTCTTGAACCTTGCTGATGAAAATTGAGTAACAACTTTTTGAGAAAAAAATATACAATCATGTATTAAAATGAAACGAAATTCCATAGAATTTTTCGGATAGCAAAGCAAAAGGGTACTTTATTATCATACTGATATTGTGAGAACAACGTAAAACATGACTGTTAATTGTTATGTACAGACTACAATACATGTGAGATAACTATTCTTTTTATATAGATATTGTCACAAGTTAATATATATTTAATTAAATAATGAAATATGGTGATAACATCAGTGTATTTATGGATTAGTTGATCCATTACTTTGACAATGACAAACAAGTCCAAAAATAAATAAATAAATAAAAATGATAAGATTTAAGGCACAGACTCATAAGGAGTCACATGGTCGACCGCAAGGGGTCGTATTTGCCGCAAGAGGCAATGCCGCAAGGGGCGTATGGTTGCAAGGAACCATAGAGGCAAAAGCTAAGTCCTCTACAGTTGTAGCTACACTGTCATGTCATGCCATGGACCGCAAGTGCCAGCGGTTAAAAACGTATAAAAAGATACGTAAATGAATGTTGTGCAAGAAAATGGTTTATAAAGGAAAACCATCATGAAAAATGCAAGTAATGGTTTAATAAGAGAATGAACCATCACATGTTATGCTAAAAATTGGTTTAAGAAAGTTAAACCATCAAAGTCATGGGGGATAATATGTAAAGTGGTTTATATGTTTTATAAGTATGTAAATTGCCTAGTATTTTATGAATTATGCCCACAAGTAGAAATAAATGTTTGTTATGCCTACTTATGCAATTTACCTACTTTACATGTATAATCATGTTTATGAAAGAAGCCAAGCTAAACATGATAGGGATCGAACTTAGACATGCATGGGAACTATCTAGGCACGAAATGTTGTGTATGCATGAAAATCCAAGTATATAATTTTAATGGATCAAGGACCTTTAGAATACCCATGCATGGACCCCGATGCATACTGGGCATTGGGCTCATACAAATTATGTTTGTTAATTCAAGGTGAAGAACAGGGTTGATTGCATTCTCTGGATCGTGCTACGGGCTCATTGAGATTGCTGGCGTGGTACGATTTGTCTGTGAAGATCTAGTGGATATCTATATGCCCACATGAACTATCGAGTTGTTATCT
Source organism: Ottelia alismoides (assembly GCA_037367405.1). Taxonomy (NCBI): domain Eukaryota; kingdom Viridiplantae; phylum Streptophyta; class Magnoliopsida; order Alismatales; family Hydrocharitaceae; genus Ottelia; species Ottelia alismoides. The sequence continues at coordinate 336,392 of JAZKJV010006625.1, forward strand.
TTTTTTTAAATTCTAGATTAGTTAATTTTTCCCAGTTTAGAGTTGTAATAATGGAACTCTAGTTGGAGATATTTTATGGAATTGATATTTATCTCTGCTCATTATGTGCCATTTATTGATTTTTTGGTAACGGGTCGGTCGTGCGATCAACCATCGCAAGCTTCCGCCGATTGTCGCGATCCGTTCCGTTACAAATGGTATCAGAGCTAGAGTTCCTCTGGGCATAGGATATCCACGATTCTTAGTGATCTAAGATTTATAGAGAGAGATTTAGTATCACAACTCATTGACCTTGTCAATTTTTGAATCAGATGTCTCCTCGACGTGCAATTGAAGCCATTGCAGACCGTGACTCATCGACGAGCCAAGAGGCCGTTATGAGTATGCAGAGGCAGATGCTGGAGTTAATGATACTAATGACCCAGCAACAGAATAGTCAGACGTCCAACTCTGGTGGACTGACTCTAAAGACCTTCATCCAGCATGATCCGCCCACTTTCAAGGGTGAGCATGAGCCGAAAAAAGCCGAACATTGGCTAAGAGAGATGGAGCTGAATTTTGAGGCAACAAATTGTCCTGAGGAAAAAAAAAGTGATCTTTGGGACATTTCGTCTGCGGGACAATGTAAAGGAGTGGTGGACTTCATGCAAGGGAATCCACTTTTCGGAGGCTCCAATCATTAAGTGGGATGATTTTGTTGAGCGCTTCACTGAGCGTTACATCCCCGAGCATGCTAAGGATGCTAAGCGTCAAGAGTTTATAAATCTCCAGCAGTGAAATATGACAGTCGAAGAATATGCAGCAAAATTTCAAGAATTGGAGAAGTATGACAAGGGTATCTGCGCCAATGAAAAGCAACGAGCTAGAAAGTTTATAGAAGGCCTGAATGCGGGACTAAGCATGAAAGTGCTGACTAGAGGTCCCACAACCTTATCTGAGGCGGTTTCAGCAGCAGTGGAGATCAATGCTGCATACCGGAGGATACATCAAGCGAATCCTCGGAAGCGTCCTCACAAGCCGAACTTCAATGACAAGAGGCGTCAAACTGCGGCAAATGCCAAGAAGACAAAGACTGCTGATGCACCAACAAATATGAAGTACACATTTGAGGTGTGCCCGCATTGTGATAGGAGGCATCCAGGAGAATGCTACATGCTAACCACTACTTGCTTTAACTGCGGAGAAAAAGGTCACTTCAGGAAAGATTGTAAGAAAGATGTCAAGGATCAGAAGAAGCCATTCGAGCAGAAAAAGAAGGTAGCAGGAAGAGTCTTTGCTATCACTCCTGAGGATGCAGAAGATGCCAACACGACAGTGGAAGGTACTCTACTAATTGAAAACCATTTATGTCATGTTATTTTTAATTCTGGTGCCACGCATTCCTTTATCTCGAATGCTTTTGCGAGAAAGTTAAGTTTAGAAGCTGTTGAGCTTCCTTACGCACTTACAGTTTCTTCACCAATGGGTGATATTATTGCCACAGGTATGTACTTAAAGGACGTACCTGTTTTGGTAAAAGAAGACACCCTCACTGCTAATTTGATATTATTACCCATCACAACCTATGATATCATCTTGGAAATGGATTGGTTATGGGAGCATTACGCAGCGGTCTATTGTCGAAAAAAGTAGGTGGTCATGAGTAGACCAAACCAAGAGGAGATAGTTATTCAGGGCACATGTAAGAGTGGGAGGTTGGTTATCTCATCATTGCAAGCAAGCCAACTACTATCAGAAGGTTGCATCGCATTCCTCGCTAGTATAATTAATACTGAATCATCACATACACGTCTTGAAGATTTAGATGTTGTCAGAGAGTTTGCCGATGTCTTCCCAGACGATCTTCCTGGACTACCTCCTCATAGAGAGGTTGATTTCTCAATTGATGTGATCCCATGGACGGCTCCGATTTCCAAGGCTCCGTATAGAGTGGCACCTGCAGAACTTGAGGAGCTAAAGAAGCAGTTGCAAGAACAGTTAGATAAGGGATTTTTACGTCCCAGTGTTTCTCCATGGGGAGCACACGTTCTTTTTGTGAAAAAGAAAGATGGGTCTCTTAGACTCTCTGCATTGACTATCGAGGTCTAAACAAAGTGACCGTGAAAAATAGATACCCGTTACCTCGCATTGATGACTTATTCGATCAGTTGCAGGGAGCAACCGTTTTCTCAAAAATTGATCTGCGTACGGGTTATCATCAACTCCGAATAAAAGAGGAGGATATACCAAAGACAACTTTCAGGACAAGGTATGGTCATTATGAATTCTTGGTCATGCTATTTGGTCTTACTAACGCTCCTGCAGCTTTTATGGAGCTAATGAATAGGGTATTCTGAGAATACCTTGATAAGTTTGTCATCGTATTTTTGGATGATATACTGATATATTCATCTGATCCGGAGCAGCATCGAGTACATTTACAGATTGTATTCGAAACTCTAAGGCGACACCAGCTTTATGCAAAATTCTTCAAATGCGATTTTTGGCTGAATAGAGTTGCATTCCTTGGTCATGTGGTATCTAAGGACGGCATTGAGGTGGATCCAACCAAGGTAGAAGCTGTGATGAATTGGAGGCAACCCAAGAATGTTTCCGAGATCCGTAGTTTTCTTGAACTGGCTGGATACTATCGGCGATTTATTCAGAATTTCTCAAGGATCTCACTACCATTAACGAAGCTCACTCGAAAGGATATGAAGTTTGTATGGTCCGAGAAGTGCGAGCAGAGTTTTCAAGAATTGAAGCAGAGATTGACCACAGCTCCAGTATTGGCCTTACCATCAGGCAGTGGAGGCTTCATGGTGTATACAGATGCATCAGGCACGGGACTCGGATATGTTCTTATGCAAAATGAGAAAGTCATTGCCTATGCCTCACGGCAATTAAAAGCACAAGAAAGGAACTACCCAACTCATGATTTAGAGTTAGCAGCGGCAGTCTTTGCTCTTAAAATTTGGCGGCATTACCTTTACGGTGAACAATTTGAGGTGCTCAGTGATCATAAGAGACTCAAATATATTTTCTCTCAGAAGGAACTTAATTTGAGGCAGCGACGCTGGCTAGAGTTCCTAAAAGATTATGACTTCGCCATCAATTACCATCCGGGGAAAGCAAATGTCGGTAGCGGATGCATTGAGTAGAAAATGGGAAGGTAAACTGGGTAGTTTAAAACTTCAGTGGAAGATGGTGAAGGATTTTGAAGATTGGAAGCCTTTCTTGAGCGAATCGAGAAAGATATCTTTTGCAGCGCTCAAGATTCAACCAGAGATAATTGGGAAGATCTTGACTGCACAAAAAGTAGATGTTGATCTTCCTAAATTTATAGAAGCATCTAAAAAAGAAGGTTCTGATTTCACCATCGGAACGGATGGAGGTATAAAGTACCGCAACAGATTATGGATTCCCAGTGATATTGAGTTGAGGCAGGAGATTCTGGATGAAGCACACAGATCGATGTACACTATACACCTAGGTACAACAAAAATGTACAAGGATCTGCAACGGAACTTTTGGTGGCCAAAGATGAAGAATGACATTGCAGAATTTGTTGCTAGATGCTTGATATGTCAGCAGATCAAGATTGAACATCAACGGCCAGCAGGACCTGTTCAACCCTTGGAGATACCTGAATGTAAGTGGGAGCACATAACGATGAACTTTGTCACCGATCTACCCAAGACCACAAAGCACCGTTATGACACCATATGGGTGATTGTTGATCGATTGACCAAATCAGCAAATTTTCTACCTATCCGCTTGGATCAGTCGACAGACAGTTTATTAGCCGAATTATATGTGAATGAAATTGTCAGCTTGCATGGTGTTCCTGCATCAATTGTGTCCGATCGGGACATGCGATTTACCTCTCGTTTATGGAAGAGTTTTCAGGATGCTATGGGCACTCAATTGAAGTTTAGCACTTCATTTCATCCGCAGAATGATGGTCAGTCAGAAAGGACCATCCAGACACTAGAAGATATGTTGAGAGCTTGTGCTTTAGATTTTGTGGGCAGCTGGGATAGACACCTTCCGTTAGTGGAGTTCGCTTACAATAATAGTTATCATTCGAGCATCAAGATGGCACCCTATGAAGCATTGTATTGGAGACCTTGCAGATCACCCTCATGTTGGAGTGATGTTGGCGAGAAGCACATCTTAAGATCGGAACTTGTTTAGGCAAGTAAACATGGTGTTGATCTAATCAGAAAAAGATTATTGGCAGCACAAAGTAGGCAAAAATCTTATGCCGATCGTCATAGAGGAGAGCTGAGTTTCAAGGTTGGGGAACATGTGTTCTTAAAGATCTCTCCAACCAAGGGCGTCTTACGATTTGGCAAAAGGGGGAAGCTCACTCCCAGATATATATGACCTTTTGAGATTCTGCAGAGGATTGGAGAGGTGGCATATCGTATTGCATTACCACCTCAATACTTGAAACTTCACGATGTATTCCACGTGTCTATGCCGAGGAAGTACACTCCTGATCCTTCGCATGTGATCGAGCATGAGGTCGTTGATGTTCAATCAAACTTGACCTTTGAAGAGAAACCTATATGAATCATCGATCGTAGAGGTCATCAACTTCGTCGGCGCATAGTTCCAATGGTTAAGGTCCTTTGGCAACACCACCAAAAGGAGGAGGCTACTTGGGAACTCGAAAGTGAAATGCAGGAGAAGTACCCGCAACTTTTCGGTATGTCCCTCTACTAAGAAATTTCGAGGACGAAATTTTTTTAAGGGTGGTAGATTGTAACGGCCTGGCTGTTTTCAAAAAAAATTCAATTCTATTATCTTGGATTAAGTAGATTTAATAAATACATTAAATTATCTCATTAACAATTTTAAAAACCCAAAGACTCTTCCCCTCACGTCACCCTATTTTGCAACTTTAGAGAGAGGAAGAGAGAGAGAGGAAGGGTTTCTTACCGGCATCCATCTTCGTCGTAGGAGAAGGCGGCGTCGAATCCGAAGAGGAGGAGAACACGGATTCGTGACGAAAAGAAGTCGCGAAGATCTCGACGAGTAGAGTTAAGCATTGGATTCGATGTATGTATCGGTTTAGGATTGCGCTTAACAATGATTACAACCAAACTATGATCTTTAATGTATGTATTGCCAAAGTATTATGTGTATGAGTAAAGATCATATCCTAAATGCAAATTCTAGGTGTATGTATCGAATAGGCTTACGTTTGAGCAACTGAAAATATGGCCTTTAAAATGTCCATCTCGTAACTTTATTAAAAACATATGTGCACTAATCTGTATGATAAAATGTGTACGTACACAGGAATGAATGAAAATCCCTATATTAACTCAAATTATATCGTATAATTTCATGACGTCTCTCGTGTATGGTGTTTTCTTTTATCTTTTGAATTAAAGAAAGTGAAATAGGTATAAATGATAATTGCGTTATTTTTTTAAAAAAAGAAGAATTATTGCCCAACTCCTTCTATTGATTATTTTTTTAAACTCAAGTTAAGATTAGAATCTTGTGACTTGTGCCTCTTTGTGGGATATAATGATTTAGATCCCAAGTTTATTTTTTAAGAAACCACAACCGTGAATTGTTATTGTGTAGGGAAAGCTTTTCATGTGCCACGTACAATATGTGTTTATATATTTATATGGGTTTAAATATAGAAGGATATTGTATGGAAAACCTTATCCACAAAAATGCCCACACATCGAAAACCTAAACAACCGATAAGGTTAAATGGCATAATTACTTACACGTGTCAATTGGTTTAGTGTTCTTGAACCTTGCTGATGAAAATTGAGTAACAACTTTTTGAGAAAAAAATATACAATCATGTATTAAAATGAAACGAAATTCCATAGAATTTTTCGGATAGCAAAGCAAAAGGGTACTTTATTATCATACTGATATTGTGAGAACAACGTAAAACATGACTGTTAATTGTTATGTACAGACTACAATACATGTGAGATAACTATTCTTTTTATATCGATATTTGTCACAAGTTAATATATATTTAATTAAATAATGAAATATGGTGATAACATCAGTGTATTTATGGATTAGTTGATCCATTACTTTGACAATGACAAACAAGTCCAAAAATAAATAAATAAATAAAAATGATAAGATTTAAGGCAAAGACTCATAAGGAGTCACATGGTCGACCGCAAGGGGTCGTATTTGCCGCAAGGGGCAATGCCGCAAGGGGCGTATGGTTGCAAGGAACCATAGAGGCAAAAGCTAAGTCATCTACAGTTGTAGCTACACTGTCATGTCATGCCATGGACCGCAAGTGCCAGCGGTTAAAAACGTATAAAAAGATACGTAAATGAATGTTGTGCAAGAAAATGGTTTATAAAGGAAAACCATCATGAAAAATGCAAGGAATGGTTTAATAAGAGAATGAACCATCACATGTTATGCTAAAAATTGGTTTAAGAAAGTTAAACCATCAAAGTCATGGGGGATAATATGTAAAGTGGTTTATATGTTTTATAAGTATGTAAATTGCCTAGTATTTTATGAATTATGCCCACAAGTAGAAATAAATGTTTGTTATGCCTACTTATGCAATTTACCTACTTTACATGTATAATCATGTTTATGAAAGAAGCCAAGCTAAACATGATAGGGATCGAACTTAGACATGCATGGGAATTATCTAGGCACGAAATGTTGTGTATGCATGAAAATCCAAGTATATAATTTTAACGGATCAAGGACCGTTAGAATACCCATGCATGGACCCCGATGCATACTGGGCATTGGGCTCATACAAATTATGTTTGTTAATTTCAGGTGAAGAACATGGTTGATTGCATTCTCTGGATCGTGGTACGGGCTCATTGAGATTGCTGGCGTGGTACGATTTGTCTGTGAAGATCTAGTGGATATCTATATGCCCACAGGAACTATCGAGTTGTTATCTTTTTTTAAAATTCTAGATTAGTTAATTTTTCCCAGTTTAGAGTTGTAATAATGAAACTCTAATTGGAGATATTTTATGGAACTGATATTTATCTCTGCTCATTATGTGCCATTTGTTGATATTTTGATAACGGGTCGGTCGTGCGATCAACCATCGCAAGCTTCCGCCGATTGTCGCGATCCGTTCCTTTACACTAATATTAGTGCACACATATATACAAATGTCAAAAAAACACACTCACATATTTACATTTGTATAAACACACACACTTTTCCATACATATAAACGCACACATACACAACACACTTGACACATATAAACACACATATACACAACACACACATGCGTGCACACATACATGTACATACATACACACAAACACTCAACAAGCTACTTGACATACTTACATAAAATACGCAAACACATATTGACACATATGCATTCACACATCTACATATGTATAAGGAGTTTCACACACAGACACATTTACATATGTATACATTCGTACATACATTTACACACACATTTATATACATACAAACACACACATACATACATTTGCATACATATAGACATACACAGTCACATTAACATATTTTAAACACACACAACACAACACATGCATTTAGCACACGTACATTTACATACATATAGACATACACACACATACATACAACAAACACTTACATATGCACACACACGCATGCACCAATACTCACACAATATAAACACACATACTTACACATTTACATACTTAAATAAGACACGCACACGCACAAGCGTGCATACTAATAACATGCATGGACCCATACATACTTAAATAACACACATACATACATTTGCATGGCATACAATGATACAATCACATATCTACACATCTATACATTATACTAAAGTTGGGTTCTCCCAGCTTTAGACCCTGCAATGACACGTAGATAGGCCCCTTTGGCCTTCCCTTCTCCATTCTCAAAGTCCTCCCTCCTGAAGTGAGATGTGGATGCCCCCTACTTTCCTTCCTCTCTTATCTTCTTCAATATTTTTATACCCATCATCTGATTCTCCACTGGTGCGGCAAAGCTTCTCTCGAAGGTCGATCGCGACAGACTCGAGGACCTCATCCTCCCCCTGCTGCCACCGACGACGAGGAGCTCAGGGTGGCCTTCGGTCTCAACAACGCCAACGACAAAGGCAAGATCTCACTAGAGGAACCGTGCGATGTCTTTCGATGCCTCGGGGACGGGTTGTGCTCCATCTTTGACAGACGGAGGATGATCGACTGTGTATACGCATGTACTGGCAGCCACTCTATGGGCTTCAGTCATTGGAGCTTCTCTGGTGTATGCTAGGAGGAGGAGGTCGCATATGAAGGCAAGCCTTGAGCTCATACATGCGGGGTAAATATAGAGAATGGTTACTCATGTCTATGTTTCAAGTGCCATTGCAATGCATAATGGTCGTATGTTCGATGTTGTTTGGGCAGGATGCATGTGTAGACTCTGACCCATGCTGTCCTATATGGTGGTGCTGCTCTGCACTACCTCGATTCTGGTAACGTGCTAGCGAGGTAGTGAAGAGTGTAACTTGTGATGGTGGCAGTGGTGATGATGGAGGGCGTAACTTGTGAGGAATTTCGTCCCATTTGTTACTGTTAGAGGACATTGTTATGGATGGCGAGGTGTACGCAAATGCATTTATTACTGGAGCCATGGGCACATGGTAATATAAATAAACTTCATGTATATGTTTGTGATTATCTGTTCTCATGATCTGCAATCGATGGGTTTGGTCCTACTTGAGGTCTTAATTAAGAAGGAACATGGATTAAATCTTCAAATGAGCATCCAGTTTACAGATTAAGATTATGTGTCAAGTTGGAACCCTGGAGGAGATCATGTTAAGCTGTGACACGTGGATCAAACACGAGGAACTGTTGGACCAAAACAAGTAATAAAGGCCATCAACTTCTCCTTGCGAAGAAGTTGATGTTGATAATGGAATCGCTGGATGAGAATCCGGGCTACAAGTCAAAGATGTACAAGGATCCATCCATAAGTTATATATTATTGATGAACAACATGAGGTACATAGTGTAGAAGCTGAAGGAGTGGTCGGAGATCAAGTAGATTCTCAACGACGTCTGGTGCAGAAAGAGGTCACCGAATGTGAGGCAGTACCACAAGGATTACCAGAGGGATACGTGGGGGAAGGTGTGTTGGGATGCTTAAGGACTGAGGAGCTGCAAGGGCCGGTGATGGAGGTAGTGGTGAAGGAGGTTAAGAAGCATTTTAAGTGCTTCACCACAATGTTCGAGTATATACACAGTATGCAAATAAATTGGGTGGTGAGCAACAAGCAGCTGAGGTCGGAGCTGCAGGTATCGGTGGTTGTTGTGGTGGTTCCGGTGTACAGGTGTTCCTGGGGAAGTACCAACATTGCCTTGGTGGAGGGAAGTTCGACCACAAGTTCAGACGGGAAGATGTACAGAAGTGCATTGAGGATCTCTTCGATGGGAACCCAACGTTATACCGAGGAGGAAAACTTGAGCTTCCACACCTCCATATTATTTTGCTTTGGAGAAGATGATGCCAACATCTTCATTTTTTTCTTCTTCTTTGTAAGGTCTGCCTATTATTTCTAACTTGGAGGAACACATATGAGTAAGATTTGCAAATGTTAGAAAGAACGAAACTTGATTCCTATGCCGTGTTATGTTGTTGATTTACAATATTAAATTGTTTATGGAATCCTTTAATATGTGTTCAAACGATGTGGTAGTAATTATGTATGAGATAAGATTGTGAGATTGTAATTTCGATGGATCGTTGATGGGAAAAGGATCTTATGCTGTAATGGGTTTTACAATAGAGATGTAGTAATTCTCTTATTCTTTTTCATTTTGAAAACCCAACCTTATGGATTATATCTTCTACTAATATTCCACATATCCTTCAAATTTCGCTCAAATATGAGGTCATTTGCTATTTTATCTTAATGCTAAAAAATCGATTCTTTTTTAAAGAGTATTTAAGTTGCTCAAATATCTACTGGACCTTTGATCATTAATATAAAATAACAAATGCAATGTCCCCACTTTGTATACTTCAATTTTTAACTTATTGCTCCTATATATTTCTAGAAAAAATGAAAGATTGACAAGAAATCAATTTATTCATTAATAATTGCATCTTAATATTTTAATTTGTAATTCATGTTTATGATTCTGTACCATATGATTATGACAATATCTAATAGCTACTTTTCTGTTGAAAAAATATTACTTATAAGATATTTGTCCAAAAGATAGCAATTACAAAAAAACGACCAGGTTTAACACATTACCATTGAAGTTTCCTTTACTTTCGTCTTTCAAAGGACCTATGCTTCCGTCCCAACCGTTGAAGTTATGGCCCTCTTAAATTTTTTGGCCAAGTCAGAAAAGAGTTTGCAGAGAAAAGAGATGATAATCGATGTCTTCAATAGTTTTTACAGTAAATATTATACTACAATATATGTACTCATATTTGTTTAATTGATATTGATTGTGTTTGGTCATGTTAATGCAATTGAAAATGGATCTGGTGTCATTACCAAGTAAAGATATTGTGTTCGACTTTCTAATCATGTTAAATGTCAAACTATATGTCATACTTTCACAAATCTCATGTACCAAGCTAATTAACGTATTTACTTGAATTTACTCTAAGAGAAAATACCTGCCAAAATCTCACTTTTTAATATAACCATGAAAAAGTCCAGTGTTTTATTTGCGTATAATTTTTCAGATACTTTCTCTATGAAAATTTTTCATATAATATTCAGATATGTTTTCAGGTAACAACACACAATAGACAAAGTAGAATGCATTGCAGAACATGGTACTCTAGTACCACATTCATGTTTTCCCTCACAAATAATACAACTGCATAAATAGTATCAAGTAGGTGACTATGATCTGCATACATTGCATTCTTATGTTTTAAAGCCTGTTTTAGCTCTCAAATGACACCTAATAAAGTTTCTGTGTATGTAGCAATGTTGTATATACAATATACTCTCCATCTTTGTGTATTTTTCCATGTATATACAATATTTAAGATATAATCTATGTCCTTACATTTGCTTAGTTGATATTGATTTTGTGTTTGGTCGTGTTAACCCAATTAAAGATGGATCTGGTGTCATTATCAAGTAAGTATCTGAATTTACGAGCCTGTTAAATTTTAAACTACATGTCATATTTTCACAAGCTCTCATGTAACTAGCTAATGTACGTATTTCCTTGAATTTACTCTAGGAAAAAATATCTACCATATTGCAGTTTTTAATATAAACATGAAAACCCATTGTTTTATTTGCATATATTTGTGTGTACTTTCTTTATGCAGATTTTCCATATAATATTCAAATATGTTTTTGGAGGTTCGCTTGAACACAGAAAGAGGATGTACCACTTCCTTCCTAATTCTATCTCCCTGCCTTTTTTACTTGCTGCGAAGCGCGGGTATACCCACTAGTATTACTAAAGCTGAGTTCTTCCCAGGGATTTGACACGTGTCTAGCCCCATTGCCCTCTCTTCATTCTTGCACTCGGAGGGAGTACTACCTACAAGCACTCTCCCCTCCTCAGGCATCACACACGCACACGTGCGCGCACACACACACACTCTCTCTCCATGCAACAAATGCGAAACCCACCCCCATTCTCTTCACATCTCTATTTTTAAATTTAGAATTGGTCCCATTCTCCTCACATCTATATTTCTAAATTCAGAATAGATCCCATTCTCCTCACATCTCTATTTCTAAATTTAGAATAGGTGACACGATCTCCCTAGCACACACACACTCTCTCTCTCTCTCCTTATTTCTATATAGTAAATATAGAGTATGAAACTTATTCTTATATATCAATTTATTTCAACTTAATTTCATCCTTTTGAACGTCAATAATTTACAAATTCTCCTGCTATCAAAATCTAATTATAAGCATCGATCTTATAATGCAAAAAATATTTCCTATTTAAAAGTACATTTAACGAATGTAAATGGGTCATAGTATACACAATGTACTTCTATGATTGTTAAACAATAAAAAATATAGTTCTTTTAGTAACAAAGTACTATATATTTGTTCAAAATAAAGTTCATACTTTAGTCGTGTAACATAATTCAGTCGATTAAAATGTAGATCAAAAGTATAATTCATGTCAAGTATATAAATAGATTTTATGCATGCATTGAATATATCTAACGAAATTGCAGGCTAGGCCGGCCCATAGATAGGGCCGAACAACCGAGGTTTTCAAACCTCTGTCCAAATCCCACCCACAGGTCTGCCCATATGCCCACTTTATTTTTTTCATTGATTTTTCTAATGTTATTTGATAAATTTAAATGATTTTATTACCACAATTTATACTTTATATAACTAATATAAGTAGTTTTTACTTGACATGTAAAACACTAAATTTAATTGTGAAAATAATTACACTTACGAAAAATTTGAAGTGTATCTTATTAATACTTATCTTATGTAGCTTATATATATTGTGGGTCGTACCAAACCACTTTATATTTCAATTCTCCTAACTCAAGCTCAACAAGCAACTCATTGATAGCCTCAGAACCCCCCCTAAATGGTCTACTGGTGGAAGCAGTATCTCCCACTAAAAAATATCAGGGTTCGAATCTCCCTCCAACATTACCTCCCCCCTTCTAGTACTAAAAAACTCATTGGTAGCTAGGGTGGAGCATTGGGCTCGACCCGGCCCAATCCGAGAAAGCTCGGCCCAAGCCCATCAATTTTTCGTGGGCCTTGGGCCAGGTCGAGGCCCGCTTTTTTCAGCAAACTGAGGACCCGGGCCCGATCCAAGGCCCGCAGAATCGGACTTGGGTCGGGCTCGTGCTCGGGCCGGGCTCAACCCGCACTTATTTTGATTCCATGAAGTTGCACTTCGATTCCAATTTATTGTTATCGATATAATTCATCCATAACATATGAATATTGGATGTATTGTTACGATATAATATTACTATTGATGGATGAAGGAAATATTGGATGTATTGTAACTATAAATCAGTGTCCCCTAATTTAGTTCTAATATGATATTTTGAAATATGAGGGCTCGGGACTGGCCCATTTGTACTTCGGGTTCGGGCCCGGTTTGGCCCGAGTATAATATTTTTGAAAAATGAAGACCCAGATCCGGTCTATTTGTACATCGGGTTTGGGCCGAGCTCGAGCTTTGCGGATCGGTCAGGATCGGATCCGAACCGGTCCGGCCCAATGCTCCACCCTATTGATAACCCCTAAGGGCCCGTTTGGTTACTGGATTGGCATGGAATGGGGTATCCCCTCCTTGAGAGGGATGGTGTTGTGGATTACCTTTCTGTAATTGTATGTGTTTGGTTGTTGGGGTGAGTTGGGTTGGAGTTGGATGTCACCTCAGTTGATGTGATGAGAGATTGTAGTGATTGTTGTGATGATTGGGCTTTGACTATTGGGTATTTACCAAATTTGTAGTGGAGAATTTATATTAAACACCCCCAATGATCTACTTTCAGAAAGCATATAAATATGAATTATGTTAAACACCCTCGAGTTTCGTTTAAATGGTTTACGGTGCACATCCAAATATTTACAATGTGATTTGTTTTTATACATAACCGTTTACTCGTACATATTTGCTAAATTAATTACCGCAGTCGGTATTTGATAAGCTACACCGGTTAGAGACAACGGTTAGCCAACACAACATCATGCCATGTTCCTCGAGCAGGTTTATATTACAAATAAACATCACGCACATTCACAACACACCATGAAAGCAGTAAAGGAACAACAGAGAATTAGCGAAGCCTCCTCATGTCACGTGCTTATCAACGATGCGGTCTTCGACTGGCTCTATGCCTGCACGCTACATTTGGAGGTGAAGTACCTCAACCATCTCCTTCAATGAAGATCGCGTGCCTCCTGCATCATCTAGCTCCGAGTACAGGCAACCAACTTCGATATCCTTATCTTGTAACTGTTTCTTTGCAGTTTCAAGTTCTCGCCGAAGTTCCAAATTTGCAGCTTCAGTTTCCCACAGTCTCTGTGCGATAAAGAAGAACTCATCGGCGAGGTTTTCAAATGTCCGGGGTACCCGCGCATATGGCAGTCGGAAGTTGCACGTATTCCTTGAGCAGACATAGAATAACCGTCCTACCGGATGCTGGTTGCCATTTTTGTAATTCAGAATTATAGGATTTCCAAAGCTACATCTTGAAAAGCTCTCCGTTGTGTTCATCCTACAAGAGTAAAGGCAAAGGATTACATGTACAAATATTTTGTTGAGGCATTGAAAGTCAAAGTAATTGGGTAAGGGAGAGATTCTCAAAGTAACATAGTAAGCCCGTTACACAACATTAGCCAGAAGATATTGGTGCTACATATGCATTAAGGGAAGACGTAACTTCCACAAAGGACTACGACTGACGCCTACGTCTATTATTCCACATGGCATGTGCAATTCTATCTCGCAGGACCTCTCCCCGCCTAATATCTTCACGAAGGATATCAACTACACGATGCTGGTCCTCCGCGACCTCCTCAGGCAAGGAACCCTGTTCGTCATCATCCGACATAGAATCTCACCCGTTAAGGCGTATGAAGTTGTGAATTATGCACGTGGCTCTAACGACATCTCTTTGAATGTCAAATGGGTATGATGGCATATGTCGCAAGCAGTGAAACCTTCTTCCATACGCCGAAGGTGTGCTCCACTACATTACGTAGGCAAGCATGGCGATGGTTGAATAAGTCCTTGTGATTTTCATACAGGCATCCACGTGCTCGCCAAGCAAGAAGATGATATAGAGCACCTCTATATGGAGCTATGAACGTGTCTGTATTTGTATATCCACAATCTACCAAGTATTTGCACCCCTGAGGGACAACCAAGGACCCTCTCTCTACGGAGTTACGAAGAATTAGTCATATCCGCACATGAACCCTCCCAACCAGCAACCCCATACATGAAGCATTGGTTGAAGTCGATGGCAGCCATAACATTCTGTGATGTAAATAACTTCCTGCACCGATATGCACCTTCTTCATCGGGGTGAACGTGGGCGGGAATGTACGTCCCATCTATAGCTCCTATCACACCCTGTGCAGTAGATGGAAATTTGAGTTGCTTAATATCACACGAATCAGAAATATTTTTCAATATAGGAATTTACTTTGAAGTATGGATAGTATCGAGAGCCCGACGTGATTTTCTCTGGGGTCACTGAAGGTGCTAACCGGATGTACTCCGACTCCAATGCCAGAATCTTCGCCAGAACACTTTTAATGTGACGCGAAATAGTCTCGGCGCTATGCTGAAATGATTCCTGGATGATTCTATTGGAATGTCCATTTGCGAATGCATATAGGAATATACAGACATGCTCGTCCGCATCCATATGCCTTGTCTGAGTTAATCCATGCTCAGTTAAGACACGGGCGAACCTTCTTAGCATGGTCGGTCTCATCCGAAAATTTTGGAATGCCCTGTCATCATGACCTGCAAGCATCTCCTTCACCCATTCTCGACCACTGAGAGGTCTTGTATGCAAAGGGCGTGGGACTCGTCTGTCAGCTAACTCCCATTCCTCTATGGCCATAGCCCCCAAAACTCCAACACATGCTAGGATGACCTGATCCCTAACTTCATCGAATGGATTGTAGCGACGAATGTCCATCCCTATACCCAAGAGTATGCTACAATCAGAACGCATTTTCATTGGCAATCTTCCTGTTATCTTGATTACAGAACCTTGAATGAAATTCAAACCAAGACATAAACAATAAAAGCTACGAGATAGGGTTATTCTTGAAATGCGCAGGACATTACAATCACAATCCCTACACTAAAGTTGGGTCGAACTGGTACTGCAAAAGCTAAGTTGAAATATTCAACCAATTAAGAAACTACTGCAATAAAGGAGAGTCAACTGTAATTCCTATCCTGCAAACTAATACTGCAATAAAGGAGAAGCAACTGTAATTCCTATCTTGCAAAGTGAAACCTGCATTGTGATTGCTATCCTGCAAGCTAAAACCTGCAAATTACTTGCTATCATGCAAGCTAAAACTCGCAAAGTAAATGGTTCCCTGTAAAGTAAAACCTGCATAAGAAACCGCGTAAGGAAAGGATACTGCGTTAAGTAGGGTTAGCATGTCCAGGAATCGTTAATGTATTTTACCACCTGCAACCTAAATCCTGCATAGTGCCAATGGAAATATCTTAATTATTCCACAGAAACTTGAAACTGTTCGAAGAAAGTAAAAGTTGCAGTAGATAGTAACACCGGCCACTACTGCTAAGTTCAGGTTCTTAAATATTATAAATCGTTAGAAAATGTTATGGACGAATCGTCCACTCGATCCACGCATTCAGCTTCTCAGGGTCGGTCCGAACATGGTAGAAAATATTTCTACCACTTGTCGTTGCTAACTTTTCGGCGATCCTTTCAAACTGGTCTATGTCCAGGTCCGGCCTTAGGGCGCTTACTTCCTGACATGCTAGATTCGCCATTTCGTCAGGATCATGCCGCCCCTCAGCAAGTTTCTGTGGCAACGTGCTCAAAAACTTGTCCAATAATTCAGCTCCTGCTGCATGTAACGTCCCTCTACTCCTTGTTTTCTTGCTACTTGTGCATTGCCCACCTGGATTCCGCTTCCTAGATGACGGTGTCGGCGTGATCTCATCGCTATCTTCGAAAGTCTCGAGAGGTTCCTGCATAATTTCTTCAAAATTCTCATCAAAATTGAGCTCCCTCTGGCTCACTGGTGGATGTGGTCGATGGCCCCATAGGTTGCTTGTCCCTGGTCGGTCGAGACGAGGTTGCATGCACTCCTATTACGATGTCCTTTGATAAAAACCATTCCATGTCACCGAAGTAGAGGAAGGGCTTGTGTCTATATTTTCGAAATTGATCTGCGAGCTATTTAGGAAGGAAATATAATAATTCAGACACACAAATTAATGGAGAGCGCTTTAAATTTATGTATTACCTCGAACCAAGCATCCTCTGTTGGTGGTATGGGCTTGTTGTATATGCTATCCCATCTCCAACCAGATTTGTTGTGGAGGTACAGATATGAGGCGTAGTCCTTCTTTAAATTCTTACACCGATGTTGCAGCTGGACCTTCGTGAAACAACGACAACTAATTTCTTTGAACCTCTTCACAATCGAGTTCCATCCTGGGATCGTGAAAGTACTTCCAGCCCACAATTTCTCGTGCTCTAACTTCACATCAACAAATATCCTGTCCAGTGAAGAGTTCCATTGTGCAATGTGGGTGGTGCCTGTCATCGGTACCTCAGATGGTCCCTCCATCGTTCTCTCAGTATTTCTTCCCCATGCAGACATGTTTCATGAACTTCTTATTCCGATAAAGCAAATATGCAAAGGCAGAGCAAGTAAATGATGCATGATATCATTGTGGAAATATGAATGAAGGTTTCTCCCAAGCATTGCGACATTAATACCGAAGTAATAGAAAGGCATGTGCAAGGCAGAGCAAGTAAATGATGCGAGGCACATATGCACGAAATCAAGGTTGTTAAGTGGAAAGACGTAATAAGGAATAACAATCCACTTGTTAGGCTCAACCTACTTAACAGGATGCAAGGTGCAACAAATTTTAAAAAAACAAAGCAGTGTGACATTATAACCCAAACTCACAATCTGTTATAACCCATCTAACAGACGCAGAGTGAATGGGATGACCATCTAATGAAGAAAGTGTTACAAGAAACATCGACACTGTCTCCTTAAATTGGTATAGTTTCAATCCGTGGTTATATTTCTGCCGAAGGTTATATTTGTGCCCATGGTTATATGCTAAAAACATCGACAATGTTAGGCAATGGCATAGTTTCAATCCATTTAATCTTGGTGGTGGTTTTTGGAATAACTAATATTTCGGCTACTATGTTACAAAACAAAGTATCCATCAAGTTATTTGTTCCTTTCCACATACATGTTTAAGTATTTCTTTCAACTATTTTAGTTCAGGAGAAACAATACTGATATAGGTTTCGTAATTCTTCAGAAATGTACTAGAAAAAATAATTTGACTATATATGACCACATGCAAAGATAAACTGTACTCGAACCAGCTCCGTTAGGCGACCTGGCTCAGTGTGACCTGATGAATCCACATTTCATCATCTTTATTCTATCATTTTGGCACCAAAAACCCTAGCAAATGCCTGTAAACAGCATTAAAATCATCATCTTAGCATTCATGCATGTGCATCATATTAGTGTATAAAATACTGTAATTAAAGCCAAAATAATAAAATAAATAAAAGAAAAGAAAAAGAATAAAATATTGTAAATATTTTATGACCCGAAACCCTGAGACCAAGGCATCTTGATGAATAGGTCAACAAGGAATAAAGTAGGGGGAGATAAGGTCAGAAATACAGATAAAATACCTATACATTTTATTCATTCTTTATTCATTTTGGGACCTATTTTTGCTTCCACTTTTTATACACCAAATAAAGAAACTTTATACATGAAAGTTGTAGATAATATTACAAGGAAAAATACAAAATTGATCTCACAGAAAAATAATGTACAGATAAAAAGTTATGGTCTGAATAAAAATCCAGAATTCCAACTTCCCAGACCCGTATCTCACAAATAAAAACTCCAAATGCAGCATACTCACCTTTAATTGTATATAGAAGAAAATAAGCTATTTAATGGCGGTGGTTTCACATTTGGCGGAGCTACGGTTTGAAAGTTGACTTTTGGACCCTCATTGTACAGTGTACCGAATAAAATATTCAATTTATTATTTATTCATTATTTTTGTATTTTTATATTTTTATAATGTTGTAAATAATACTTATAATACTTATGTACATTAAAATCAAAATAAAAACGTAAATAAAATTCAAATAAAAATACTTGTAGATATCATATACATAGGTACTTCACCTATAACTATACCTATACTTTTTACACTTTCATTTTATTTAATGTACATAATACATCAATAAAATGAAATAAAAATATCTTTGTATATATAAAAGTCTTTTATAATTTTAGAAAATAAGAAATGAAAATAATAGAAATAAAATTTACAAAATAAAAATAAAATACTAAAATACATAGGTAATATACCTATATAAGGCTAAAAAGGTAACTTGTAAAAATAAACCTCATAAAAATAATTAAAAATCATAATAAAATAATTTATAAAAAAATAAACATTTTTCATTTTATAATTAAAAATCAATAAAATCGTTATCTATTTTTTTATAGATTTTAGAAATCTTTTTCTCCAGGTTTTTCCTGGTTGGTCCACGTGGACCAACCAGGGGGCTAGGAGAGTTGACCTCGGTCAACTCTCTGCCCAACACCTGGGTTGTGTCAGAGATATGTTTTGACCCAACTTCTCCCTTTTTTCGAGGACATCCCTTTCACCCTTTGGTGATGGTGTCTTCTGGACTTCTCTTCCCCTATCATCCCTTAAACTCGCCCATAGCTTTCCTTGGGCATTGGACCTCTGACGCGCCTCGTGCACCTCGTCGAAGGACCCCCCTCGGCCAAGTTTCAAAACCGAACCCACTTCTTCCCATTTGATCTTGAACCAACTTTGGGGCACCAAAACCTGCACCTTTCACATGGCTCAACTCAGTTGGAGTGGTAAGGGGATTGGATTTGCCGGTATGAGACGCACACAAGTGGAAACATTTGTCCTCCTCTAGGGAGGGAAGTGCACCCCAACCCGTCCAGTGATTAGGAAGTTTAAAGACAGGAGGCTGTGGGTTGCGATAAAGCTTCAAAAGAGGGATAGTCTACTGGCTCAAGAGGAAAAACTCTTTATGTAAATGCTACTGTATATAGTATTTCAAAAAAAAAGTTCAGGCATGTACAAAAATAAAAAGCCTGCAAGTATGTACAAAGTCAATAAGCAAGCTTGAGTTCCAAAGTCATATCATGTGAGCCTGCAGCAGGATGACTTGACTACACTGGTCTTGCATCCAAGGATAGGTAGCTACACTGGCTACCATCCATTCTTCTCTTCACCCCCTCCTCTTGAGCTGGTTGCCACTTGAACTTAGAAGGGAATACCCCGCTCCTCGAGGATGGAGTCATTGGATTGGGGAATCATTGGGTTGTCATGCTGGAGAAGTCAGTTTCTTTGTCATTCTAGCTGGGGAGAGCCACCATCACTTACACTGTACGAGTCAGATTCATAGTCGGAAGGGTTTGCGTATGAGTTGAGATATTTCTGACCTGGCTATTGAGGAGACTTGGACAGAGTTTTGGGATTCTCGAGGACTGTTGGATTTCAAACACGGTTCTCACTAAGGTTCCGCCCGCACTAAAATTCCAAAGGTCCGACTTAAGCTCCAAACTTTGATTTTGTGAAGACAAGTTTGATAATCAAATAAAATCCATATTTCTTCTTTTTCTTTTCTTTCTGTTTCTTTTTGCACTTATTGCATAAGTGTTTGCTAGGGACTACCAAAGGTAAAGTATAGGGGGATGATGAATCAACATTTCATCATCTTTATTCTATCATTTTGGCACCAAAAATCCTAGCAAATGCCTGTAAATAGCATTAAAATCATCATCTTAGCATTCATGCATGTGCATCATATTAGTGTATAAAATACTGTAATTAAAGCCAAAATAATAGAATAAATAAAAGAAAAGAAAAAGAATAAAATATTGTAAATATTTTATGACCCGAAACCCCGAGACCTAGGCATCTTGAAGAATAGGTTGACAAGGAATAAAGTAGGGGGGAGATAAGGTCAGAAATACAGATAAAATACCTATACATTTTATTCATTCTTTATTCATTTTGGGACCTATTTTTGGTTCCACTTTTTATACACCAAATAAAGAAACTTTGTACATGAAAGTTGTAGATAATATTACAAGGAAAAATACAAAATTGATTTCACAGAAAAATAATGTACAGATAAAAAGTTATGGTCTGAATAAAAATCCAGAATTCCAACTTCCCAGACCCGTATCTCAAAAATAAAAACTCCAAATGCAGCATACTCACCTTTAATTTTATATAGAAGAAAATAAGCTATTTAATGGCGGTGGTTTCGCATTTGGCGGAGCTACGGTTTGAAAGTTGACTTTTGGACCCTCATTGTACAGTGTACCGAATAAAATATTCAATTTATTATTTATTCATTATTTTTGTATTTTTATATTTTTATAATGTTGTAAATAATACTTATAATACTTATGTACATTAAAATCAAAATAAAAACGTAAATAAAATTCAAATAAAAATACTTGTAGATATCATATACATAGGTACTTCACCTATAAATATACCTATACTTTTTACACTTTCATTTTATTTAATGTACATAATACATCAATAAAATGAAATAAAAATATCTTTGTATATATAAAAGTCTTTTATAATTTTAAAAAATAAGAAATGAAAATAATAGAAATAAAATTTACAAAATAAAAATAAAATACTAAAATACATAGGTAATATACCTATATAAGGCTAAAAGGTAACTTGTAAAAATAATCCTCATAAAAATAATTAAAAATCATAATAAAATAATTTATAAAAAAATAAACATTTTCATTTTATAATTAAAATCAATAAAATCGTTATCTATTTTTTTATAGATTTTAGAAATCTTTTTCTCCAGGTTTTTCCTGGTTGGTCCACGTGGACCAACCAGGGGGCTAGGAGAGTTGACCTCGGTCAACTCTCTGCCCAACACTTGGGTTGTGTCAGAGATATGTTTTGACCCAACTTCTCCCTTTTTTCGAGGACATCCCTTTCACCCTTTGGTGATGGTGTCTTCTGGACTTCTCTTCCCCTATCATCCCTCAAACTCGCCCATAGCTTTCCTTGGGCATTGGACCTCTGACGCGCCTCGTGCACCTCGTCGAAGGAGCCCCCTCGGCCAAGTTTCAAAACCGAACCCACTTCTTCCCATTTGATCTTGAACCAACTTTGGGGCACCAAAACCCTCCGGGCGTGGATCGAGCGAAGCTCCAGTGACAGGGGAGCATCTCCACGTTTCAGTCGAGGTGCGGTGAGCACCTAAGGTCGGATTTCAAGCCACCTCCGGCCTCTTGGCCGTCGAGGTTTCTACCTTGGGCATCCCAGCCCTCGAGGTCTGTATTTGTCATTTTTCTTGCGTAGATTAACTCCTGGTAGCCGTAGCTTCATTCTCCACTGTTCACTTTGCTTCGAGCCAACCAATACCCCTTGTTTGACCTCGCCGACCATCTCGCCGGAGCTTGCTCCGGCGAGCCTATCTTTCATCGTCCCCCCCCCCCCCCCCCCGTTTTTGCCACCGGAGGTGCTCGGCATTTTGCCCGAGCTCTCCCTGACTCTTTTTTGCAGGTTCTGGAGACTCGAAGAAGCCCACCTGGATTTCGTTTTTGCGGCCGCAGAACAGCCTGGAGCCGTCCCCCTCCGTTCACGTAGCGGCGGTCCTCCGTCCCTCGCTGGGCGATTTTGCTTCCGCCGCCCACACAAGGAGGCTCCCAGGACGTTCATAGCGCCATCAGAAGGGAGAGATCGGCGTCAGGCGCGGAGATTTTGGCACCCGAGATTCATCCTGGTCGTGTTCGTCACGAGTTCTTCATCCGCGTCCCATCGCCGTCCGATTTTGACCTGTTCTTGGAGAGCTCCAGCCGTCGTCGGATCCTGAGCATCTCCAGCCGTTGATCGCAGTCGCAGGATCTAATCACAGCCCTCAGATCGCGAAGAGGCATCGGCGCGTCCGGGACTGCCACGTGGCATAAGAGAAATCCTTTCAAGCATCCGATCGTGAGGCAGGGGTATTTTGCAATTCAACCCTGCCATTTTGAGCATTTAAATTTCAAACTGTGAACTTTCCTCGGCACTTTTATAAGTTGTTGTGAACTTTGCTTAATCGCCCCACTCTTTTGAAACATCTCATATTCGTCCTCCCCAGGCGCGTGCATCACACGCGCGTGGGGTGGTCTATTGCAGGAAAGGGCTCGAACATTTTAATATGAATTTTCAGTCCACTAATGTTTTTATGCAGCTGTAGGTTTTTGGATAAATTGCAATTAAGCCCTCGCAACTTTTGGGAATTATTAGGACATCCCTGCCAGGCGCGCGTGCACGCACGTGCGTCTGGGAGATTTTGCGAGGAAGCCCCTGCGGCTTTGGGTTTTGTTGTTTGGCCTAGAAACGTTTTGTTTCAGTTCAAAATTTGTGGCAAAATTGCAAGCGTGCCCCCTTAGTTATTGTTTTTTGCATAAATGCCCCTGCCATGTCTTTAATTGTTGCTTGCTTGATCCATTTATTTAAGGCCTCATTTGAAACCCAAAAATTCTCAAATTTTGAACTTAAGCTCCTGTGCACATATGCTTCCACGCCATCAATTTAGTTTTTGATTTTATTTTATTTTTATATTTATTAAAAATAAAAAACTCTCTATTTCAACACTGTCTAGCTTAGAAAATGCCAAAAAAATATTAAAATACCTTGAAAAATTCTAAAAAAAATTCCCTGGTGTATATTTTACTATATTTTAGTGTCATTTCAAAAATCACTAAAAATCTCAAAAGAAAAACACTAAAAATTTAAAAACACTCAAAAACTTCAAAAAAATATATAAAATCAAAGAAAATTCCAAAAATCACAAACTCAGTTCCTGTTTGTCCTATATTTTGTTCTCTTTATTTGAAAATTAGTGTGAAAAATTTTGGTTGCTGTTTGCTAATTTTAATTCTCATTTTATTCACAGTCAGCACCCATTTCACTGTTTTGCTTTATTTCAGTCTTTAAAAATACCAAAAACACCTTGAAAAATACCCAAAAATCACAAAAACAGCAAAAAATCCTAAAAATCTCAAAAACATTTTATTTCTGAATTTTTGGTTATTTTTGCTTATTTTTATAAATATTTTACCTTATCTTCTATTACATTTATTTTAAATTCTAATATTGAAAAAAAAGAAATATAAAAAATATAAAATATAAAATTATAAAAATCAGAAAATTAAAAATCAAAATACAAAATTAAAAATTAAATTAAAAATAAAAAAATTAAAAATTAAAAACCCACAAAAATTTCCTTTGATTGCTTGCTTAGTGTAGACACTTGACACATTCATTCACTTGTGCACAATTGTTTGAATTACCCTGTTTGCTCCCTGTGTTCGAACTCTCTGCATACTTGTCACTATACATCATTTGTGCAGAGTTAAAAATAAATTTTAACTCCACATTATTTCTAATTATTGATCTTTAGTGTGAGTTAATTGTTGATTAAATACAGGATTCATTTGTGAGTCGCCACAGCGGCGGTTGTCTCCGCTTTGTGTGAGACACCAATTTAGACTCCACTCGATTCTGTGTTTATCATGACCTTCTTTCTGAACGTCCTCATTTCCTTAGTTAAAAAAACTATCAACTTCTAATCTATGAAACATCATCTAATGATCTATATGAACTTGATCTCAAATCCTCGCTTCATCAATTGTAGTTGGATGAAGCACAGACACTTATCAATGTTAGTCCTTTCTTCCAGATTCCCCTGGCAATTTTTTTCGAACCTAATACAAATTCGAAGGGATAACCTTTACAGATGTGGTTAGGAGTTGCTCTGCTAATGTTGTTCATTTTCAAGATGGTCTTCCTACCCTCTGCCCTAGGTCCGCATTTCGACACATTAGACCCTAACTTCATAAGTAGCACTCTGCCCTAATGTTGTTCATGCTCAAGATGGTCTTCCTACCCTCTGCCCTGCTAATCGTTGTTCATGTTCATGTTCAAGTAGCCACTGAACGATTAACCCTGTAAATCCACATCTAGTAAACTGAAAAGAAGCACGATGTCTCCCAATATGGGAGCTCCGATGATAAGCTTCTTGCGTAAAATGCCATGGACGTTAATCGGAATGAGGGAACAAAAAATGAACGAAATAAACATACGGGAATCGGAGTGTCGATGGGGGCCATACCTTCCCAGCAAGGTCTTCACGCACTCCGCTAGATCTCTCCACTCATTCTCCCCTACAGAGTACCCAGCAAGAACAAGAGCCTGTAATGCAAAGATGACAGTGGCACACAATTTATAGGGATAGATTTCTTCCTCTACCCTACAATGTCTCCTTCCCCCTCTCAGGGGCAATGGTGAGACAGAAGGAGCACTCGATTCACACGAAGATGCATACATCAGCACCGTCATCTTGTGAGGAACACACCTGGATGCGTGGTAGACGGGCATTCAAGGGGCATGGGCAGGACACACCGGTTGTTGTGCCGTCACCTTGTCAACCTCACGTAGGGGGAGTCGAGCGACGGACCTCGCACGCCTATGCCAATCCTCGGATCGAGCCATTTCAGATATTCTGTGCACCTTCAACCAGATTATGATTACAGGGGATTCCTGAGTTTTTGACTCCCTCAGGGATTTCAGCTTGTAAATTCACCCTATGTTTTTTGTTGTTCTAGAAATTTTGGCTGCGATTACTAGCCATAATCTTCTGTAAGTTTTTTCCATGAGTAATACATAGTTTACACTTAAAAACAAAAAAAAAAAAAAGCTGCTTTCATCGATGGCAGTAGCGGCTTGGAGGAAGATGTCGAAGGAACCTCGCCGCGAGACCCGTTAATCCCTGTTCAGTCTCGATTGGAAAGGAAAGGATGAGTAAATGCTGAGACGTCATTTCGGTCTGCCAACCCACCAATACCCCTGTCAGACCCACACCCACAACCCAGC
Source organism: Ottelia alismoides (assembly GCA_037367405.1). NCBI lineage: Eukaryota > Viridiplantae > Streptophyta > Magnoliopsida > Alismatales > Hydrocharitaceae > Ottelia > Ottelia alismoides. The sequence continues at coordinate 362,063 of JAZKJV010006625.1, forward strand.
CAATTCACGTCCCAACTTGGACACCCCACGAACCAAACACCGTACCAACTCGACCCATCCCGCACGAACACACGTACCAAACGATCCCTAAAAGAGTGAACTGAATTTATGGGACCATGTGAGATAGACGCCTCTTGTCCTCGCCCTGGTCCCACTCCACGGCCGTCTAGTTTTCTTCTATGTGCGTTTCCTTCGTCCCCACGGCTTTCTTAAAGCGACGGACACCGTAGCTCCACGTCGCCTTATCCCCTTCCTCCCAAACCCCCAACAAACAACCTACCCGCACTAGTACTATCCATCTCCCCACACTGTCGATCGAGTCGAAGATGGCGAAGGAGATGGAGGTGGTGAGGGGGCTGGAGCTGGAGAGGTACATGGGGCGCTGGTACGAGATCGCGTCCTTCCGCTCGAGGTTCCAGCCCAAGGACGGCGTCGACACCAGGGCCACCTACCAGCTCGACGGCGCCACCGTCAAGGTCCTCAACGAGACCTGGAGCGGCGGCAAGAGGGGCTTCATCGAGGGCACCGCCACCAAGGTCGACCCTTCCAGCGACGAGGCCAAGCTCAAGGTCAAGTTCTACGTCCCCCCCTTCCTCCCCGTCATACCCGTCGTTGGCGACTACTGGGTTCTCTATATCGACGACGACTACCACCACGCTCTCATCGGCCAGCCCTCCAGGAACTATCTCTGGGTGCGTCTCTATCTCTTTCTTTGCTTCTGCTTTTTATTCTTAGACATCCGTTTTATATTGTATCTGTTTTAATGCATAAATGAATTTTGTAGATTTTTATACAACTCTGTGTAACAAAAGAGTATGCATTCGCTCTCCATATATGATATAATTATTATAAAATCTATCTATCTATATAATAAATATATCTGCTTCGTATGTAACTCGCCCATTACATTTTTGTTTGAATATTTAAGGTAATCAAGAAAATCCGTATCTGTTTTATATCCATATTCGTCGATATCTATTTCTGGATTAGTATTTCATATACTAAAGTAAATAAGAATATTGATAAAGATCTATATCTGTATGCGGGGTATCGACTGTTTGCATCTTCCCTGATACACCTTGTTGTTTGTGCTGTTTGATTGATTAACCCGAGATAGGTGGCAATAGGCTTGAAATTCTTGTAACCTCTCTTTGTAATTGCTGATATGCTGCTGTGTAATTCGTCAAAATCGATCATACTTGTTCTAAACATAGTTTTCATTGTCAAGTGATTCGACAATACGGTGAGAATAGGCACACACTTCTTATAATTCCTGCTGAATGCCATGTTAATCTCATGCACAAAAGCTAGCACCAAATCACCTCTTCAAGGGGTATGTGGTAATGGAGAGATCACCTCATGCTGGCATTGGTTCTTTTGCAGAATATAGATAACGAAATCCCAGGATTTTCTCTCTTATCCGGATTTTCCTTATCCTCAGAATAGTTATTCTCGTTCCTCCAACAACTATTCCACTTTCCCTTCAAGTAATAGTTTCCAGTTTCTCTTCAAGTAATAGTTGACACTTGCCTCTCATTCAATCTACTCAATCTACAACAGCTGCAACTTATTCCAGTATAATGACCACTTATCCAATATTTTCGATGAGTTGTTGATTAAGTGGAAGCATGTGCCCTCGAGTAGTTTCACATGTTGCCTTAGCGGAGCTGTAACTGTAAGACCATGATTTTGATCATGCAATGTTAGTGTTGGACTCAGGTGTTAGACATGTATGGTACATGTTGTGGGCTTGGATATGTCCAGAAAGCTGCTTAATTGTAAATTTTTAGATGTAAGATTTTCTAATGTGCATTAATGACTTCACCACACAATAGGGATATTTCACACATGATTCAACTGAATAAGACAAGCAAAGCGGAATGTAAACTGCAATCTGCGAGAGAGTAAGCTCAACATGTAGTTTGTGAGCTTGCACAAATTTCAACTTGTTTCAATTTTGCGTGAGCTGCGTGCATTTGCAAATCATTTGATAGACGAAAATGAGGCATATGCAGGCTGCATTTCTTTGACAAGGATTATGGACTTGTTGATTTCTTTGACAGCCTTGCGTTTTCTCCTCTCTTCTTATATATGTATCTTTATGAGATCATGATTTTATATGTTCTGAAATTTATGGCTGGCATACCTGGCCTAAGTTCTTTGTCCACGATTTCAGATGCAGGAGCTTATTTATATTTCTGATATTGTTTTTAAATTATTATTTTAGATATTACGTTCAGCAAAATGAGAGAGAGGGGGGGAAATCTGCTGACCCGCGAAATTCCTCTGTTCTACAGATACTCTGCAGAGAAAACCATATGGATGATGAAGTATACAATATGCTGCTGCAGAAGGCTACAGATGTTGGCTACAACGTGGAGAATCTCCATCGGACGAAGCACTCGGAGGTTCCCCCGGAGGTAGATCAGAGTCCCAAGGACAATAAGGGTGTATGGTGGATCAAATCTCTCCTGGGTAGATAAGTTTTTAGTTCAGTTTGAATCTGCTCGTGTTTTCTGTGCATTTCTGATACAATGAATATTGTTAATAGTTGTTGCTCGCATGTTAAAGAGATACCTTACCGTTCATATGTTACATATGATGTTTGTCGTTTGGATCTAGAAGCACACCCTGCTTTGCTTCAATGTGAAATGCTGGTATGATCTTGTTAGCTGCTTTCCTAATTTCCCTGTTCAAGTTGTGTTCAGAAAATCTGTGTAAAAGTTGATGTCTCCCCATGTGTTAATCTGTTTGCATTGAAATCGAAACAGAAGATAAGAGCTGCTTAACATCTTTCCATTATTATACTATTTGGGGGAGAACATTTGCCATGAACTAGAGAGAATAAATAAACCAACAGCCAAACTTAACGTCGTTGGAGGCAACTGCATTGTCCTCTCCTAAAGATGACCTTATGTCTCATCCAAACATAGCCGACGACCCGAATCTGACTCATATCTCATGCAATTCCTCCATGTTCACTAAAACATTTGAAGATATTGACCTCTCAAAAAAATTGACTCGGAACTTGTTTTAAAAAGAACCTCCATATGATGAAATTGGTAACAACTTGAAAGGTCAGATGTGCTGTTGCTAAGGAATTTATTTGTTTTTATTGGAAGTATATTTTTTGGCCATCTTAATGGGAACTGTTTATGGTAAAGTGGATTTTGAATCAACTTTTCTTCGTGATTATCAGCTTTTCTCATCAAGAAAATATATCTGAATTTATGTCAGAAGGGTAGTCACTCTGAAAGCGTTAGGATACTTCTTCCAACCATTTCTAATTGTGGAAGTGCACATTTTGTGCTTTTTTTTGTTTACCATGATTATAAGCTTTGCACACAGCAGTCCCACGATAATATGGCATTTATAAAAGAAATCATTACAATATCATATTACTATTATTTTTTTATAAATATCAAATTATATCAAGAAATGCACAAATAAACATTTGTAGGTAGAAACTCATCGTTCAAGTGTCAATTAGAAAGTGCTACATCATTTTTTTGTGATGTGATTATATTGTAGGGATTTTTACCTCACGAACCCTAGAAACATTGTAAAATGTCTTCTCAACCTTCTAAACATCGTTATTACTCCCTTGACTCTGTAAACTTTTTTTTACTAGTTAAGGGATGTGAGGGGTTGAACCCCGGTCTTTTGGAGTGGGAGCTCACTGCTTCTACCACAAGACCATAAGGTGGGTTCCGACCCCGTAAACTTGCTCCGCCATACCCCGCAAACCCCGCCATTAATTTTACTTTTACTTGAACCAATGCCTTGGGTTAATCTAACCAGAGGAACATTGAATGGTGAATCTTCCACCTCATCTCATTCTTCCTCTTCTTCCTTCTCCATTCATCTTCTTCTTCCTCCTCTTCTTTCTCCTCTTTATCTTCTCTCTATTCACCCCATCTACATCGGTTCACCAAAACACCAAAAATTTTCTGTTTCCACGGATAAATCATGTCTTCCGATCACGAAAATGTTTTTTTTTTCCAAAAATTTTGGGGCGATTTCTTGAACCGATTAATGGGATACTGAGGTTGCTAAACAAATATGTAAATGACATCTTTCGGTCCTCCTCTTATCTCTGCTTGTGCAACTTCTTCTTCTTTCTCCTCCAAATTAGGTCGCCTTCCTCGGTTAAGTATGCGTCAAATCCAACAGGAAGAAGAGCAAGAACAAGAAGATGAAGAAGGTGGGTCTCAGCAGATTGAGGTCCATGAGGGAGACGAACCAAAAGTGGGTTCATCTCCACCTAAGCAGGCTTTGTGAGGCCGTGAAGGAGAAGGTGGAAGACGATGAGGAGGAGGAGACCCACCATGTCTGCGTTCCGCCACCCAATGCTCTGCTGCTCATGAGGTGCATATTCAACCCCGATGAAGATGGCAACACTAGAGAGCCGCTTCTGGGCCTCTCTTGTTGCCAAGATCGAAGATGGTTCCTCTCCCAAAACGGGAAGAATTGCAGCTGGAACCCAAAGAAGAGAACTCCATGGGGGGAGGTCTCTTTGGAGACGGAGGGGAGGAGGGGTGTCTGGGAGGAGGGAGGAGGGGAGGTCTGGGCAGAGGTGGAGGTAGGCTGACGTGGTGGAGGAGGGGCAGAGGTTGAGGAGGTGGGGAAAGGGAAGTGAGGAGGGTGAGAGGGGAGAAAGGAAGGAAGGATAAACAAAATGGGATTATGTAAAAGAAAGTAACGGAATCCGATTAGTTTTAACACTCTAATGGATATGAGTTCAGCACATAGTTTGTGGGGTAAGGATTAGCAAGTTTACGGGATCACGGGAATAATAAGGCTAAAGAAGGCCGAGAAGATAATTTACAACGATTCTAGGGTTCGTCGGGTAAAAATCCCTATATTGTAATGGTATAATCATAAAATGAGCATGACAAAGAGCTGATCGAGTTAGCCTAATTTAATTTCTTTATCACATGACTGCATTTGTGAATTTTTTACACAGATCTTTACAATTGTGCCCTTCAAAGTTTTCGCGGTTACCCTTATGCCCTACCGCTTCTGCAATAATACTTGTGACCAATCTTCTTGCACCATTAGCAATTTATACCCTTCGTAGCTGTTGACGTCACTTCCCCTCATGTTAACTTATAGGGTATAAGTTTAATTGGAAAGAAAAAAAAAGCATTAAAAGTGTAATTATATATTCTTCTTCCTCCATCATCGGTAGCTCCCTCCCCACCTCCTCTGGCCTCGAGCTCGACCTCCTCTGCGCCCTCCCACTGCCTCTCGCCCCCTTCTCCGACCTTGGGTTGCCGCCACCACCTTTACTTTAGCCTTCTCCGTCTCGACTAGATCCCTCCTCCGCCTCGGCTTGTCCTTGGCTTCAACCTCCTCTGCCCACCTCATGCCCCCTGGCCTTGCCCTAACCCGATTAGCGCTACCAGAGTAATAACTAATAAATCCATTCCTAACCAAAACAAGTCTAACTGAAAAAACTCGGAATGACACAAGTATAAAAAACCGTTTTTAATACGGATAGCCCAAATATTCAGCGTTTATTCTCTTCTGTGTTCGAAAAATATGTGAAGCTATTTCCCATCTTCGAAAAAGTTTATAGGAAAAATTACAAATTAAGCCAAAATCTCGCGGGTTATTTTTCTTTTTATTTTGGAAAATTAACCGGGTAAACTGCAATAACCAAATAGTATTTAGTAAAATTTATAATAAGTTCTTCTAAAGAATGACGTCGGCATTGTATAGGTGTGCATAATTGTATATATTTCGTTTCATTGTTGTTTTTGTGTATATCACATGAGAGATAAATGGATTACTTTTCTTGTGGTACTATTTATCCTAATGGATTGGATTCCACAATTTGCTTGGAAGTTGTGGGCATGTGCTCGGTCGAGTTTGTGGGTAACATGGTTTTAAAAATCGGATCGAACCAGTTCCAACCAGCTGGCTCTATACGATCTTAACAAATGTCATGATCAATTAGATTGATCATGACATTTGTTAGTTTCTAATGATAGAATCGATCGCAACGCAAATAAAAAAATCTTAAAAGCTATTTTTACTCAAAAATATATTTTACTCAAAAATCATAACCAGTCAACAATCAGTTGGATCGCTTGATCCGGTTGAACCAATTGACCCAAACCACCGGTTTAACTATCCATTTTTAACAAAAAAAAATAATAATTTTAAGTATTAAATACTATGCAATTTCTTAAAAGCTATTCATAATCCAGGCCACTATAGTGATGCTCCTTTATATCTTCTCCATGCATTTTTTTTCAATACAAGTCTCCTCTCCTTCTTAAGTTTCCATATAAATTTTTTAATGGTTCCATCTCTTTGATTTTGAGAGCACACGGATCAATCCAATATTACCTTGCGCTTCTTCTCCTTAAGAATATCACATCTCCCTTCCTATATTGTGCATGATGTCATCCCCTTGCTTCCTCGCAAAGAAGTTGTGATAATCACACTACGAGAAGCTTAAATTTAGTAAAACTTGCTAGAGTTTAAATAGCTTTAAAACTGTTATTTTAAATAAAATATGTTTATTTATTATGTCAGTTCAAGTTTTCTAATAACATTTATACCCTTACTTTTTTCAGGAAAAAATGTCCCCTTATATTCTTACAAAATTAAAATATTTCCCTTATGTTAGTATAATATACAAGCATAAGTGTACTAATAAAGGGGTGCTATTAAATTTCGTAAAAGAATATAGTGACATGTGTAATTGCCACAAAAAAATGTGTAGGGTATAAATGTTATTACAAAAACTAAGGACACAAGTGTAAAATCATTAAGATATGTAAATTTAATGTTGCATTTTGTTAGTACGTCACAATTTCATGCAGTGGTCGTCAGGCCTATGCAGTTTATGTAGACCATATGTTCAACTGATCTACCGTCGGTTTGATCTAATCGATCTCGACCGTTGGTTCAAATCCATCAAAAACGGTAATAACATCAGTATTCGTATCAAATTTGAGAAAATAAAATCCAACTTAATTTACTAGTCAAATCAGTTGATCAGTTACCTAAATCTAGAAAATCGTACAAATATAGTGTAAGGTGCTTCTGTATGTATAAAATTCATATTAAAATAATCTTTGTAAAAGATTCTAATAATATTTTTAGGAAATATCATGTTCTTTGTTTTGTAAATACACTATTTATGAAGATAGTCATATTGCCACTGTATGTATAAAGGGGTTGACTTTTTCTAAATTGTTTACTAGTACTTCGTTTTGTGTTCAACCGTCCATTAAATCGGATCAAACAACCGGCGAAACCGATTTTATTATTTATTATTTTCATTATTCCATAGAATTGGACTAACTAATTGGGTTGAGATCGATTCCATGTCCAACCTGTCCGATTGTGCAGTTTGGTACAAGGTTCTAAAAACCAAATCCAATAGGTGGGTTCAACTGGTTAAACTAATAACCGGAAGAAAATAGTTCAACTACCCAGTTTTTTGATCAAAAATAAAAATCAGTCAAAATCCAGTTGGATCGCATTAACCAGTTGTGCGGTTTGGTTCAAGGTTTTAAAAACCAAACCAAACCGGTGGGTTTAACTGATTAAACAAGTTCCTAAAGGAAAAATATTCCAACCACCAATTTTTATCAAAAAAAATCAGTCAAAATCCAGTTGAACCGTACTAACCCGATTGAAACAATTTAACCAAATCATCGGTTCAATTATCTATTTTTTTTACAAAAAATAATTCATGATTATGTACAAAGTTCATTTTTTAGAAGCTATCCATAATCTAGTTTCATTCTAACCTAGTATATGATAATCCTTTATCTCTCCTCCATCCATGTGAGTCAATGATTCAATATTGCTTCATTCTTTACAAGCATCGTCTCTCTCTTACCACATTGTGCATTAGGTTGCTCCATTCCAATAACAACAAACGATGGTTTAATGTAAAGAAGAAGTTGTTATAGTCATACTATAAGAAGCGGTAAATTAACAAAACTTGTCACGAATTGGGGCTTGAATAGTATAAAGAGTGTCAATTTTGTGCATTACACTTTATGTATGAGAATTTGATAAAATATTTATTGTGCTCTTTCGCATTTTTCTAATAACAGTTATACCCTTCACGCTTTTAGCAATTACACTTGTGCCCTTTACTGTTAACAATTTAATAATAATCCTTATTTTTATATAGGGATTTTTACCCAACAGACCATATAATCTTTGTCAATTACCTCCACGACCTATGAAACAACCTAATTCCTCCCTCGACCACGTAAACTTGCCCCGTCTTACCCCACAACCCCTACCGTTAATTTGAGGCATCTTGGGTTAACTTGCTTGGGTTTACATTGGGTTAATCAAACTACAACAGATCCAACGGTAGGATTTTCCTCTCTCGCTCCTTCCTTCTTCTCTCCTCCTTCTTCCTCTTCATTCCCCTTTCGACGGTGGAGCACGGTAGGGGTCCTGGTGCACGAGGAGGGGGCGCTGGAGCACCCCAGGGTCTCTGCAACCCACAAAGAACTACTGCGCAACACCCCATGGATGGCATGTGGATAGGAGTCGAGGTGGGGCGACACAGGGGAAGCATGGGCAGGGCGGAGGCCGAGGGGTGAGGGGGATCTGGGCAGAGGTCGGTGGAGGCTGCGGCAGTCAGGGAGGAGGCTTGGGCGGGGCGGAGGCAAAGGGGATGAGGTGGATCTAGGTGGAGGTCAGTGGGAGGAGGCTTGGGCGGGAGGCGGAGGGGGTGAGGGGTGGTCTGGGTGGAGGTCGATGGGAGGGGAGGTCGGGTGGAGGGGAGGACAGTGGAGGTCGGAAGGAGGCGAGGTCGGGCAGTGGGGAGGTCAGGGGAGGGAGGTCGGGCAGAAGGGAGGAGGGGAGGTCGGGCGGAGCGGAGGGGAGGTCGGGCGGTGGGGAGGTCAGGGGAGGGGAGGTCGCGCGGAGGGGAGGTCAGGGGAGGGGATGTCAGACGGTGGGGAGGTCATGGGAGGGGAGGAGGGGATTTTGTGGAGGAGGCTTGGAGGCGTGAGGGAGAATGGATGGCATTTGTAATTTTGAGAACAAACTGGGTATTATTGAAAAGAAATTCTCAGAATCTGGTTAGTTTTAATAGGCAACTGGATGGGGGGTTAATTGTATGGTATGTAAGGTAAGGGTTAGCATGTTTACGGGGTCGATGGGGGAATCAGGTTGTTTCAAAGGTCGTGGAGATAATTGACAAGGATTATAGGGTCTGCCGAGTAAAAACCCTTTTTATATAATATAGGAGAACAAATGTACTAATAAACGACCAATACTATGATTTTTGTGAGAATATAGGGGTACACTTGTAAGTGAAAAAATAGGGACATAAATTAAGTGTTATTGAAAAAACTTGGAAAGACACACGTATTACTGAAAAACTTGGAACACAGTTATTCATTTTGTTGTATGAAATAACGGTCTAACTTAGTTCGACCGATTTGATCATATAAACCAAACCAACAATACAACTGTACAATTTTTTCCACTTTCTATGAATCGATGATGTAATCATCGGTTCGACCTGTCAGCTCCATTGATTCAACCATAAAACCCCAAAACTGACACTTTCTCGATTTGATGCTCGGGTCGATTTTTAAAACCTTCAATTCGATCTGCATTTTAAATCATGGTATTTGTTGCTAATTAAAATAGGTTAATTTTAAATTTTTCTCACGATATTATGCACCAAAATTTATGTTTTTGTGATGATTGTACTCTACGATTGGGTCCATAGGTGCGAACATAGACTTTTTCGAGTTTCCCGACGTTAATTTATCTGTGATAGGATCAAAATTACAACTGTAAAATCATAAAAAAAAGAAGGAAAATGTCAATAAGTACGTCCTCCCTTTTCCTTCCTAACTAGGGGTGTAAGAAAATTCTAAAGTTCGATATTCGCTCAAGTTCGGCTCGCTAAAAGTTTGATTCAGATTCGGTTCGGAAATAAATGAACCGAACCTGAACACAAGTTTTAGGCTCGATTAAATAAACGTACCGAACCTAAAAATCATAGATTCGCTCAGGTTCGATTCGTTAAAAACTCGATAAACATACACATACATATCTACAAATCCTTACCTGTAGAAGTGTGCCTTATTTTGAGATAAGTGAATTTTGTCCCAGGATAAGTGAACTTTGTCTAGAGATAACTGGATATTTACGGGATAAGTAGGTTTTATCTCGGTATAAACTACCCAAAAATAAATTGTCACATCATATTTACAACATCCATCATCTATGTATCTAGTACTTTTCCCTTCTTTATCTTCAAATTAACAGAACAAGTATAAACCTTACTTATCAAATATCTCCACATTATTCTTATTTCTTATCCACATCTGAGCAGATGTAAAAATATATTATAATTATACTTTTTTCAAAGAGACCAATCTTTATTAATATAATATTTTCAAAAGATGAAGATGGGTTAGATAAAAAAAATGATTGAATGAATATTTATTCTAATTGTAGATACATATATATATATATCCATTTCTCTTCTTTTCCCTTCCTCTTATTAGAGAATTCTTAAGTTCGATATTCGCTTAGGTTCGATTCGTTTAAAAAGATGTTCGATTCAGATTCGGTTCGAAAATAAATGAACCGAACTTGAACACAAGTTTAGACTCAATTAAATAAACAAACCGAACCTAAAAAATATAGGTTCGCTCAGGTTCGATTCGTTTACACCCTTATTCCTAACACATAGCCCATCCAAATTTTTGTACATTTCATAGAAGAAAATTAATAACCGCTAAGTTGGAGAATAATTTGCTTTTTTCCCCTCGGATTGGTTGTGCTGATTTATGGAATGTAATATACAAACATAGGTATTTGAGTTCGTATCGAGGAAATGCACGAGTTAATCACGAATGATGACCTGATATTCGTGAGACATACGTGACGAAGGATTGTTATTATTATAAAAAAAATCAGGGTTATTTTACACTTGTGCCCTCTTTCCTCTTAGATATACCGCAATATCAACTATGCTCTTTCCTTTTGCAATTAGACCTAGCCAAAGTCTAAGCATGAGCATTGGGCTGGGCCGGCCGGCCCAGCCCGAAGCCCAGCCCAAACGCCCGGCCCGACCCAGGTCCAAATTAATACCGGGCCGGGTTTGGGCCCAATATTTTGGCTCAAAATATTTTTGGGTCGGGCTCGGGCTTGGCTCAGCCCAGCCCGACCCGGCCTGAAGAGGGCCCGAACCCTTTCCTACATCCTACATGTATGAAAACTCCCACCTATTTCATGTGCACTCTCTCTTGTATCATGAAAGTCAGGCGTGTGACATGAGTTCAAGAAACTCATGTCTTCATACATTTTTTATAAATCAAGAAAGTCAGGCGTGTGACATGAGTTGATGGCCATTGTATTTCAATTAAGAATTAATTTTCCTTAATTAGTCTTTGGTTTAGATTTTGTTTGTTATTCTTGACTTCGTTAGTATTTATTTTTTTCAATTAGAACAAATTTCTATTATTGTACCTTTACTCAATATGGGCCTTATGCCTATTTTAACATATAGGGTCTGGTGCACATGTGGTCGTTAACTGGGTAAGTTTTTTCACTCCTTCAATTTTGTTACATGGGAGGCATTCATGGTATCTAGCAATGAGTGCACGCGTGTAAAATGAGAAATCTCCGGATTTGGTAGAATTGAATCTTAGTTGTTTCATAAGTATTATGGTACATGTTTTAAACATTTTTAGCTTGTGTAACTTGAGTTGAGATTAACTTGAAACAAAAGACTCAAAGTTAATAATATCTAACTAATGGAGATGGGCCGGCCTGGCCCAAGCCCGGCCCAAAGGAATCGGGCCGGGCCTGGGCTTGGGCCGAACAAAAAAATTTTATGCGGGCCTAAGCCCGGCCCAAGGCCCTAATTTTTTAAACAGGCTTGGGCCTGGGCCCTTCAAAGCCCCGGCCCAACCCGGCCCATGCTCATCCCTACCAAAGTCCAGGCCGAGCCGATCGGGCCGAGGTTTTAAAAGCCCTTGTTCAAAGCCCGGCCCAGTCCGGTCCACGGGCCATACTTCAAGGCTCAAACCCGGTTCATGGGCCGAATGTGAAGTACTTTTTTATTATTTTTTTAATCAAACTTATGGAGATAATTAAAGCATCATCAAATCTTTCTAAATCTAAGTAACCATAATATGTGTTACTTTACATGTAAACTATAAAATAAGTTGTAATATTGATAATGTAAAATAAAAACTTGAAGTATATTATATTAAATATATCTAAAATATAATTTTTAAACATTTATTTTTACATGTGCAAGCCGGGCCGGGTCGGGCCGGGTTTTATGGCACATACCCACGGCCCGCCCAATTGACGGGCGGGCCAAAGAGCAGGCCGGACCAGGTCGGCTCATTTCCGAAATCTCTTGCCCAAGCCTGGCCCATGAACGGGCTGGACGGGCGGGCCCTCGGCCCATTTTCCAGGTCTAATTGCAATATCAATTGTGTTCCTACTTTTTTAGGCAATTAATAATTTTATTCCTCGAATTAGTTTGCATCCATTCCTTTTCCTAACATACATTATCTTAAGGATACAAGTACAATTGGAAAGGAAAAAGAAGAGTATAAGTACAATATTTTGAAAATTATCGAGGCACGGTTGTAATTTTTTTACTAAATCATTCATGCTTTGGTTTGTATAAATCATGGTTTGGTTTATCTCACTAACGGCAAACATGCAAAAAAAAAAAGAAGAGGCATAACTAATAATGCAGAATCTAAAAGGGATAAAATTATAAAAAAACCTTATTATTCTTATTATATAAAAACTACAGTGGATCTTCTTAAAGCAATCTTCGATTTATTGATACTAGGGATAAAAAATCTTCAAGTTTCCTTATTTACAGCAACTATTCTTTTTTTCCTATTCCACCCTTCTCGTAATCTCTCGGTTATCACCTATCTCCCATTCACACTATTTTATTATAACTATCACTTGTCATATATTTTCAGGAACAACCAAAAAAATGCCGAATAGGAATAATACATCTGTATTCTACTTGTATACCACAAAACAAATTTCTCTCGAAGAAAAAAATCGAGAATAAGCGAGTTTATTCCTTATCGAACATCCTTTTTTCCTAAAAGGATGACCCAAATACGTACAAACATTCATTCTTTTTGGAGAATAAGGAGAGTGGAATAACGAGAGATGGGATATGAAATGAAGGGCTCTATTTATGGCATTTGCTTCTTGGGTTTTTTTAGACTTGTGTTCTTTTGAGTTTTTGCCGTTACGCTTGAACCCTACTTTTTTTGCAATAACAAGTGTCCATTGCTTTTTGCGTAACTGAAACTTTTGCCCCTTCAGTTAGTTGTCGTCCCTTCTCATCCAAATTGATATTATAGAAATGGGCATAAGTATAATTTGATTTATTCTTCTTCTTTGTCTTCCTCCTACTCTGCATACCTCCCCCTAGTCCCTAGCGCACCCATCCCTATCCTCCCTCGTTACGATTCTTCCAAGCCTTCCCGAACTCACCCCTCCCCAAGCAACTCCCCCACGTGTCAGGAAAGCTCGAATGAACTTGGTTTGAACTCAATTTGAGCTCGTGAGCCATGCTCGAAAAGCCGTTGAGTATGACTTCGAGTTAGATAAATGACTTGTTGAGGTTATTAAATTGAGTTAGAGTCGGGCATGTCTCAACTAGCTAACTTTACTCGATAACTCGTTTGATTTTACTATCTTTTATATATTTCCCATTCTATATGGATCAAATTCTATAATCAAAATCAAAATAGTCATTCAAAATATTCTATTCTATTTTTACTAGTTAGATTTCGAAAATCAAAATATTCTATTCTATTTTAGAATAACTCAATTTGAATTATAAAATTCCAATCATAAGTATCCCATTGACTTGAGTTTCGAAATGGAACTGTCAGAGTCATTAATATTTTGATTTAAAAAGTGCTTTGCAAAATGATCAATTAAACAATTGTTACAATTCGATTACTCGATGAGTAATACCTTTATGGAGTTGTGCTATGTTTATAGGTACCCTTTTTATACGTTAAATTTTTATAGATTGTCGAATGCGCGGGAATAAATATATTTTATATGCTATCGAAAAAACAAATATTACTATTATTAAAGGATATTCCCAATGGGTTTAATTGCTTCTTTAGAGAAGTTTACAAATAATAAATATAAAATCAACATACAAAAGGCTTGTAATTTTAGAGGATCGTCAACATTCTTAGACTCGAAGCTTATCGACTCTGAGCTCAAGTCCAAGTTTGAGTCTGAATCGAGGTTGACTCGACTCATGCAACTTGATAGACATTTGTACCTCCAACCCAACTTGATAGACTCGAAGCTTATCGACTCATGCAACTTGATAGACATTTGTTCTTGCCAATAAGGTATGAGTATAAGTATAGGGGATACCGCAAAAACTCAGAAGGGCACAAGTGTAGAGATTCTTGTTTATTTGGGAGATTTGTTTTGTTGAAATAAGGTGAGATAAAGTTGAGTTCTTCATATTCATCATTTCCTTGTTGTTTAATTTTAAATACTAGAAATATGCGGTAATTATTATGGAATAAATTATGTGGTTAGGGATGAAAATTAATCGTTATTTTGAGAGGCGGTAGTAGAATATTTGTGTAATTAGACGAGAGAATCAGGGAAATTCAAGATAATGAAAGCAAATCTTAAAGTTTCTTACAAAAATTCTCCAAAATGACATGCCCTTAAATTTCTATCCTTTGAACTCAGTATCTAAATGGTAATCGAGTTTGACTATTTGATTATAGATTTACCATCCTAGAATGAACCGTTAAATGAAAAAAAATATTTTTTTTACTTTTTTTCGAAAAAAAAAGACATCCACCGTATAGATATGTACCCAAAAACTTCACCATTAAATCATAAGTTTACAAATAGACGGTTAAAAAGCTTGAAATTAGTTACATAACCCAACCCTCGGCTAATTGTCTTAGCAAGGTAAATTACATTATCCCCGTAAAAACGTTCTTGATGGAAGATCACCCCATTTCTTGCTAATCAGAGAGCCCGCACTACAACTAAAATTCTGGGTTCTTTCCGCTAAATTTACAGCACCTTACTTCCTAATTATTGTGTTGTCACATTTTGAGTTTATTTGATTTTTACACGCTAGTTTACCCTTTAAGTTTCTTTCCCGATCAATGCAGAATTTACAAGCTAGGGTAAAAAATTCCTGCATAAAGTTGCATTGATTTTGTTGTATTGATTTTTATACTTGTCCCCTTCTGAGTTTCCGTCGATACCCTTAGCCATGGAAGGTCATGTCGATATCGATATCGTGTCGATACGATTTTTCGGCGATGTCGTCGAAATATCATCTATATCGACGCACTTTTGTGAAGGAAATGATATATCACCATATCGGTACTCATATTGATCCCATCTCGATATCGATATAACAGCAATATATTATCAATATATCACGATATTTCCTTCCACGCGGGCCTTAACTCCTCTATCTTTCTCGCAATATCACCGGTTCTCCCAGCTTTGCAATATAGACAAATCGAATCCACGCCGAACATAAGCCATAATTATTTAAGTAGACGAACATGGGAAAGATGGAGAGGGAAACACGAGCTACTTCGGTCCATCTCAAAAATGAAATTGAAAATAAGTTGAGAGAAGTTGACGTTTGTTTGTATACATTTGAACACTGTAGCAGTTGTCCCTGAACCACAAATGTTCAAACTGCCGGCGGTCAAGCCCTAAAAATAATTCTAGATGCGATTCAAACAGCTCATATATGTTGTTTATAGATCGAAGAGAGACAACTCGCGGCTGGAACAGCAGTTACCGATCGAGGATGGAGGAGCAACCACCTCCCGAAACCTACGGCACATGTACGTACTCCTCCGTCTTCTACGGTCAGAGAAGACGTCGGAGGTCAGGGAACTCCCACGTCTAAATACGAAAGAAATGTTAACTCAGTGCTCGTCGATACATCTGTGCCAAGTGATTGCCTTTTCTGTAGTTGGGAATATACATATGCATATGAGATCATCAAGCAGTGGCACTGACAGAAACCCTAGATATTGTTGGACCAAGTAGCCGAATGACAAGAAATAAACCCTAAAATAGCTTTGTTCGAATGACTACAGATCATCAACGAAAAGAGGATACAGAAACAATCCATAAACAACAACAGTTGACACAGCTACAAGACCTGTGGACTCCATCCTCTATATCTAATATATTCCCTGTTAAATCGGGAATCTACAAGAAAGAAATCAGAAGAACACTACAAGGATTAATTAGTTAATACGAACAATTAAGGGAGCTAATTGGCCTTCCTCGTCAACGGCTCCCTGTTGTTGGCAGCCTCCAGCAGCCTCCCGAGATCGCGCGCGATTGCGGGGTGCGAGTTGAGGGCTTCGTCCTCCATCAGCTCCTCCAGCTGCTGCCTCTGCACGATGCACTTGTCGCTGCGGTACAGCTTCTCCTGCACGGCCGGCGACGTGAGCAGGATCTGAAGCTCCGCTCCGTCGTCCGCCGACGGCGAGCCCTGCATGATCCATGACACAATCTACGTCGTCACATTACTTTCAATGATTATAGTTAGCTGTAAAACGAGAAGATTTAGAGGGGATTACCTGAGGACTAGAGGCGAGGAGGCCAACCTGAGCCTGCAGGAACTTGACGTAGCTGTAGGCGGACTGGAGCATCTCGGCGGTGTTCATCTTGCTCCCGCCGGGGATCAGCCTCCCGAGATCCTGCGTCTTGCTGCTGATCCTCTTCCTCCGCTCCCTCGCCGCCACGCTCTGCGCCGACAGGCTCCTCCTCTCCCCGCTGCTGCTCATGCTCCCGCTCGAATACTCCCCCGCCGCCGCGAACTCGGGAAGCGTAAAGTTGACAGCATCGACCACATTGCCGAACACCGAGTCCGGGGGGAGGTAGAAGTCCTCGCAGCCCCGCACGCGCTTCCCGGGTGGCTGCTGGTCGTGGAGGAGGAGGCACGGGTCGGCGTCGTCGGAGAAGTACGCGCCGAGGGCCTCGAGGAGGGGGTCGCCGGGGGGGTCTCCCCTGGGCATGACGTGGTGCTCCATCGCTTCCCACTTGGAGCAAAGCTCAGGGCCATGGAGAAGACTAATGGGTGCAACTAAGCAATCAAGATGCATGGCGTCATTAGCATGTAATAGATCGTTAATCACCGTTTTAAAGAGAGAGAGTGAAGGAGATTAGTACCTGAAAAGGGGAGATTGGATATTGTCGCGTGGAAAAGTACCGGAGATTCTTGTGAGAGATGTCGGCGGTGGATAGAGTTCTAGAGAGAGAGAGAGAGAGAGAGAGATGGAGTCTCTTGGAGTGGAGGGAGAGGTGACGGTTACGTGGAGATTAATAAGGAGGGAGCGGTTACACGCCCACACCCGCAAGTCACAGCAGCAACTGTCACACACCTCTCCACTTTGCCATTTCTTATTTCCGCGAGGCAATATATGATATTTGCCCCAGTTTTATTTACAGTACAACGTGACCCCTAAATCGTGGTTTATTATACTATAACCCTTATATTCTTTGAAATTGCACCAGGATCCTTGTAAATCACATCACATTCTCTAAAGTTACTTTCACCACAAGAATAAAGAAATATGTATTTGTCTATTTTAAAGCCACAAATACATATGGGGATCCGGGAATTTATGGATATGGAAAAATGTATTATCATATATTTACAAAAATTGATACGGACAAAAAATACGAATAAAAGTATTTATGCTTTGGGCATTTTTTACAATTTTTTTATTTTTTTGGAAACTACCATCATGTATTTTCATTGATATATCTCTAATATGTCATTTTAATTTTGACAGAAACAAAGATTCATATGGCTTCCATCAAAAAAATGTCGATTACAACAATTCTAGGACCGCTAAAATTATCGTTAAAATAAATATATAACTATTGATACACAATTATACTTACTATTATTAAAATAAGTATATAATTATCGATACGGATAATTGCATATATGAAAATGATATACGTATCAATGTCTGCTTTAAAATGGATGCAATTGCAGATACTGAAATCTGTGATAATCAGATATCACAGCAGATTGGATATCGATGTATAACAAGACACATTGCATAGGGGCACATATGTCGAATAGAGTAAGATTGCAGGATCATGGTGTAATTAGAATTATTTTAAGGATCATGAGACTAAATTCCTAATAAAAAACACGACAATCGATTATATGACTAATTCTCTCTCTCTCTCGTTGCTATTTTTAGGGAGGAGAAATAGCTTTCATCTCCTCCCCTTTTTCAAGGTTCTTAAGGTGAAATTTTACTTCCTCGCCCTTATATAAGGGGGATATACTTCCATTTGAGGAAGATAAACCCCCATATGGTCGAGATAAAGAAATTGGACAGAAAGGGGATAAGTGATATTTGCCACTCTAAAATTAGCAAAGGGGTGTATAGAAACTGGACAGAGATAAAAAAACGAGGATGTTAAGGCAATTATTTCTCCATAATAATAGCAGTGTCAACATCGTTTCCATTCCACTCCAGTAACTGAATCGCGATAAACCCTAATTATTTATCACTCATTTGTTGTGCATCTAATTAAAATGTTCTTAATTACATTCGTAATGCCCCGACAAAAATTTAACGCGGGTTTTTTTTGATAAGTAATTTAACGCGGGTTTCAGTTTGCTTGGAGTTGGAAATTTAGTTAATTAAGGTCCTCTTTTAATTTTAATCCAATAAGTAAATTAAATAATAAACATTTTAATATGTCAAGCATATTTATTTTTAAAAAAAATGGCAGGCATATTTGATTAATATTTTTCGACCTTTTCAACATATTACGTGCAACGATCACAAAATCTAATTTGGACGGTTATCGGGCACTTGTATAATGTACAATAACTACCATCTATTTATTGGGGAATTTATAGTTTAAGTGTAATTATTAATTTATTACCATGTAATTATTGGACGTTTAACTTTCCGGATCTTTACCGGGTCCGCTTATCTCGGGTTTGTTAGTTTGGGGTACACCAAATCAATATGGTTGTTTTTCATTAAAAAATAGAACTTTTTTATTTTTATGGTGGAGGCTGACTATATTGGGTAAATACGAAATTAACGCACACATATGGTGACTAATGAGTACCACGTGTGCAAGAAATTCTCACTCCTGCATGCAAGTGCAACGTAATGTTGGAATTGTTGCCCCTGTACACCTTTAAGGCATGGAAGGAAATATCGCGATATATCGGCGATATATCGCCGATATATCGATATCGACATGGGACCGATATGGACACCGATATGGCGATATATCTTAATTTCTAGGCATTTTCTTCATAAAGGCTCGTCGATATGGGCGATATTTCGACGATATATCGTCGATATATCGTATCGATACGATATCGAAACGATATGGATATCGATACGGCCTTCCATGCTCTAAGGTTCTCCAAATATACTTGTGCCCCTACCTTTTTGCAATAACACTCGCATTCCTATGTTGCTGTAAAATTCGTAATATTACCATCTGTTATTAAGCTTATGCCGCTATATACATTAATGGAAGGTATACTTGTGAATTTTATAAGAATATAGGACCACAAGTGTTGTTATAAAAAAAGTAATATGAAGCTCGGAGGGACACAAGTGTAAAATTATCTATAACGATTCATTTATACATCAATTCCATTGGAGAATTACTATGCCAAAAATTTAGAAGGGCGATTTAATTATCATTGTCATTCCTTAGACAATGTTTTTAAATTTCTAAATTATAGTTTTAGCCAAATACTATTTGGCCCCATTGTCAAATTACTTTCCTTCTCCACTGAAGCAACTCATTATCTGTCAATCAAATGAGAAAAATATCAATAACTTGATTTCTTTGTCGAAATAAGACCAGTGAGTCAGCATATCCTGCTGGCTCAAAGTGACTATCTACGGGAAGTCCTATCGAGCGTAATCAACATTTCGACCCCCGATTGGGACTGACTAAAAAGCCCCCACAAGCCTAAATCTGCATGTTTGGATTGCTTACCGTTGTGACTTGTGAGCAGATCTGGTCAAATTGAAGGCCAGGCCAGTGCAAAGGTTCGAGCCATACTTCAAAACCCATACCTTACCCAGATCTCGGTCACGAGCCCATTTAACAATATTTTTCTCTATTTTTATATATTAATAGATATAAATAAGCTGTTTTAAGACCGACATTTAAATTTTTTAAATATAATGCAACTAAATTTAATCTAGTGCTAATAATGCAAATGAAAAATTTGAACTATATCATATTAAATGTATGTGCTAGGATGTTATCTATCTTTATTTATATATAGGGCAAAATGGGGTTGCACCCATGGGGGGAGCTAACTTGCCCTCCCCCCCCCCCCCCCCCCCCCCCACCCCCTGCGCCATTTCGCCTATTTTTTTTTTGAAAATTTCTTCCGTAGATTTTCATCAATATACCTTATATTATGTCATTAAAATTTCGTGTGAAACAGATATTCCTACGGCATCCATCCAGACGGGGTCGAATTTAGCAATTCTATTACCGTTTAAAAAATGACTGTCTGAATGGATGCCGTAAGAGTCTCTGTTTCTCACGAAATTTTTAATGACATAATATAGGGATACAATGATGAAATTCCACGGAAGAAATTTTCAAAAAAAATTAAAAAACGGGTAAAATGAGGCGAGGGGAGCCAAGTTAGCTCCCCCCAGAGGGCAGCCCCATTTAACCCGTGTATGTATGTATGTATGCATGCATGTGTATGTATATATATATATATATAGGAGATATTTCCAATGAGGTGCACCTTTCCTGGGTGCATGGAAAGCCCGCCATCCTAACCATCCATATTCAATCTGATGGTTATCATTAAAGGCTCGTTATCTATATTTTTTAAATGTCGAAAAACCCATTATGGTCATTTTGGTATATTCTATATTTAGAATGCAACAAAATATCTCCTAAATTATCTCAAATCTCTCTCTCTCATGTCTGTCTCTCTCTCTCTCGACGGCTCTCTCTCGACGACGACTCTCTTTCTCCTGTCTCTCTCTCTCTCGACGACGGCATGTGAGAGGAGGCTGCTCCGACGTCCTCCATCGCCTCCCCAACAGATCACGTTCACCTACATCGCGAAGATCATCGATGACGGCATGTGGGAGGAGGTTGGTCGATTCCACAGGTTCAAATGTCGGAGATCGTGCTGGTGGATGTGAAGGTAAGCGGGGAGGGGAGGAGAGGTTGAAGGAGTGCGTGGATGGAGGTGTGTGGGCGGAGGAGGACGTGCATGGAGGAGGTGGGTCATGGAGGAGAAGGGCGGAGGAGGTGCGAGTAGAGAGGATGCTGGAGATGGAGGGCGTGCCCAGGTTTTTACAATATAATGACCTATTTTGCAATCTCGAGTGTTTTTTTACAATCCCAGATCGTATTTTACAATAGCATATCATCTTTTTACAAATTTCATACTGTTTTTTTACATTTATAAGCGTGGAGGAGGTGGATCATGGAGGAGACGGTTGAAGGAGTGTGTGAATGGAGGTGTGTGGGCGGAGAAGGACGTGCATGGAGGAGGTGGGTCATGGAGGAGAAGGGCGGAGGAGGTGCGGGTAGAGAGGATGCTGGAGATGGAGGGCGTGCCCAGGTTTTACAATATAATGACCTATTTTGCAATCTCGAGTGTTTTTTTACAATCCAGATCGTATTTTTACAATATAAATGACCTATTTTGCAATCTCAGATTGTTTTGCAATCTCGAGTTTTTTTTTACAATCTCAGATCGTATTTTACAATTGCATATCATTTTTTTACTAACTGTGATCTTATTATACAATGCAGGATGCAAAATTACAACAGGGATTCGAATTTCACAAAGATGCTTGGCATTTGTGAAAAACGCACATAATAGGATCTGATGGATTTACAATCTTCATACAGATTTTACAAAACGTCCATGATCTTTTACAATAGTGTTATCAAAATTACAATTATTATAATATTAATATTACTAATTGTGATTTTATTTTACAATGCAGGATGCAGTTTTACAATATCAAGCGGAATTTTACAAAGAAACCTGCTATTCTACATTGCGCGAAAATGCTACCATGTTGGCGAAAATTCAGCAACTAAAAGGCAACCAAAAATACCAAATCAGACACGCTAAAAATGGAAAAATATAAAGACGAAATAAATTCCAAATTCGAAATTAAATTCAAATTTAAAACGGAAATGTATGGACTAAAATACTCTTTTGGATGAAGAACCGCTAGATCAAGATCTAACAAACCTCGTGATGGGCTTTCCATACAGCCAGGAAAGGTGCACCTCATTAGAAGGGCCTCATATATATATATATATATATATATATATATATATATATATATATATATATATGTATATATGTATATGTATATGTATATGTATATATATATATATTGCGGGTCGGGCAGTGGATTATATTGCATATGTCCATGGCAATCCCATTTAATATATATGTATCAAGTTATCAACGAAGGCCAGACCGGGCCGGCCCATACTTCAATCTGTTTAATGACACTGGTCCGCTGTTAAGGTCTACCTGTGACTCGAGAGCAGGACATTCATGGAAACCATGTGCAGATCTGCAGGAATTGGTGTATTGCCAGTACACTTCAGTTTGAACAACGTGAGGCTCCGCCAAAGCCAAGGTATCACTGGATGTTCGTATGCGGAGAAGACTGGCAGTCGTCAGCCAGGCTGATGTCGAGGCTGCATCGCCTGGGCTTTGCTTGGATGAGTGCTGTGGCGCGTGATTATCTGCAAGAAACATGTTGCAACACATGAATGCCATGCACTTGTACTCATCACAAAAGGATGTCCATGTTTTGACTGCTCTTTACCTGTGGAACATTTCTGCGGTTACTTGCAGTTGACCGTGTGCCCGGTTTCTTCTATTATCAACCATGGAACTGTACTTTATACTTGAACTGTTGGATTACATATGTGATTATCGCCATCTATTCATATTAAGAGATGTGTGCTTCTCGCGAAGTTTGCCCACTCGGTCATATTCTCCGTACAGAGACTGCATTCACTAGAAACATCACATGAGTTGTATCCACGTAACCCCTTCGGAAGCGCGTAATGCATCTGCAATCACTGTTGTGTTCCTGCATCGACAATTCACGCAGCAGCTAGAAAAGTTATGAATCCCAGTAATAATGGTTGGAAAATATTCCGAGTTTTCAAAAAAGAAAAGAAAAGAAAAGATAGTTCAGAGTAAGCTCATCTCATGTGTCCATGAAGGATATA